>CM077166.1:154478388-154511128 GCA_039583875.1 Platanthera guangdongensis
AGAGCTTACAACAAAAGAACTACAGCACCACAATTCATAGGCAGCACATACTACACAAAGTCTTCTCCGATTCACAATATAACCATCACCAATCCAGACTAACCGTCCAGATGGGCTTCACACATCATGCATACGTCGTACTATACATTTCCGGCTCTAGATGCAGACTCAACGGGGAATCACTTACGTTTTCCACCTCTTGGTGGAGGATTCCATGCAGATGCATAAAGAAAGGACTTCGATTGTCCAAGAAGGATATTGTTACCCTTGACGATCGCTTTGGAGCCATGAACTAGCCAAATGAAAATCACCGCCATGGCTTTGCCTTCACGAATCTGAACTCGGCTCCCGATTCTGCACGCTAAAGCTACTCTGGCAGCCGGCTTCCTTCTCCTTCCTCCTTCCTTGCTCTCCTCTCTCTCTAGCCCTTTAGAAAGAGAAAGGCTAAGATGGAATGAGAATAATCCATATATCCACAGCCTTATCATAGCAGGGAAGGGCCTGAGCCCTTGGATCCAGGATGAAGAAAATGAATGGCCTTGATTTTCCCAGAAATAGGCTAAACACAGCCTGACACGTCCTGTGACACGCCCGTGTCACAGGCCGTATACCTCAAGCGGCACACAACCGACTCAAATCAAGAACAGTACACGGCCATGCGACACCCCTGCATCACATCCTACACGCCCGTGTCTAGGAGTCGTGTACCTCAAACATCACACCACCAACTCAACCCGAGCAGGACACGGCCTACGACACGCCCGTGTCACAGGCCGTGTGTCCCAGGACACACCCATGTCCATCAACACACGTATTCCTGGCTGAACCCGAGAATGACACGGCCTTGTGACACACGGCGTGTCACAGGCCGTGTACTCAACTCAACTTAACGCTCGATGATCTTCGAGCGCTGTTCGTCGACTAGAGGAGGACACGCCCGTGTCGTCGGGCGTGTTCCCTCTCGAGAACTTCTCGAGTGCATTTCGTTGAGCACTCGAGAAGCTGCTCAACCCGAACACGACACGCCCTGGGACACGCCCGTGTCCCAGGCCGTGTCACCCAACCTGAACCCAAATTGGGATTTGGGGTGTTACACTTTGTGCATGGTTTGTCAAGGTCACAGAAGGGAAACGATGCCATCTGGGTGATTGTAGATCGTTTGACGAAAGTGTCATACTTCATTCTGCAAAGGAAGGATGATTCTGTGGAGAAATTTGCAAAACTATATGTAGATAACATTGTGCAGCTTCACGGTGTGCCCAGCAGCATCATGAGTGACCGAGATGCTGCGGGAATAAAGCTGGTGCAATAGATGCTGGGAATAAAGCTGAGTTTCAGCACGGCCTTTCATCCGCAGACGGATGGTCAGACCAAGAGAGTCAAGAGGATGATGGAAGACATGCTTCGTATGTGCATCTTGGATTTCGGGAAGCAGTGGGAAGATCACCTGTATTTGGTGGAATTCGCTTATAACAACAGTTACCAAGCGAGCATCCAAATGGCGCCCTTCGAGGCCCTTTATGGTAGAAAATGTCGCACGCTGTTGTCATGGTTGGAAACGGGTGAGTCAAAGCTATACAAGTGGCAAGAAGCTGAAGATGCAACCTCTTTGGTACGAACCATTCGAGAAAGATTGCTAATCGCTCAGGACCGGCAAGCTAAGTACTATAACACCAAGCATAGGAACGTGGAGTTCGCTATTGGCGACTGGGTGTACTTGAAGATTAAGCCGTTCAAGGGTGTCTTGCGGGTACGGTGCTTGAAGAAGCTAAGCCCGAGGTACCTTGGACCTTTTGAGGTTCTAGAGCGGATTGGCGAAGCTGCATATCAGTTAAAGCTATCAGTGGAACTAAGTGGTCTACACGACGTATTCCACATATCGTTGTTGCGGAAGGTGGTGCAAGAGCCTTCGCAAGTGATTGCGGTTGATCAAGTACCGGTGGATAATGGGTTGACGACGAAGGTCAAGCCCGTTCGTATTGAGGACTCGGAAGTCAAGCGATTGCGTAACAAAGACATCAGGATGGTCAAGGTCTGTTGGGACAACTGCATTCGGGAGGAGATCTCGTGGGAGCAAGAGCAAACCATGCTTGAGGAGTACCCAGAGTTATTCCACTCAGATACTGTTTAAGTTTTGTTTATATCTTTTCCTTTCTGTAATTTCGGGACGAAATTCTTTTAAGAGAGAGAGAGAGTTGTAACACCCCGAAACTTAAAAGAGAGACGGGTAGCGTTTTGAGCCAAGTTTGAGACTTGGTAGGGGTCACACGGCCTGGGACACGGGTGTGTCCCAGGGCCGTGTTGTGCTCGGGTTTGACGATCTGGCCGTGTAGTCGACGAAAATGTAGTCGACGATTATCGAAACAGCGAACACGGCCTGAAACACGGGCGTGTCCCAGGCTGTGTCCTACTCGGGTAGTTAGCCGAGCTGTATCGGGGGAGGAAACGGCCTGGAGCCCAGGCGTGTTCGGGTGTGACACGGGTATGTCAAATATGACACGGGCATGTCGAGTACCCGTGTTCTCTTCGGGTTGGTGTTGGTCCTGTGTCGATGGAGGAACACGCCTAGAAACACGGGCATGTACTGATTGACACGGGCATGTCAAGTGTGACACGAGCATGTCGAGAGCCTGTGTCCGGGTCTGGATGCGACGGTTTCAGCATCGATTGAGGCACACGGCCTTGGACAAGGGCATGTCACAAGCCGTGTTCGGCCCAGGAATTTGATTTTATGTACTAATCGTGGTCGTCCGTTTCCTTCTTTTGGGATCCAATGGCACAGGGCTGTTCTTGCTGGGACCTAACCCGAGAATAGGATTAGAAAAACTCATTCCTTTTGGGTTTTCTCTTTCTAAGAGCTCTAGAGAGAGGGGAGAGCAAGGAAGAAGAAGGAGGAGAGTTCCGGCCGCCGGTGGAGCTTCGGAGCCCCAAATCGCAAGCCGAGTTCAGATCTATGGAGGCGAGGTCGTTGTGGTGCTTTTCATCCGTCTAGATCTACGTAGCGCCAAAGAGAAACACTATGGTAATGATTCTCATCTTGGACATGTGAAGTCCTCTTTCTTTTTGCATAAGTGGCCCGCTCTCGCGAATATGCGGTGAGTGTGAGGTATTCCTTCGGGTTGACATGAATAGTCCCCATTGTTTTGCATGTAGAGTCCACAATCGAGAAACGGACATAGGCATGTTGTGTGAAGCCTACCCGGACAAGTTAGTCTCGATCAGTGATGTTGCATTGCATGAATGGTCGGAGAAGACTCTGCGCCGATGGTTGTTTTTCGGGTTTTCTACGCGGTAGATTGCAACAGGGAACCTTGAGGACTAACTTTGAGGTGCACCCGGAAAAATGGGCAGATGCATGATTCTGTCAACATGGTGTCCTTGGGAGCCAACTTGCACATAACTGGGTTATGTAAAGTGTGTGATCGAATTGGGACTCGAGGAAGCTTGACCCGCACAGACGGCTTAAATTGATGTTGCGGTGTGAGCAACGGGTTAGGCGGAACCGAACCCGCTCTGTGTCATTCGGCTTGAGAGACCTAAGATACGTGGTACTCGTCGTTGGCATAGATGGAGGGTCTTGGGCTTAGGCCGGAAATACCATAATGCTCACGAGATTTTTCATCCTAGGGGCGGTGGTGAGACCGCGGATTTTGACCGGGTTCACCGAGAATGTGCGTTGAGCGCACGAGGTGTGTGGTCGTGCGAGCCTACGCCTGTGATGATGTGCAATTTCTATAATGTTTGGCTATGCTAATAAAGTGCAGGGAAGGAGCATCGCCGCCCCGAGTTTAGGGGTGGGGTCGTTATAATTAGGTCAACTTTAGCTGATCGTTGCTTTTGTTTGCCACCGCTTCGGTGGATTGTGCTTGCAGGTGCTGGGGAGCCTAGTGGCAAATAGCGGGCAAAATCCCTTGTTGTTGAGCCGGCCCTCGAAAGCCTAAATATGAATGTTTACTTTTATTCTCATGTGTGACCGGCCTGCATGCCGAGGTTTGGAAGACACTTTTATTTGAGTAAACTCTCGTAAGGTCATAAGGTCAAGTACTTGTGTATTTGTGAGTTCATTCCTTTTGAGTTTTTGTAATGGACATTCATGTTGTGGCTTGGTTCTTAATTTGCAACTTTTAACTTGCTTCCGCTAGAATGTACTCTGTGTATGACGTATTGGAATGATGGTTTCATTGCGTAACCCTTCGGTCTGTTTGTGGTATATGACGTCGGGCCCAGGTCGGACCTACTGTTATATGATATGCGATGGATAGGGGGTGTTACAACCCTCAACCAATTTTGAGTGCATACCAACCCTTCCACAATCTTAGGCGAAAGAGAACTACGAAATCGATCAAGAATACGTCCACCAGTACTGAATGCTGACTCAGATGCAACAGTAGATACCGGTATTGCCAGAATATCTCTAGCAAGCAAAGAAAGAACCTTATACTTTCTAGAGTTCACTTCCTACCAATTTAATATGTCAAACTGATCAGAATGTTCATCCAAATCACAATCATCTTTCAAATATTTATCCAACTCAGATTGGTTTGAAGAACTTTGAAGGGCTTTCTTCTTCCTATCAAATATAGCTCTTAATTGTTTCATCTCATTTAAAGGAGTCTTAAGAGAAATATTGATAACTTCCCAAAAAGAAGTTATCTAGTCCAATTTTTTGTCTTAATATCCGTTATAAATGCTTAAAATGAGTTTAAATAAAATAGAAATGAGAGTTTAATTCATATTTATTTAATTTAGAGTTAATCAAGTCTTTTTCCAATGTATTAGTGCGAGAATTACCAAAGAATTCTATTGGAGAAAGAAATCTGCCCAAAGAATCATAACCAGGAAAACAGGTCACAACGCGCAGAAAAGCAAGTTGCAACGTGATCTTGATGAATTTCAGATCTTGAAATTTAAAATTGGCGCCGTTTTCAAATATGAAAAGTTGCTTCTTTCCAAAGGTGTGCCTACGTTTTTTAGGAGGAAATAACTACACCAAATGATTGAATTGAATGGGAGAGGAAAAAGAGGAGGAATATTGGAGTTACCATTGTGATCTGGAAGTGATCAAACATATAATTTCACTGCCAACGCGATATGAGCCTGCAGGGTCGCACATAAGAGATGTGGAGAAGTTGGTTGATTGACTGTGTTGGTAAAGGTTACCAATCACCGCCTTGAATGAGATTGTGGGCAAAGTGTTGTCTTAAAGGATCGTCGGGTAGGGAAAATATTGCCTTGGAGGGCTGGTAAGGATTGTCGTCGCGAGGGTCGATAACATTCGTCGAGAATCGTCTTCTGATCCCGCCGATCGGCGAGAATCGTCTCTCTGATTCTCGCCGATCGACGAGCATATGCGTCGAGAATCAATATGTTGATTCTCGACGATCAATGATTTCGACATGTATCGTCGACCGCGGCTCGACGGTCGACGAGATTCGACGTGTATCATCCAGTTAAGCTCGACGATCGGCGAGAATCGTCGAGTATTGTACTATGATTCTCGCGATCCATGGTGATGCTCGCTGATCGATTCTCTCGCTGAGATTCTTCTCGCCGTTCTCGCCGACTCTCGCCGATTGATACTCGCTGATTCTGAATTATTCTTGGGTGGTCTGCGGATAGCGATAAGCCTAGGTTTTTTTATACCTTTGGTATAAATACAACACTTAGGGTTTTCGGGTTAAAGGCTCGCGATTTTCTCCTGTAGCTAATCGAAACTCGCGACGGAAGAGTTCCGTTCCGCGATCGTTTCCCGATCTCGAATCCCGCCGCCGACGGAAGGTTCTGTCGCCGCCGTGATCGCTTCGTCGACCTCCTCTTCTCCGGCGACTGTCGCTGGTGCTGCTCTTCCTGGCGCGGACCTAGCAGTCCGTGGAATAGCAAGGTGCGGTCATCGTTCTTCCCGATCTTCCATGCGACGGAAAGCTCGGCGTTCTCCCGCTCGTGTGGATTTCTGCAGAGACGTGGATATTATTCCACGTAGAACTCGCCACTAGCAAGAAGACAAAGTTTGGAGCATCTCCGTTGAGTTGTGACTCAACGCCACCGAGATAATTTTTGCCTAGTTTTGCTAACTTCTTGATTCAACGTTCATAGCCCGATCCACATCTCTTTGGGTTTTTCTTGATGTTTTTCTTTTCCGCTGCGTGCACAAGCGTTGTGCCATCCTTATAGAGAAACCCAACAGTGGTATCAGAGCCAGGTTTCGGCCATGATCGTTGTATTGGAAGTTTGTTATTCCAGTGCGTGTAAACCTAGGGATTTAGAAGTGTTCTAAATGCCTAGATTTAGTCTTGGTTTCCCTGCCAAGAACGTCTAGAATTGCGTGGGAATTTCTAATTGTTAGAAATTGTGATCTCCTTAGCATAACGTAACATCCCTCGATTTTGTTTTGGATTTTGAATCCAACAAAGAGAGATGAGCTTGTCTACTGCTTTAAGTTGAGCTGTCTTTGCCTTTGTCCAATGCATGTAAATCTGAGGATTTGGAAGTTTCCGGATGTTCAGATTTATCCCTTCCTTCTATCAATTGTTGATGGTGTTAGGATGTGCACATAAGGGATGCATGTGGTTTAGAATTGTTTTTCTTTGGATGTGCACATTGATCAAATGTTGATCATGGTTAAATATTAACCTATAATCAAAATCCCTTCATCTAATATTAAGTGTTCGGATGCCTTCCGATGGATGACACTCTTCCTGCCTCGATCGATGAAGTGTGGGCTTGCCAAAGTAAGGTGCATTAATCTATCTTGGTAAGGGTGCGAGCGGATAATTGTGATATCCCACTGTCGACATCGGGCCATACTTAACTAGGTGACCTCAAAGGTTGAATGCCTAGAGGCATAGGGTTGGCATGCACCATATGATGGATGCGAATAAGGAGTTATTCACCAACCATACAAGAATTGCATGAGTATGCAATTGGCAAGCGTTGCCTACCTAAATAACCGCATCGTGAGAGGAACGCCAAAGCGGACTCATAGTGTTGGTGAAATACGGATCTTGTCCACTAAGAGAGTAGCTCGCATGAACTCTCTGAATTGTTAGTGAGGGCTATCATTTCGAATAAAATAGTGGGAGTATTTTAATTGAAGTCCAAATTAAAATAAATTGTATTTGAAATTTTGGTACTGATTTTATTCTGCATAAATTCTTGTAGAATTCCATGGCAAGTGTTTCACACTCCACATTGTCTCTGAGAGCCATCCTTGAGAAGATAAGCTCAGTGGGACTAATTATATGGACTGGTATAGGAACCTGAGAATTGTTCTCAGGCAAGAGCGAAAGCTCTATGTCTTGGAAGAAGAAGCCCCCGAGGTGCCGACCGGAAATTCTTCCCGTGCTGAGAAATATACTTATAAGAAGTATACTGACGATGCTTTAGATGTCGAATGCCTTATGCTTGCCACTATGAACTCTGAGCTTCAGAAGCAACATGAGAACATGGGGTGCAAGGAGATTGACGAGCATCTCAAGAAAATGTTTCAAGGGCAGGCTCGTCAAGAGAGGTTCGACATCACAAAAGCGTTGTTTCAGTGCAAGATGGAGTTCGAGACTCAGTAGGGACTCACGTACTCAAGATGATTGGGTATATAGAGAACCTTGAAAGGCTGGGTTTTCCTCTTGGTCAAGATTTGGCCACGGATCTGATCCTGCAATCGTTGCCGGACAGTTATGAGCAGTTCGTCTTGAACTACAATATGAATGAGATAAACAAGACACTGCCCAAACTCCTAGGCATGTTGAGAACTGCCGAAATCAATATGAGAAGGCCAAGCCTGCCAGCCCCATACTGATGGTGCATAAGGGCAAGGGCAAGGCCAAGGGCTCTAAGAAGACGAAGGTGGGACCTAAGTCATACCTTGAGCCCAAGTCTTCAGCACTGATGAAAAAGAAAAGCACGGTGAAGGAAGGGAAATGCCACCACTGTGGCAAGGCTGGTCATTGGAGGAGGAACTGTCCCTTCGTACATTGAGGGTCTGCAGAAATTGAGGGGAGGTATGACTTCCATTTCAAATGTTTACGTTATAGAGATAAACCTTTCTGCTCCTTCATCTTGGGTATTGGATACCGGATGTGGTTCTCACATTTGTACAAATGTGCAGGAACTGGGAAGGAGAAGATTGCTGAGTAAAGGGGAGGTGGACCTCCGCGTCGGCAATGGAGCAAGAGTTGTTGCTGTAGCCGTAGGGCTTTATCGTCTTCTTTGCCCAGTGGGCTTGTAATAGAACTTGATAATTGTTATTTTGTTCCGGCCATAACTAGAAACATTATATCTATTTCATGTTTGTACATGATTGGATTTTCTTTTATAATTAAGAACAATTGTTGTTCTATATTTAAGAATGATGTTTGTTATGTTGTAGCCCAATTGTTTAATGGTCTTTATGTTTTGAACTTGGACCATCTGATCTGTAATGTAGAAAAATAATAAAAGACTAAGAACAAAATGACTCAACCCCTACGTATCTCTGGCATTGTCGTTTGGGCCATATCAACGAGAAGCGCATATCCAAGCTCCATAGAGATGGACTTTTGGACTCATTTGATTATGAATCATTTGAGCGAGCGCAGTCTTGTTTGTTAGGCAAGATGACTAAAGCTCTTTTCACTAGTTATACTGAGAGGGCTGAGGATCTCTTGGGTGTTGTACATAGTGATGTATGCGGACCCATGAGTTCCATGGCTAGAGGTGGGTATTCTACTTTGTTACATTTACTGATGACTTCAGTAGATACGGATATGTGTATCTTATGAAGTGCAAATCCGAGACCTTTGAAAAGTTCAAAGAGTTCAAGAATGAAGTAGAAAACCAGTTGGTAAAAGGGTTAAAGCACTCCGATCTGATCGAGGTGGCGAATACCTGAGTCATGAGTTCCGTGATCATCTGAAAGAGTGTGGTATTGTATCACAGCTCACTCCACTAGAACACCACAACATAATGGTGTGTTTGAGAGGAGAAATCGTACTCTGTTAGACATGGTACGTTCGATGATGAGTCATGCAGACTTGCCTGTTTCCTTTTGGGGTTTTGCTTTAGAGACTGCTGCAATGACATTGAATCGCGCTCCAACGAAAACGGTTCTGAAGACACCATATGAGATATGGACTGGGAAGCATCCTAGTATGTCGTTCATTAAAATTTGGGGCTGTGAGGCATACGTGAGACGTCAAATACCTGACAAGCTGGAACCCAAATCGGATAAATGTTATCTGGTGGGATATCCTAAGGAAACGAAAGGGTATTACTTCTACCTACCGTCTGAGGGCAAAGTGTTTGTCGCAAGGACTGGTGTCTTCTTGGAGAAAGAGTTCGTATCAAGAAAGACTGAAAAGGTAGAGCTTGAAGAAGTTCAAGAACCACATGTAATGAATGAACCGGAATTGGATTCTGAGACAGGACTACAAGATGTTGTAGCTAGAGAACCTGCTCAGGGAACACAAGTCCTACGTAGATCTGGTAGACCGAGGTTTGAGCCTGAGAGATATGGATTTCTCGTGTATCAAATAGGTAATGTGTTGCTTATGGATCATGATGATGAACCAGCAACCTACCAAGAGGCTATGAATGGACCGGACTTCGACAAATGGCTTGAGGCTATGAAATCCGAAATGGACTCCATGTATGCAAACCAAGTTTGGAACTTGGTGGAATCACCTGAAGGGGTACGACCCATAGGGTGCAAATGGGTCTTCAAGAAGAAGACCGACATGGATGGGAATGTACAGACATTCAAAGGGCGACTGGTGGCTAAGGGTTTCAAGCAAATTCATGGTATTGACTATGATGAGACCTTTTCCCCTGTTGCTATGGTGAAGTCCATTAGGATATTGCTTGATATTGCTGCGTATTATGACTACGAGATCTGGCAGATGGATGTCAAAACGGCTTTCCTTAATGGAAACCTCCTTGAGGAAGTGTATATGACACAACCCGAGGGTTTTGTATCCCCAGATGAAGCCACTAAAATATGCAAGCTGAATAAGTCCATTTATGGACTGAAACAGGCCTCTCGAAGTTGGAATCTTCGTTTTGATGAGAAAATCAAAGAGTTTGGTTTCATCAAGAATGAAGATGAGTCTTGTGTTTACAAGCGAATCAGTGGGAGCATTGTTGTCTTCCTGATATTGTATGTAGATGACATACTGTTGATTGGGAATGACATTCCTACCCTGAAAGTTGTTAAGAACAACCTAGGGAACTGCTTTTCAATGAAGGATTTGGGTGAAGCGACTTATATACTTGGTATTAAGATCTATAGAGATAGATCGAAGAAGTTGCTGGGTTTGACCCAGAGTACGTACATCGAAAAGGTGTTGAAGCGGTTCAACATGCTTGAGTCCAAGAAAGGATTTTTGCCCATGTCTCATGGTGTGAATCTCTCTAAGGACCAGTGTCCAAAGTCTTGTGAAGATAAGGACCGCATGAAGTTGATTCCATATGCTTCGGCAATTGGATCAATCATGTACGCGATGTTATGTACTCGACCCGATGTCTCCTTTGCTTTGAGCATGACTAGCAGGTATCAGTCAGACCCCGGTGAGTGTCACTGGATTGCAGTCAAGAATATCCTGAAGTACTTGAGAAGGACTAAGGATGTGTTCTTGGTGTATGGTGGAGAGGAAGAGCTCGTTGTAAGTGGTTACACAGATGCTAGCTTCCAAACTGATAGAGACGACTCCAAGTATCAGTCAGGTTTTGTGTTTTGCCTGGATGGAGGAGCTGTGAGCTGGAAGAGTTCCAAGCAAGAGACAGTTGCTGATTCTACAACAGAGGCCGAGTATATCGCAGCAGCTAATGCGGCGAAGGAGGCTGTATGGATTAGGAAATTCAACGGCGAGCTTGATGTAGTTCCTAGTATTGTTGGTCTCGTAGTTCTCTACTATGATAACAATGGTGCAATTGCACAATCTAAGGAACCTAGATCTCATCAGCGCTCCAAGCACATACTTCGGCGGTTTCATCTTATTCGTGAGATTGTCGAACGAGGAGATGTAAACATTTGCAGAGTGCCGACTGAGGAGAATATTGCGGATCCACTGACAAAGCCTCTCGCGCAGAGAAAACATGATGGTCATACTAGATCGATGGGTATACGATACCTAAATGATCAACTCTAGCGAGAATCTTGTGGATTGCATGTAAATATGTATTTTGTTGGCTGTTTGTTCATATGATGAACATTGTACCTAAGTTTTTCTTTTACAATTAATGGCAAGTTCTTTTATTATGTCTTTTTCTATATCATAGTTAAATGTTAACATAATAGATACCCTTAGAATGTTCGCTTCCATGGGACATCAAGTACGTGACTTGAATGTGAGAGCCTATGATTTATTTGAAGCTTCATTCTTAAAGGTCCCTGGTCGAGTATCATCATAGAAGCTAAGGGTGATGATGGTACTTGGAGACTAGCACGTGTGTTGACTGATGACCGGTTCTCACAGGTCATGATATTGTGATATCAAGTCATCACGTGGGTACTTGTTAGTGAACAAGTTGTACTGGACAGACCCAACCTGAGACTACTCTGTGGATTGTCATCCAATCGTGTCACGAGTAGGTCTCAATTGACAATGGTGTTGTGATCCTTTGACCTGAAGTCACAGCATTCATCAAGTGAGGAAGAGCGTGCTTTGATGCCATCTAAAGTCTTCCTTGAGAAAGGTTGATGATAAGGGTGGTTGTTGAGCATGTTACGAATCATTTGGGTGTTTGTGTGTGAGCAGATATGAGATTTGTCCTCCTGTATGACAGGAGTTGCATCCATGGGCCCCTTGATGGAACTGGACTGAGAAATGCATGACCATGCTTGGTTGAGTCAATATGTGATATTGGACTCACCATTCTCTGGAAGTCCGTCCTGGATCAAGAAACTTGGATTGAGCTATTACGAGGGTGACACGGTCCATGCCTCTAGTTCTTTCTGGATGTAAGGGACAAAGGGACAAAGACAGCACTGATACATTGGTCATAAAGGCTTATGAGTTATGAACTCTTATTGCTTGGGGAGCAATGATGCATTGCTAGATGCCGCTCATTGTTTGTGAGGTTTTTGCTTTGATACTTTCGAGATCAAGTGGGAGTCTGTTGGAGTTACCATTGTGATCTGGAAGTGATCAAACATATGATCTCACTGCCAACACGATATGAGCCTGCAGGGTCGCACATAAGAGATGTGGAGAAGTTGGTTGATTGACTGTGTTGGTAAAGGTTACCAATCACCGCCTTGAATGGGATTGTGGGCAAAGTGTTGCCTTAAAGGATCGTCGGGTAGGGCAAATGTTGCCTTGGAGGGCTGGTAAGGATTGTCGTCGGGGGTCGATAACATTCGTCGAGAATCGTCTTCTGATTCCCGCCGATCGGCGAGAATCGTCTCTCTGATTCTCTCTGATCGACGAGAATCGTCGAGAATCAATATGTTGATTCTCGACGATCGACGACTTCGACATGTATCATCGACCGCGGCTCGACGGTCGACGAGATTTGACGTGTATCATCCAGTGAAGCTCGACGATCGGCGAGAATCGTCGAGTATTGTACTCTGATTCTCGCCGATCCATGGTGATGCTCGCTGATCGATTCTCTCCGACTCTCGCCGATTGATACTCGCCGATTCTGAACCTTATTCTTGGGTGGTCTGCGGATAGCGATAAGCCTAGGTTTATTTATACCTTTGGTATAAATACAACACTTAGGGTTTTCGGGTTAAAGGCTCGCGATTTTCTCCTGTAGCTAATCGAAACCCGCGACGGAAGAGTTCCGTTCCGCGATCGTTTCCCGATCTCGAATCCCGCCGCCGACGGAAGGGTTCCGCCGCCGCCGTGATCGCTCCGTCGACCTCCTCTTCTCCGGCGACTGTCGCTGGTGCTGCTCTTCCTGGCGCGGACCTAGCAGTCAGTCGAATAGCAAGGTGCGGTCATCGTTCTTCCCGATCTTCTGTGCGACGGAAAGCTCGGCGTTCTCCCGCTCGTGTGGATTTCTGCAGAGACGTGGATATTATTCCACGTAGAACTCGCCACTAGCAAGAAGACAAAGTTTGGAGCATCTCCGTTGAGTTGTGACTCAACGCCACCGAGGTAATTTTTGCCTAGTTTTGCTAACTTCTTGATTCAACGTTCATAGCCCGATCCACATCTCTTTGGGTTTTTCTTGATGTTTTTCTTTTCCGCTGCGTGCACAAGCGTTGTGCCATCCTTATAGAGAAACCCAACAAGGAAAACCTAGGGTTGCTCTTCTTACGCGAGGAAGACGACGAATCTCTGGACGGATCAAGCGAGCAACCTCGGGAAAAGGATTCTACAGCGGTTAGGACTAATTTCCATCATGTTTTGTAAGAACTTTCCAACCATGGTGTGTGATTTCTCCATCGTTATGAACTAAATTTTAAAATTCTTGTGTGTTGTAAGTACTAGACTTATTGTGATGATTTGATTTCAATTTTACTTTCATGTTTGGTTGATGATCTATTTTTATTAGGTTTATGTGCTTTATTTGTGGAATTTTTGAGTAAGTGTTCTTATTTCAGATAGCGAAGCGAGATTCGAGAGAGGAGACTCACTAGTCTAGGGTTGAATCCTAGTTTTATGCGACAAAATTCGAGAGAGGAGTTGCATAATTCTTTTAGTCAAAATTCCATCTTTTTACTGCACTGTAAGATTCGAGAGAGGAGCGGTGTAAGTGTAACGTAAACCCTAATATAACATCGAGAGAGGAAAGGATTTCGTCTTGAGTTAGCAACATCGATTTTAAACCTTCATGTTATTCTAAATTCGCCTAAGTTAGAGATAACTAGGGGAATTAGGGTAAGAAGATTTCGGAGATCGAGAGATAATGTCATCCATCTTAAAAATCATTGCAGGATAGTAATCAACCAATCATGAGAGGTCACTAAGAAAAGTCATCACAATAGTCTAAGAAAAACAACATACGAGACTAATTCTCCAATTCGGAAAAAGTAAATGAAGTAAGATCAAATTAGTTTTTTTATTATTATTTTATTATTATCTCTAAAATTCTCGCAATTAAATCACCTTAAATATCTCGCTTGAATTTAAAGAATAGGATGAGCTAGTAATTGTGAGCACTAATCAATCACTTCCTCGAGGGAACGATCACTTCTTACTCTATATTACTTGATTCGACACGTATACTTACGTTACTACGTAAATCTATTTTGGGCGTATCAAGTTTTTGGCGCCATTACCGGGGACTGTGCTTTTGGTTTAGTGTTATTTCTTTCAATATTAGTGAATCCTTAGTATTTAGAGATCAAGTGTTTGTTTGTTTGTTGTTTTTTATTTTTAAATCATTAGAAGTTGGTGTGGTGTATGTCCAGGTATAGGCAAGTAGAATTATTGCCTTTTAATTCTGTAATCGAGCGCTCCTGTAGACAAAACAGAAGAGAAGCTAGAAATGTGAATATTATTCATCCTGCGATGGATAATAATGCAAATAATGCTAATAATAATGATGGTCAGGTGGATCAAAATGTCCAACCTGCGGCACCACATATGACTTGTCACGAGTATAATACAGCTGTAAGGGGAGGTGTGCACTTCAGCATTGCTCGACCAATAATTGCTACTAATAATTTTAAAATGGACCCACTAATTATGCAACAAGTGCAAAATAATATGTTTGGGGGTCTAGATCATGAAGATGCAAATTCCCACTTACGAACCTTCTTACCAATTTGCGATATGTTTAAGTTCAACGGAGTATCAGAAGATGCAATAATGTTAAGATTGTTTCCATTTTCTTTAGAAGGGAGAGCGAAGGATTGATTAGACTCTTTGCCTAACGATTCTATCACGACATGGGAGCAGTTAGTGGAAAACTTCTTGCATAAATATTTTCTGTCATCTAAAACTGCAATGCTGATAAGAGATATAACCACATTCACATAGGGTAACGGAGAGACACTGTACAACGCTTGGGAGCGTTTTAAGGAGCTATTAAGGAAATGTCCCCATCATAGGTTAGCCCTACATCAGCAAGTTTCCAACTTCTATAATGGTTTGCAAACTGCAACCATGATTTTAGTAGACGGTGCTGCTGGAGGATCGTTGCTTAAGAAGTATCCCGAGGATGCGTATGCAATCCTTGAAGACCTCACTGCAAATAATTACCAAGCCTATGAGCGTCAAGGGAACAACAATCTGGTTGGTATCCACCAAGTGGATCAATTCACATCCTTGGCCGCTCAAATGACATCACAGTTTAATCTAATCAATAAGAGATTAGATTCATTATCACAACCTTCATCTAGTGCTCCATTAACGGTGGAGTAATTGAATCAAATTTTTGAAGAGGCAAATTATGTAGGAGGAGCGCAAAGGCAAATTCCACCTGGATTTGCCAATCATTATCACCCCGAGTGGCGGAATCATCCGAATTTCTCCTGGAAAAATAATCAAGAGATGAATCAACCACAAGGATTTAATCAAAATATAAATCACCTACCTATCAATAACAACTCTCAACCCCAACAAGTAAACCAAAGAAAGATGACAGATGAGTTTATCTTAGGCATGTTCCAAAAGTATGACTCAAAAATGGTAGGAATAGAATCATCGTTAAGATCACTAGAAATGACTATGGGACAACTTACAAATTCATTAAGTCAAAGGCCCATTGGAACTCTACCTTCTGATACCACACCCAATTCAACAAAAGATAATCATAATAATCATTGCAAGGCTATTGCACTGAGGAGTGGTGTAGAGATTCCGAGTGGGGAAGGGTTGCTTGAGAAAGTTAGGGAAGAAGAGACGAGTAAGAAGACAAGTGAGTCGAGCATATTAGAGAAGGACGAGTTGGGTGAGAAAAAGGATGTGGGGGAGAAACAAAAAGAGAAATTAAATCAAAAGAAAGAAGTAGTCTATCCACCACCCTCATTTCCGTCTAGACTTGCTAAATCCAAACTTGACATACAATTCCAAAAATTTATGGAGATTTTCAAAAAACTATCTATAAATATCTCATTTGCTGAGGTACTTGAGCAAATGCCTAGTTATGTCAAGTTTATGAAGGATATCTTGACAAAGAAAAGGAAGTTTGTTGATAAAGAGATAGTGCGTTGACTGAGGAGTGTAGTGCTATATTGCAGAAAGTTAGAACACGCCAACCCATTAGTTCATCTCAAAATCTAGGTGTTGAGATGAAGGGTGGCGGGGTACTTGAACACAAAGGGGAGAAGACTGCAGGCGGTGTGGGATTAACCCCAACCACAGAACCGCGGGGATATTCCACCCCAAGGGGCCCACCGGGGTCAACACCCAGACCTGAAATGCGATGGGGAAGCCAAACACGTGGTCCCACACACACGAGTCCTGCTGGATAATATAATCTCAACACACCCCCGCAACAGGACAACCTGCTCTGATACCAAGTTAGAACACGCCAACCCATTAGTTCATCTCAAAATCTAGGTGTTGAGATGAAGTGTGGCGGGGTACTTGAACACAAAGGGGAGAAGACTGCAGGCGGTGTGGGATTAACCCCAACCACAGAACCGCGGGGATATTCCACCACAAGGGGCCCACCGGGGTCAACACCCAGACCTGAAATGCGATGGGGAAGTCAAACACGTGGTCCCACACACATGAGTCCTGCTGGATAATATAATCTCAACACAGAAGAAGTTGCCACTCAAGCTTAAGGACCCCGGTAGCTTCACAATTCCTTGTTCTATCGGACTAAAGTTTGTTGGGAGAGCCTTATGTTGGGGTGAGCATCAACTTAATGTCATTATCTATCTATAAGAAGTTGGGTCTAGGGGAGATCACACCTACATCTCTTACTCTACAGTTGGTTGATAGGTCTCTAGCATTTCCCAAGGGGATTGTAGAGGACGTGTTGGTTAAGGTGGATAAATTCCTCTTCCCCGCTGATCATGTGGTACTTGATATGGATGAGGACAAGGATGTCCCCATCATTATTGCTAGACCATTCTTGTCCATCAGATGAACACTCATTGACGTCCAGAAGGGTGAGCTTACGATGAGAGTTAATGATGAGAATGTGACATTCAACATCCTCAAAGCTATGAAATTTCCGGATGATAAGGAGGAGTGTTTCTCCATTGAGGAAGTGAATGCACCTATACATATGATGTATGATGAGAATGATTGGGAGCGTAAAATCTTTAGTGTGTTAACAAATGAAGAAATAGAAGAGGACCCAGACTTAACAGAAACTGTAGAAGCTTTAAGTACTTATGAGCATATACCAAATGCTAGCATGTTTGAATTAATAAGTAGACCAAGTGAGTCTAAGGTCACTAAGCCTTCTATCTTAGAGCCACCTACGCTTGAATTTAAACCGCTACCTGAAAACTTAAAGTATGTTTTTCTAGGTAAGGATAACACACTACCGGTTATTATTGATGCATCTTTAGTAAAGGAACATGAAGACAAATTGCTTGAGATTTTTCGTGAGTATAAGGGGGTAATGGGTTGGACCATTGCAGACATTAGAGGGATAAGTCCCTCAATTTGTATGCACAAAATTCTTTTAGAGGAAGAAGCAAAAGACTCAATTGAACCCCAACGAAGACTTAGCCCACCAATGAAAGAAGTGGTCAAGAAGGAGATAATCAAATGGTTGGATGCGGGTATTATTTATCCTATCTCCGATAGCTGGTGGGTAAGTCCTGTGCAATGTGTGCCAAAGAAGGGGGCATTACGGTAGTTAAAAACAAGAGCAACGAGTTGATTCCCACTAGAATGATAACTGGATGGAGGATTTGTATGGATTACCGAAAGTTGAATAAAGCGACTAGGAAAGATCATTTCCCACTTCCATTCCTCGACCAGGTTCTTGATAGGTTAGCGGGGAATGAGTATTTCTGTTTCTTAGATGGTTACTCGGGGTATAATCAGATCATGGTAGCTCCCGAGGATCAGGAGAAGACTACCTTCACCTGTCCTTTTGGGACATTTGCATTTAGAAAAATGCCCTTTGGATTGTGTAACGCCCCTACTACATTCCAGCAATGCATGATCGCTATTTTTACTGATTTGATTGATGAGGGCATCGAGATCTTTATGGACGATTTTTCAGTATTTGGGAGATCGTTTGATGAATGTTTGAAAGTGTTGAAGAAGGCTTTGGATAGGTGCATTCAAACCAATTTGATCCTAAATTGGGGAAAATGTCACTTTATGATCAAAGAAGGAATTATTTTAGGACACAAGGTGTCGAAGAAGGGATTGGAAGTAGATTGGGCAAAGACAGAGGTTATAGAGAAATTGCCCCCACCAACAATGTTAAGGGAGTGCGTAGTTTTTTAGGACATGCGGGATTCTACTGTCGTTTCATTAAAGATTTTTCTAAAATTTCTAAGCCGCTAAGCCATTTATTAGAAAAAGATTCACACTTTAACTTTGATGAGGAATGCCTAGCCGCCTTTCAGTCTTTGAAGCAAAGTCTGATTTCTTCACCCATTATTATCTCACCCGATTGGTCTTTACCATTCACCATTATGTGTGATGCTAGCAACTTTACTGTGGGCGTGGTTTTAGGACAAGTGCACGACAAGGCCTTTCACACAATCTACTACGCTAGCAAGACGTTAATTGATGCACAAGTAAACTACACAACTACCGAGAAGGAGTTATTAGCAGTCGTTTTCGCTTTTGACAAATTTCGCTCCTACTTGGTAATCTCTAAGGTGATTGTTTATACAGACCATGCAGTTATCCGATTTTTAGTAGAGAAAAAAGACGCTAAACCTAGATTGATTATGTGGATTCTCCTCTTACAAGAGTTCGACTTGGAGATTAAGGATCGAAAGGGGGCGGAGAATCCTGTAGCAGACCACCTATCACGTCTAGAGTATGAGCGTGAGAAGGTTGTAGACATAGAGATTAGAGAGAATTTTCCTGATGAAAGGTTGCTGGAAATATCTGAGGTAAGTATTCCATGGTATGCTGATTTCGTCAATTTCATTGTGATTAACATTTTTCCTCCAGATATAGATTATCAACAGAAGAAAAGATTTCTTCATCAGCCTAAGTTTTATCTATGGGATGCCCCATATGTATTTAAGATATGTGCTGACCAAGTGATTGATCGGTGTGTACCAGAAATAGAAGTTCATGATATCCTAGAAAAGTGTCATGCATCTCCTTATGGAGGACACTTCATGGGAGAATGAACTACTATGCAGGTACTAGATGCTGGTTTCTATTGGCCAACACTGTTTAGGGATGCACACTTGTTTGTTAAGAAGTGTGATAGATGCCAAAAGACAGGCAATATTCATCAGGGGGCAAGTATGCCTATGACCAATATTCTGGAGGTAGAAGTATTTGATGTTTGGGGCATTGACTTCATGGGACCGTTTGTGAATTCGGGAGGAAACTTTTACATTTTGTTGGCAGTAGATTATGTGTCAAAGTGGGTGGAGGCCATTGCCACACAGAAAAACGATGACATGATTGTACTCAAGTTTATAAAAGCAAACATATTTATGAGATTCGGCACGCCTAGGGCGATAATTAGTGATGGAGGTTCGCATTTTTGCAATACACAATTTAAATCACTTCTAAAAAAAATACGGTGTAACACATAAAGTGGCCTTAGCATATCACCCGCAAACCAATGGATTAGCTGAAATCTCCAATAGAGAAATCAAGTCTATTTTAGAGAAGGCGGTGAGTACAACTAGGAAGGATTGGGCATTTAGGTTGAACGATGCGTTATGGGCCTATAGGATTGCCTACAAAATGCTCATAGGTGTGACTCCCTTTAGAATGGTGTATGGAAAAGCTTGTCACTTACCCGTAGAATTGGAGCATAAAGCGTACTGGACAATAAAAACATTGAATTTCAATCTCCAAGAAACAGGCAAGAATAGACGTTTTCATTTGAACGAATTGAAGGAGATCAGATCTAACGCTTATGAAAATGCTAGGTTGTACAAGGAAAGGACGAAGAAATGGCATGATTCGAGGTTGCATAGAAAGGAGTTCAAAGAAGGGCAATTCATTCTCCTGTATAACTCTAGATTGAGATTATTCCCGGGAAAATTGAAGTCACGATGGTCTGGACCTTTTCGGGTGGAGGAGGTACATCCGTTTGGAGTAATCACGATTTGTAATGAGAAAGATGGATCCAAGTTTAAGGTTAATAGGCAACGGTTGAAAGAATACTTTAAAGACAATGATCATCGAGAGACGATGGTCATCATGCTTAAATAAAAACGAGAGCGAAGAAGAACGTCCGGCCGGGACGTTTTAAACTAAGCGCTTGGTGGTAGGCAACCCATCATATGTTAGTGTTGTTTGTTTGTTTAATTAGTTAAGTAATAATAATAATAAATATATATATATATTTAATAATGAATAAAAATAAAAGAAAAAGTGTACGTTTGTTTATGTTTATATTGTCAGCATCACGCATGACAGGCCGAAATCATTAGGTTTATATCATTTGATCAAAAATCGTGGAGTAATCGGAATTGTTCTTATTGAATTGTACGTTGCAACCTAAAAAATACCAGGTTGCGACCTTTATTTTGCTGTTTGGACGAGGAGTGAACCAAACCGTGGTCTGGTTCGGTCTGGTTGAACCGACACCATGTAAACCGGAACTCAAGAGGTTGCAACGCAGTAGTAGGAGGTTGCGAATTTTCATTCTCTGCCACTTATTCTTTCAAATCCGGCGGACCAGTTGAACCGGTCGCTTTACCTAGACCAACCGGTTTCCCTGCATCTTATAAAAGGCCTGGACTCATCTTCACCGGCTAGCCTTACTTGTTCTCCCGATCTTTCATCTCCCTGACATAGCCATTCGCGAGCATCAAGGGGGTGAGGGCAGAGGAGCAGTGTTGACGCAAGTCTGAGTTCGGCCGGTCTTCACTACCCGCCGGCAACATCTCTGGAGGCTCACGGGGAAGATATCGCCAATGACCGGCTTCGACAGGAGCAGGTGAGCATTCATTGGTTTCGAAGGAAGGAGCATTTAGATTCCGGCGATCGCGTGACGTGGAGGTCTGAGACTTGCGGCTTTCGTGCGGCTTGCGGCAACCGCCGACGAGACAAGTTCGGTTTCACAAGCCTCTTACGGTATAAACCTAACCACTAAGTCCAGTAGAGTAGTAGACTGATTCATTTCTTGCTTAGCATTGGTTTCGATTTTGGTAGATTAGGTCATGGCATCACGGAAAAAGGGAAAAGGGAAAGAGATTGTGCGGAAAAGCCAGAAATTTTAAGTGACGAAGCCGCCCAAAGATTTCATTCCCTCTAATCCATACCGCCCATTTACGAAAGAGGATTCAAAATGGAGAAACGGGGCTGGAATATAGGATATGTGGGGCAAATACAGGCTATGGGCTGGGGAACGTTGTTTCACTCAAGGACGGAGGCAGTGTTACCGTGGGTTTATGAATTCTACGCTAATGCACCGGTTGCAGAAGGGGGGACTGTGTTCGTGCGAGGAAAGAAAGTGGATTTTTCTGCCTCTATCATTAATTCGTTCTTTGATTTAGATGATAACATCGGACCAGATCATACAACTATGCTTTCTACCACGCCTAAGGCAGATATGACCGCTGTTATCTGTGGTGTGCTGGGACCAGACTCGGTGAGCACCAAAGAGAATGCTCTACACTCCACTTGCCTATCGAGGGAAGCGAAGGTTTGGCTTCACTTTGTAAACACAAGTTTGCTGCCCACACGTCATTTGAACCACGTCCAACTTGATAGGATTACACTGATTTTCTGCATGGGCATAAAGGTAAATATCGGACGGATCATCTCCCGACTTATCTGGACAAAGGTGAATGATAAGAAAATGAAGCACATTTGGTTCCCAACTACCATCACGGAGTTATGTCGTATGGCTGGAGTTGAACTCGGTGAGGGTGACCTAATCATGCAAGTGGATCGCCACATCACAGAAACAGCAGTGAACGTCAACATCAAAGTACCTTCTGAGCTTCCTCGGAATCCAAGCAAGTTGAAGGCTGTGTGTGCTGCTAAACCCCCTAAGTCAAAAGCAGTAGCTCCCAAGCGCATTAATATTCCTGTAGTTGACAACGACGCAGATCCCGACGCTATGAGCGAGCGTATTGAGTACATGAAGGCATATCATCGTTGCCAGTTTGTTTACTTCAACTCCAGGTTGGACTACATATGTGAGAATCATGCCAAGTTGATGCAGAAGGCCCGTATTCCAGTGACAGAGCCTAAATATGATATGGAGTCCCAGTTTGATAAGAAAAGCTATCTCCTAACGTCGGATGGGTAGAGAATAGATCCTACGTTGGTAAAAGCTAAAGAACAGGAGGAGGATGAAGACGCAGAGGAGGATGAAGATGATGAAGACGCAGAGGAGGATGAAGACGATGAAGATGACGAGGATGACGAGGAAGGGGATGCATAGTTATTTTGTGTTGTTTTGTTTCTAGTTTGCGCTTGCATAGTTTCATTTTTATCTTCTTCTTTTTGCTCTGATTTGGACAGTTGGTTAATTAGCGTTGCACTCGTACATTTTGGTGATGACAGGTTTAGTCCTTTTGACAGTACATTTCTTTTATAATGGTTAATTCAGCTACCTACTCATAGTTAGGCTCTGATGCTATTTGGAACTTTCACTATTGTCATGATTAATTGCTATTAGATTGTGGCATTTTGATTCTGTATTATGCTGAGCCATCCTTTGAATTCGGTAATTTTGTAATATATGATATAATTATGAGTCTCAATTTTATGTTATGCTGAATTATTATATGAATTCTGCTTAATGATGTTATATGCGTGTATTTTTAATGTTTATGAATGTTTTTGAGGATGAGTTAATTCGATATGCTTAAAACAACGATTCTGCACTAGTATTATATTTTGTTACTCTTTCTGATATACATGCTGCCCAACATAATTACATCTCCTATCCTAATCGGTGTACATGTTGAGGGTTTAATACATGCAGGATATATTTAATAGATATGCTATCGGAAGGACATCCGATTATACATTAAATCGAGTGCATTGTCGAGTCAATGGACAACTACGCAGACAATCAACTCTTCAGGGGAGTACTTAAATTTCAATTTTCATCTTGACTTACATCTTATCCTTTACCTTATTTGCTTAGTAGTCAAAATAGTTTAATCATATTTTCTTGGGTATTAAAGTCTCTTTGCTAGGGACTAGAAAGTGTCAAAAGTGTGGAGGTGTAAGGGGAGGTGGGAGTAGTATACTCCTACCAATTGAGTGAGGGTTAAATATTTTCAATAATTTTAGTTAATCCTATTTCTTGATATAATTAACGAATGAGTTATTCAATATTATTTGATGATTATTGTTGGTAGGATAGTCCATCTTAATGGTTCAAATCTTCGATTGAAAGTTAGTAAGATGGGTAAAAGCTCTCTTAAATATTTCTCTAATCCTCACAATTCTTTAAAAGAATTTGCTTCCTAAAAATTGATCATCGCTGACTTCTAAAAGTAATGATGGAAGGATTGGCATGAATCGAGTCGAGATGTAAATCAAAGCATTGACATGTCTAGTTAATTTGTAAGAATGATTAGCATTTCCCTTTGATCAACCCGTACCTCACTACTTATATTTGATTTAATCACTTACTATCCTTAGAGCTTGAATCTTTGATTATCATGCATAATTTCCCCTCATTCCTAAAGCAATTTCTTAGTAACTATTCAACTATGGGTGATTGTTCAAAGAAAATAATTATGGGTCATAGTGATATGTGGCCTAAGTGTCTGTACACCTACTTGGAATGATCCCTACTATGAATTTTAAAGAAAGAAAAGAAAAAAAATGTGTCATAGTGATATGTGGTCTAGGTATGTATATTCATACTTGGAATGATCACAACTATGATTACAGAGAAAAAATAATAATAATGTGTGAGTTGTAGTGATATGTGGTCTGAGTGTGTGTACACCTACTTGGAATGATCTCTACTACGGACTAAAAAGTTGCTAATTAAAAGAATGAATCTCATAGTTGAGAGAGTTATTAAGAATATTAACTAGGGAAATACCTTTTACTAACGCATTTCACTCCTAACCAAGCCAAGGTCATTTCTATTGCAAGTCCTCATGATTTCTTTTCAAATTAAACTACCAACTCTAGTGGAGGTTAAGTCAAATACTCGGCCTATTTTCATTCCCTCTTAGTTATTAAGGAAGTTCGTTGAGAACAATTTATAGGAGTCGATGATTTTAAAGGATAGCACGCACCACACTAGAAAGTTTAATTGAGATTTATCTTTCATCAAGCTAGTGAATATTTGATTATGATGAACCATTAAGGTATAACAAGTCCTCATCTCATTAAATTTGAAACATTTGAGAAATCTTTTCTTTAATTATGTTGAGAAGAAGGATCTTATGAGTTTATATTACGACCATCTCCTCTCACTCAATTTCCATGATTAGTATTGTCTTTGCTAGGGACTAGCAAAGGTTTAGGTATGGAGGTGTGATAACTTCCCAAAAAGAAGTTATCTAGCCCAATTTTTTGTCTTAATATCCGTTATAAATGCTTAAAATGAGTTTAAATAAAATAGAAATGAGAGTTTAATTCATATTTATTTAATTTAGAGCTAATTCGGTCTTTTTCCAATGTATTAGTGCGAGAATTACCAAAGAATTCTATTGGAGAAAGAAATCTGCCCAAAGAATCATAACCAGGAAAACAGGTCACAACGCATAGAAAAGCAGGTTGCAACGTGATCTGGACAAATTTCAGATCTTGAAATTTAAAATTGGCGCTGTTTTCAAATATGAAAAGTTGCTTCTTTCCAAAGGGGTGCCTACGTTTTTTGGGAGGAAATAACTACACCAAATGATTGAATTGAATGGGAGAGGAAAAAGAGGAGGAAAACCTAAGGTTGCTCTTCTTACGCGAGGAAGACGACGAATCGCTGAACGGATCAAGCGAGCAACCTCGGGAAAAGGATTCTACAGCGGTTAGGACTAATTTCCATCGTGTTTTGTAAGAACTTTTCAACCATGGTGTGTGATTTCTCCATCGTTATGAACTAAATTTTAAAAGTCTTGTGTATTGTAAGTACTAGACTCATTGTGATGATTTGATTTCAATTTTACTTTCATGTTTGGTTGATGATCTATTTTTATTAGCTTTATGTGTTTTATTTGTGGAATTTTTGAGTAAGTGTTCTTCTTTTAGATAGTGAGGGGAGATTCGAGAGAGGAGTCTCGCTAGTCTAGGGTTGAATCCTCATTTTATGCGATAAAATTCGAGAGAGGAGTCGCATAATTCTTTTAGTCAAAATTCCATCTTTTTACTGCACTGCAAGATTCGAGGGATGAGTGGTGTAAGTGTAACGTAAACCCTAATATAACGTCGAGAGAGGAAGAGATTTCGTCTTGAGTTAGCAACATCGATTTTAAACCTTTATGTTATTCTAAATTCGCCTAAGTTAGAGATAACTAGGGGAATTAGGGTAAGCGGATTTCAGAGATCGAGAGATAATGTCATCCATCTTAAAAATCATTGCAGGATAGTAATCAACCAATCATGAGAGGTCACGAAGAAAAGTCGTCACAATGGTCTAAGAAAAACAACATACGAGACTAATTCTCCAATTCGGAAAAAGTAAACGAAGTAAGATCAAATTAGTTTTTATTTTATTTTATTATTGTCTCTAAAATTCTCGCAATTAAATCACCTTAAATATCTCGCTTGAATTTAAAGAATAGGAGGAACTAGTAATTGTGAGCACTAATCAATCACTTCCTCGAGGGAACGATCACTTCTTACTCTATATTACTTGATTCGGCACGTATACTTGTGTTACTACGTAAATCTATTTTGGGCGTATCAAATATGAGGTGTATCGATTTCTATGTTGTCATTCTTAGATAAAACAGATGTCGAAGGTTCAGAATCAATTTTTTGTAGTAGTCGAATAAATCTCTCATAACATCTATTACCTTTTCCATTAACTCATCAACTTGCTCGGATTGGTAAAAGAATTCATAACAATGTCTCACGTATTCAAGCTTATTTTGTGGATCAAGCACTGATGCGATAACAAGTAAAATATTAACTTTCTCTATAGTTCCCCAGTATTTGTCAAATTTCTCTCTCATTCTCAATGCCATTGATTTATGTTGAAGATTTGAAGAGACAGCCCAAGTGTCCAATGCATGCTCAATATAAAAAACATTTTCAAAATATGAACTAGAGGTGACATAAGTTGAGCCCGAGAACAAATTACTTGCAATATAAAATTTCTCTAAGAAGGAAACCAACAACTTTGTTGTATCCCAATCAGAAGCTCACGGTGGACCATTCTCTAATTCTGCAACAAAATCTGTCACCTCATCTTCATACCTTTCGAAAGCCTTCTGAAATTTAATTGTCACTCTCAACATTAGATAAGTAGAGTTCCATCTCGTTTGCACATCCAAACAAACCAAACCTTTATAATCGATCTTTTTTCTCGTAACATGTTTTAAATTGATGTGATCTCATAGGAGAACTTCTGATATACTTCACTACTTTTCGGATTCTAGACACCGTGTCAATCTTTTCATGCAAACCTTCTTTCACAATCAGATTTAAGATATGACAAGCACATCTCATGTGGAAATAAGTTCCATTCAAAGACAAAAAAGACTTTTCATTTAGTTTTTTTCTCAAGTGTTCAATTGCAAGTGCATTTGAACTAGCATTATCCACTGTGAGTGTACATATTATATCTAGTTCCCAATCCAAGATGCATGATTCTAACACTTTTCCAAGTGCTTTACCCTTGTGACTAGAGATAACACAAAAATTAAGAATTCTTTTTTGAAGGTGCCAATCATTATCAATAAAATATGCTGTAAGACATAAATACGAAATATTTTGTAAGGATGTCCAACAACCAGTTGTCAAACTAACAGCAGACTTCATATTCACAAGAGTCTTTTTTAACTTTGTCTTCTCGGTGGTATATAGTTTTATGTAGTCTCTTGTTAATGTTGTGCGTGATATTAGCTTAAACCTTGGTTGTAACATTCTCATTGGATACAAAAAACCATGAGTTTCAATGATTTTGAATGGCAACTCATCCGTAATGATCCATTTAGCAAGGGATTCCTTACATAATTCTTGATCAAACTTCCAACTACTAAAAAACCCTATTGAGCTAATATCACCTCCCTCTTGGACACCTTTGTTTTCAAAAGATAGTATCATCTGTTTTTTTATCAAACCTCATTATATGGATATTTACTACAGAGTTTCAAATGTTTCCACATGTTACTTGTGCCATTGGCACTAGCGCAACTGTACTCCCTGCTACAATAATTACATGCGGCTTTGTCAGCTTTCTCGGAATCATTTTCACCTTAGTAAAATGACCCCAAATATTTGATTTAGCTTTATAGTCTCGTTTACGATTAGGCTCACACGTGCTAGCTACATTAGCATTGGATACTTCATCAACTACAGTAGGCCCAACAATAACACTATCAAGTTCGATTTGTACAACTTTATCTGCATTTGACTCCCCCACACTTGACATTGCCACACTATGAAATCAAAATAATGACCTTTAATCAATAAAAAAACACTAGAAAAAATTTTGTTCAAACTAAAAACATAATATTAATTATTAAACACTATTACCTTCCTGTATGTGATCAACAATGGATGAGATTTCAACTTGCAAGTCCAGAAAATGTGTCCACCTACATGGATAGTGAAACTACACTATGATTCCAGTAATGAAATCAACAAATAAGAAAGTCCTATGAAACAACACAAATATCCTATGAGATATTTGACTGTGTTCATGAATAACAAAGTCCTATGAAATTAACCAAACAGGCACATGTCATTAACCTTCCATTACGCTATTATGACTTTCATCAATAACAGGCATGTCCATGAAAAACATTACTGCAATAATAGCAGGAAAATATTATAACAGGAAGGAACTATAAATAAGAAATTATCTAACCTGCTATTGAAGATTGATGAAAGATGGTAAAAGGAGCTGCCCTCACACTTTTGAAAACGATGCGTTATGGGCCTATAGGATTGCCTACAAAATGCTCATAGGTGTGACTCCCTTTAGAATGGTGTATGGAAAAGCTTGTCACTTACCCGTAGAATTGGAGCATAAAGCGTACTGGACAATAAAAACATTGAATTTCAATCTCCAAGAAACAGGCAAGAATAGACGTTTTCATTTGAACGAATTGAAGGAGATCAGATCTAACGCTTATGAAAATGCTAGGTTGTACAAGGAAAGGACGAAGAAATGGCATGATTCGAGGTTGCATAGAAAGGAGTTCAAAGAAGGGCAATTCATTCTCCTGTATAACTCTAGATTGAGATTATTCCCGGGAAAATTGAAGTCACGATGGTCTGGACCTTTTCGGGTGGAGGAGGTACATCCGTTTGGAGTAATCACGATTTGTAATGAGAAAGATGGATCCAAGTTTAAGGTTAATAGGCAACGGTTGAAAGAATACTTTAAAGACAATGATCATCGAGAGACGATGGTCATCATGCTTAAATAAAAACGAGAGCGAAGAAGAACGTCCGGCCGGGACGTTTTAAACTAAGCGCTTGGTGGTAGGCAACCCATCATATGTTAGTGTTGTTTGTTTGTTTAATTAGTTAAGTAATAATAATAATAAATATATATATATATTTAATAATGAATAAAAATAAAAGAAAAAGTGTACGTTTGTTTATGTTTATATTGTCAGCATCACGCATGACAGGCCGAAATCATTAGGTTTATATCATTTGATCAAAAATCGTGGAGTAATCGGAATTGTTCTTATTGAATTGTACGTTGCAACCTAAAAAATACCAGGTTGCGACCTTTATTTTGCTGTTTGGACGAGGAGTGAACCAAACCGTGGTCTGGTTCGGTCTGGTTGAACCGACACCATGTAAACCGGAACTCAAGAGGTTGCAACGCAGTAGTAGGAGGTTGCGAATTTTCATTCTCTGCCACTTATTCTTTCAAATCCGGCGGACCAGTTGAACCGGTCGCTTTACCTAGACCAACCGGTTTCCCTGCATCTTATAAAAGGCCTGGACTCATCTTCACCGGCTAGCCTTACTTGTTCTCCCGATCTTTCATCTCCCTGACATAGCCATTCGCGAGCATCAAGGGGGTGAGGGCAGAGGAGCAGTGTTGACGCAAGTCTGAGTTCGGCCGGTCTTCACTACCCGCCGGCAACATCTCTGGAGGCTCACGGGAAGATATCGCCAATGACCGGCTTCGACAGGAGCAGGTGAGCATTCATTGGTTTCGAAGGAAGGAGCATTTAGATTCCGGCGATCGCGTGACGTGGAGGTCTGAGACTTGCGGCTTTCGTGCGGCTTGCGGCAACCGCCGACGAGACAAGTTCGGTTTCACAAGCCTCTTACGGTATAAACCTAACCACTAAGTCCAGTAGAGTAGTAGACTGATTCATTTCTTGCTTAGCATTGGTTTCGATTTTGGTAGATTAGGTCATGGCATCACGGAAAAAGGGAAAAGGGAAAGAGATTGTGCGGAAAAGCCAGAAATTTTAAGTGACGAAGCCGCCCAAAGATTTCATTCCCTCTAATCCATACCGCCCATTTACGAAAGAGGATTCAAAATGGAGAAACGGGGCTGGAATATAGGATATGTGGGGCAAATACAGGCTATGGGCTGGGGAACGTTGTTTCACTCAAGGACGGAGGCAGTGTTACCGTGGGTTTATGAATTCTACGCTAATGCACCGGTTGCAGAAGGGGGGACTGTGTTCGTGCGAGGAAAGAAAGTGGATTTTTCTGCCTCTATCATTAATTCGTTCTTTGATTTAGATGATAACATCGGACCAGATCATACAACTATGCTTTCTACCACGCCTAAGGCAGATATGACCGCTGTTATCTGTGGTGTGCTGGGACCAGACTCGGTGAGCACCAAAGAGAATGCTCTACACTCCACTTGCCTATCGAGGGAAGCGAAGGTTTGGCTTCACTTTGTAAACACAAGTTTGCTGCCCACACGTCATTTGAACCACGTCCAACTTGATAGGATTACACTGATTTTCTGCATGGGCATAAAGGTAAATATCGGACGGATCATCTCCCGACTTATCTGGACAAAGGTGAATGATAAGAAAATGAAGCACATTTGGTTCCCAACTACCATCACGGAGTTATGTCGTATGGCTGGAGTTGAACTCGGTGAGGGTGACCTAATCATGCAAGTGGATCGCCACATCACAGAAACAGCAGTGAACGTCAACATCAAAGTACCTTCTGAGCTTCCTCGGAATCCAAGCAAGTTGAAGGCTGTGTGTGCTGCTAAACCCCCTAAGTCAAAAGCAGTAGCTCCCAAGCGCATTAATATTCCTGTAGTTGACAACGACGCAGATCCCGACGCTATGAGCGAGCGTATTGAGTACATGAAGGCATATCATCGTTGCCAGTTTGTTTACTTCAACTCCAGGTTGGACTACATATGTGAGAATCATGCCAAGTTGATGCAGAAGGCCCGTATTCCAGTGACAGAGCCTAAATATGATATGGAGTCCCAGTTTGATAAGAAAAGCTATCTCCTAACGTCGGATGGGTAGAGAATAGATCCTACGTTGGTAAAAGCTAAAGAACAGGAGGAGGATGAAGACGCAGAGGAGGATGAAGATGATGAAGACGCAGAGGAGGATGAAGACGATGAAGATGACGAGGATGACGAGGAAGGGGATGCATAGTTATTTTGTGTTGTTTTGTTTCTAGTTTGCGCTTGCATAGTTTCATTTTTATCTTCTTCTTTTTGCTCTGATTTGGACAGTTGGTTAATTAGCGTTGCACTCGTACATTTTGGTGATGACAGGTTTAGTCCTTTTGACAGTACATTTCTTTTATAATGGTTAATTCAGCTACCTACTCATAGTTAGGCTCTGATGCTATTTGGAACTTTCACTATTGTCATGATTAATTGCTATTAGATTGTGGCATTTTGATTCTGTATTATGCTGAGCCATCCTTTGAATTCGGTAATTTTGTAATATATGATATAATTATGAGTCTCAATTTTATGTTATGCTGAATTATTATATGAATTCTGCTTAATGATGTTATATGCGTGTATTTTTAATGTTTATGAATGTTTTTGAGGATGAGTTAATTCGATATGCTTAAAACAACGATTCTGCACTAGTATTATATTTTGTTACTCTTTCTGATATACATGCTGCCCAACATAATTACATCTCCTATCCTAATCGGTGTACATGTTGAGGGTTTAATACATGCAGGATATATTTAATAGATATGCTATCGGAAGGACATCCGATTATACATTAAATCGAGTGCATTGTCGAGTCAATGGACAACTACGCAGACAATCAACTCTTCAGGGGAGTACTTAAATTTCAATTTTCATCTTGACTTACATCTTATCCTTTACCTTATTTGCTTAGTAGTCAAAATAGTTTAATCATATTTTCTTGGGTATTAAAGTCTCTTTGCTAGGGACTAGAAAGTGTCAAAAGTGTGGAGGTGTAAGGGGAGGTGGGAGTAGTATACTCCTACCAATTGAGTGAGGGTTAAATATTTTCAATAATTTTAGTTAATCCTATTTCTTGATATAATTAACGAATGAGTTATTCAATATTATTTGATGATTATTGTTGGTAGGATAGTCCATCTTAATGGTTCAAATCTTCGATTGAAAGTTAGTAAGATGGGTAAAAGCTCTCTTAAATATTTCTCTAATCCTCACAATTCTTTAAAAGAATTTGCTTCCTAAAAATTGATCATCGCTGACTTCTAAAAGTAATGATGGAAGGATTGGCATGAATCGAGTCGAGATGTAAATCAAAGCATTGACATGTCTAGTTAATTTGTAAGAATGATTAGCATTTCCCTTTGATCAACCCGTACCTCACTACTTATATTTGATTTAATCACTTACTATCCTTAGAGCTTGAATCTTTGATTATCATGCATAATTTCCCCTCATTCCTAAAGCAATTTCTTAGTAACTATTCAACTATGGGTGATTGTTCAAAGAAAATAATTATGGGTCATAGTGATATGTGGCCTAAGTGTCTGTACACCTACTTGGAATGATCCCTACTATGAATTTTAAAGAAAGAAAAGAAAAAAAATGTGTCATAGTGATATGTGGTCTAGGTATGTATATTCATACTTGGAATGATCACAACTATGATTACAGAGAAAAAATAATAATAATGTGTGAGTTGTAGTGATATGTGGTCTGAGTGTGTGTACACCTACTTGGAATGATCTCTACTACGGACTAAAAAGTTGCTAATTAAAAGAATGAATCTCATAGTTGAGAGAGTTATTAAGAATATTAACTAGGGAAATACCTTTTACTAACGCATTTCACTCCTAACCAAGCCAAGGTCATTTCTATTGCAAGTCCTCATGATTTCTTTTCAAATTAAACTACCAACTCTAGTGGAGGTTAAGTCAAATACTCGGCCTATTTTCATTCCCTCTTAGTTATTAAGGAAGTTCGTTGAGAACAATTTATAGGAGTCGATGATTTTAAAGGATAGCACGCACCACACTAGAAAGTTTAATTGAGATTTATCTTTCATCAAGCTAGTGAATATTTGATTATGATGAACCATTAAGGTATAACAAGTCCTCATCTCATTAAATTTGAAACATTTGAGAAATCTTTTCTTTAATATGTTGAGAAGAAGGATCTTATGAGTTTATATTACGACCATCTCCTCTCACTCAATTTCCATGATTTAGTATTGTATTTGCTA
>CM077166.1:155198741-155656241 GCA_039583875.1 Platanthera guangdongensis
AATAAGGGAAGGAATGGCCACGATCCGCCTGAAAAATAAACACCTGGGCCGAACACGGCCTGGCACACGCCCGTGTCCAGGGCCGTGTCCCCCATTCGCCGTCACAAATCGACGTGCCTGGAACAGCACACGGGCATCCGACATGCCCGTTTTCTCCGGACACACCCCTGTCCCCACTGACACGGCCGTGTGGTCGGCCGTGTGCCTCCTTCGACACAACCCCGAAACAACCCGAGAACTACACGGGTACTGGACCGCCCGTGTCCTTGCCCATGTCTACTCAACACGCCTAGGCTCTAGGCCGTGTTCACTGCCTCGACACTTCGTCGAGCGAGCGAAGATCGTCGACCAAGCGGGACACGCCATGTGACACTCCCGTGTCACAGGCCGTGTGCCCCTGTCTCGACACTCGACACTCGTCCGAGTGAAATTCGTCGAGCGAAGTTCGTCGACTGACTGACACGGCCTTGACACGCCGTGTCCTAGGCCGTGTGCCTTGTCTCGAAACAATCGTCGAGCGAAAATTCGGTGGACCCCGGGCCGATCGTCGACACGGGCTCGACACGCCTGAGACACGCCCGTGTCTCAGGCCGTGTTCTCTGCTCAACGATCGCCGACTCCAAAATCATCGACTTCACGACCAAAACGTCGACTAGAGCCTGACACGCCCTAGGACATGCCCGTGTCCCAGGCCGTGTGCCCCTGCCAGAAACCAAAAATTGGCCAGAAACGCAAATCGACCCTCTCTCAAATTTTGGGGTGTTACAACTCTCCCCCCTTTAACAGAATTTCGTCCCGAAATTACAAAACAAAGGGAACAAAACTTAAATGGTACCTGAAATGAAGAGTTCTGGATACTCTTCCAGCATATCTTGTTCTCGTTCCCAAGATTGCTCCTCACGACCACAGTTGTCCCATCAGATTCGCACTAGTTTAACCTCTTTATTCCGCAACTGCCGAGTATCCGAATCCTCTATAGCGATTGGACGGACTCGCGTCCTCAAGTCTTCCTCTATCGGCACCGCTGCTGGCTCAATCACCACACTAGCCTCCACCAAAGCTTTTCAAGACGGAGACATGGAAGACGTCATGCAATCCACTCAGCTCCGCGGACAACGCCAACCGATAGGTGCTTCTCCACCCCGTTCAACAACTTCAAAAGGTCCCCAAAACCTTGGACTCAACTTCTTGAGTCGGCGAATCCGTGAGACGCCTTTGAACGGCTTGATCTTCAAATAGACCCAATCACCTACCGCAAATTCCAACTTCCTGTGACGAGCATTAAAGTATTTGGCTTACCGGTCTTGCGCTACCTTCATACGCTCTTGAATGGTCCGTACCTACTCACAAGCGTCAATTACCACCTCCTTTCCCAAAATTTTGGTGTCTCCCGCCTCTGCCCAAGACATTGGTGTTCGACACCGCCTCCCATACAAAGCTTCGTATGGCGCCATTTTTATGCTTGCTTGATAACTATTATTGTACGCGAATTCCACCATGAAGAGGTAATCTTCCCACCTCTTGCGGAAGTCAAGAATGCACATTCTCAGCATATCCTCCATAGTACGGTTCGTCCTTTCGGTTTGCCCGTCAGTTTGAGGATGGAACGCCGTATTGAACTTTAGCTTCGTGCCCAAACTCTTCTGAACCAATCTTCAGTCCTTGGACGTAAACCGTCCATCTCGATTGCTAACTATGCTCTTAGGAATTCCGTGCAATCGCACAATGTTGCGAACATACAACTCCACCAGCTTCTCCACGCTGTCCTCCTTCCGATTTGGGATGAAGTGAGCCACCTTGGTTAGGCGATCCACGATCACCCAAATAGCATCATTACCCTGCTGCGATCTAGGCAAACCATGTACAAAATCCATGGAGATGTCATCAAATTTCCACTCCGAGATTGGAAGAGGCTTCAGGAACCCGCCCGGCTTCTGACATTCGGCCTTCACCAAGGCACAAGTTTGGCAACGATTCAAATACAAAGCTACGTAACGCTTCAGTCCCGGCCACCAAAAGGATTTCTTCATATCCAAGTACATCTTTGTACTGCCCGGGTAAATGGAGTACTTTGTGAAGTGAGCCTCAAACATCAACTCCTCACGGAGTTTGCCGAACTGCGGTATACAAACCCTTCCGTCCTTCCTCAGAATCCCATCAATCATCTCCCAGGCGCTGCTCTCGCCCTTTTGAGTCTCCAACACATATGATTGAAACTCCACATCCAACCGAGTCGCTTCCCGAATGCGATCGGTCAAGTCGTTCTGCACTTCAATCCAGTTCAACCGAGCCACGCTGGACTTGCCTCTCGCAACACATTCCAAACCAAGGGACTCCCATTCCAGTACCAACCGCTCATCATGAGCTTCGATCCAATTCCCTTGCCCCGAGTACTTTCTACTCAAGGCATCCGCCACCACATTGGCTTTACTTGGCGTATATTGAATCGCGACCTCGTAGTCTCCAAGAAACTCAACCCACCTGCGTTGCCGCATGTTCAAGTCCTTTTGATCCAAGAGATACTTCAGGCTTTTATGATCCGTGAAGATCTCCACATTTGCACCGTACACATAATGTCGCCATATTTTTCAACGCAAAAATTACCGCCGCCAATTCCAAGTCATGGACGGGGTAATTCCTCTCATGAGGCTTCAGCTGTCTAGACCCAAAAGCTATCACCTTGCCATGTTGCACCATAACGCAACCCAAACCGCATCCCGATGCGTCACTGAAGATCTGAAATCCCTCGGTCCCTTGCGGTAGATTTAGGATTGGAGCCATCATCAGTCTCTCCTTCAGTGCCTCAAATGCTTGACTGCACTCTTGAGTCCACACAAACTTATGATCTTACGAGTGAGTGAGGTGAGGGGTAGAGCTATCCGCGAAAAATTCTCCACGAATCTCTTATAATACCCGACTAGTCCAAGAAAACTTCGGACTTCCGTCACGGTCCTCAAAACCGGCCAATCTCTGATGGCTTCCACTTTTGTTGGATTCACTGCCACCCCATCCCCACTAATCACGTGGCCCAAAAATGCCACCTTTCTAACCAGAACCGCACTTGGAGAACTTTGCATACAACTGATTCTCCCTCAACACTTGCAAGACCACTCTCAAGTGGGGGTCTCATGCTCCACTTCCGATTTGGAATACACTAAGATGTCATCAATGAAGACAACCACAAAAGAATCCAAGTATTCCCGAAATACTCGAAAAATTCATAAGATCCATGAACACAGATGGTGCGTTCGTCAGCCCGAACGACATCACCGTAAACTTAAAGTGTCCATACCTTGTACCAAAGGCAGTCTTGGGGATGTCCTTGTCCCGAATTCGCAACTGATAATAGCCTGACTTCAAGTCCAATTTTTAGTACACCACCGACCCCACCAACTGGTCGAACAAGTCGTCTATCCGAGGAATCAGATACTTATTCGTGACGGTCAATTTATTCAGCTCTCGGTAGTCTATGCATAGTCGCATGCTACCGTCTTTCTTCTTTACAAACAACACCGGCGCGCTCCACGGTGAAGAACTGGGTCTAATATACCCTTGCTCCAACAGTTCCTATAACTGTACTTTAAGTTCAGCCAGCTCCTTTGGTGCCATTCTAAACGGAGGACGTGACACCGGCCTGGCCTCCGACACTAACTCGATCGAGAAAACGATCTCCCTCCGAGGAGGCGCTCCAGGAAGTTCATCCGCAAACACATCCTTGAACTCTGCCACTACGGGCACTTCCTCAATAGACAGCTGGGAGAGACAAACCTCCAATAACGCTAGAAGCGCTACACCACCCTGGTTAACCGCCCGCATCAACCGCATGGCCGAAATCAGGGAATAGGCCACTCCACAAAGGCCCTCAAATTTGACCTCCGCCTGCCCTTTGCTCCTTAGGGTGACTACCTTAGATAGGCAGTCAATACTGGCGCGCTACTCTGCAAGCCAGTCCATGCCCAAAATGACATCGAACTCAACCAATGGTAAAATCGCTGCTACCAAAACGAAGTCAACTCCGTCCAACTCCCAACAGATGCGCCCTTTGGCCCCGGTGGTCATGGATGACCCATTGGGCATGCGCACTTTCAGCTCTGCGTCCGCCGAGAAAGACTCAACTCCTATTCTCCGGATGAAGCTCTCTGCGAGAAAAGAGTGCGATGCTCCCGTATCAAACAATACCCTAGCGGGATATCCGGAAACTAAAACGAAGCCTACAACATAGACATCACACAAAAAGTCTAAAAGTATGAAGCACAAAATTTAAACTTAAATTTTCTTCATACCTGTCACCACATCGGTTTGGCGGATCGCTTCTTGCTGTCCAAGGTTGTAGGCCCTTGGTTGCACCGGTTGGAACCGAGAAGCGCTTGACTCCGCCATCTTCCCTTTCTCCGCGGCACTGGGACCGGAGCGTACAGTCTGCTCCTGTCTTGCCCCTTGCTCCGCTCCTCCTTGAGGACAAACACGAGCTATGTGCCCCACCTTACCGCAGTTGTAGCACATCGGCGGTCCCCTAGAGTGTGAACCTCCAGGCGTCCACTTGCTCTTCTCACCGGACCTGGATGTGTGAGGCTTATTCCTCCACCTACTCCCTTCAGATTTTCCATGGGATTGGGAAGGCTTCCCTTCCCCTTGCTTGGGAGTAAAACCCTTACGATGTTGGGTTCGCTCCAGATCACTTTCCAATATCCTGGCAGCCTCAACTAATTCATTGAATCCCGCTCTCTTCATGGAGATGAGGGGTTGCCTCAGATTCTCCCTCAGCCCCTGGTAGAAGAGGTTATCCCTCTCTACATCATCTGCCATTGTCGTTCCTGTGTAACGACCCAAACGGGTGAACTCCTGCACATACTCGTCCACCGTCCTGTCCCGCTGCATTAAGTGTAGAAACTGCCTCTGAAGTGCCAACCGTGTAGAAACGGGAATGTACCTCATCAGGAAAGCATCACCAAATTCCTCCATCGACGGGGTGCGTACAGGGAACTGGCGGCCGCTATGGCTCACCCACCACAACTTGACTTCTCCTTCCAACATGAAAGCCGCATACTCAGCTTTCTTTTCTTCTGGCGTCTCCGCCGCCCTCAAAAGCTCTTGCATTCGAACCCACCAATCCTCCGCATCCGTTGGCGTGCCAACTCCCTTGAACGACGGGGGATGGAAGCTCAGGAAATACTTCAGGTGCCGGTCTCCATGTCCGACAACCACCCTTTCCGCCAAAGGTTCCACTCGCCTGGCTTCTCCGCCTGGCACGGCCGTCGCCATATCCGGTGTAGCAGGGGTTGCTACTTGAGCTGCCGCTGCAGCTTGGGCCGCCACCATCGCTTCTGCAAGCATGCGGCAGAAATCGGTCGGGTTAACACCCATGCCCAAAAGACCTGGAGCAGTAGCACTGCTCGCCGAAAGCTCTTCTCTTGCTCTCGACGTTCCCGCCTCGTTGCTTGCACTCTTCAAGAAACAAGAAACAAGGGATCAGCCTTTAAACTCAGGACTTAAACAATAGGACACTCATGGTCCAGCGTTACTCTTATTTGGATAACTTCTCTACGCATTGACCTTGAATCTAACCTGGCTCTGATACCAAATTGTAACACCTCCCCTGTAATGACCGTATAGTATGGGTCCGGCCGGGGCCCCACAACATATGGACGCCACAGCTTTAGTATTATAAGTTGATATAGCTACCCCCACTCAAAACACTTTGCACAACACATCGGAAACATAAGCAAGACTAGAAGTTATCCACTACTACAAGAGTAATAAAAGATGTCCTTATGGCCTTACAACATAAGAGAGTCCAAACTCACACAATACAACATTCCTGAAAGTGCATAGCACTCCTAGTCTACCTCGGCATGCAAGCCGGACATCATGAGTCTCAAACATACAACAACATATAAGTAGAGCTACAAAAGAACAGAAACACTTCATGAGGCTTAGACCTTTCTGGCCGGCGAGCTAGCTCCTGCATGCGATCCTTGCCCTGTAAAATTTATCAGTAACGTGGGTCAGCAAAGGCTGACCTCAAACTGTGTAACAAACACATCTCCTCCCGGCCGCCCCTAACGGACGCCGGGGTACTCCTCCAACCTGCAAGTTAGCACTTCGTATGCAATATTCATAAGCCAGAAAAGCAACTACAGAAACAAGCTTGGATGTCTCACACATCATACATGTTCTCTACTGGTTGAGCATATAATAAAAAGGGGCCTACTTATGCAATCATGTATGCAACAACCCGGGCTTCACCCAAGGCACCCTATCGCGTATGCATCTAGCACATCATCACATCATATGGGTACTCATCGATCCCCATTGGCATAAAGCCACAAACAAAGGGGTAACACCAATCCCCCCCAATGGCACACAGGCCGCCACATGGAACTCTTGCACAGGCCCCACCCGCTCAAGGTCTTAGACCCGGGCTTGCCTACAAGCTCTGACGTCTCATGTCAGGATTCCAACAAACACAAACTGACCGAAACTAAGAAGCCTTGCCGGACCCCACCCGCTCATGGCCTCATTGCCCGGGCTTGCCCCCATGCTTGGTATTCTCGTCAGTCTCACAGAAGGGGACTAGTCTCGTCGGGACACTCTCCACACATGACGTGAACGTCACGGGATAGCCAGCCGACCACGGAGACACAGCCACGCCTTGGCACATCACAAACCAAGAAAATTCCACCCTAGTCCCTCATTTGTACTGCAGCGTTCCCGCGCACCAAGGAAACCATCTACAACTCATGCGGAGCTAACCTTGTCCACCAAGGAAACCATCTACCGCCACGAGGAGCTAAACTTGTCCGGTTCCGACTACACGTACTCACTCGAGAAAAAGGGGAAAACATCACCACATCACAAACGGCATCTTGCCGCAATGGAATCTCTACGAATCCTTAAAGTTCGTATGCAACATCGTCACAGGCCGTGTGCCCCTGTCTCGACACTCGACACTCGTCGAGTGAAATTCGTCGACTGACTGACACGGCCTTGGACACGCCCGTGTCCTAGGCCGTGTGCCTTGTCTCGACACATCGTCGAGCGAAAATCGTCGACTCCCCGGGCCGATCGTCGACACGGGCTCGACACGCCCTGAGACACGCCCGTGTCTCATGCCGTGTTCTCTGCTCAACGATCGCCGACTCCAAAATAGTCGACTTCACGACCAAAACGTCGACTGGAGCCTGACATGCCCTGAGACACGCCCATGTCCCAGGCCGTGTGCCCCCTGCCAGAGACCAAAAATTGGCCAGAAACGCAAATCGACCCTCTCTCAAATTTTGGGGTGTTACAATCCCATAATAGGTTATACGATGGAGTGTCAGGTTTTATGCTAATGTGAGTGTAGTGAAATGTTATGTGGATGAAATGCTATGTTCACACAAGTGCAACTCACGCACACGACTATGCGCACAGACCTTTAGTTCCCCCATTTTGGAGTTAGCTAAACTATCAGGTACCTCGCACTGTGGCAAACAGAGGCAATGGGTCGGGCCACCCCACTACTTGGCCGACATTCATGCCACCCAACCTAGACCCTTGTATGACTCAACATGAAGAACACATTACGGAGCCTCTGCGTACAATGCTGACAAATCCACAAGTCTTTCCTTGGCTATGTGTGAACCACCCTCGCCGAGTCATCGTACCGACGTCGGCATGAACGACCGTCAAGTAACAAAGACCCACCACCTTATGTTATTCACATGCAAACTAGAATTTTCGAGCCATAGGCTCCCCGGACTAACCCGTCCATCAAACCATCTGATTCATCGGCTCGCTGGGCTAACCTGCCCATCACCAAATCCACCGAGCCTACCGCTCGTGAAACCTAACCTAACTCCCACAACACTCGGGAGTGTGAGTGTACCCTAGAGTATTTCTAATTACTCTTCCATTTCATTTATTCTTACGACTTACGTTAACCTTGGACTGCCTAAGGCATTCCCCGTGAATGGCTCTCGAGGGCATTAGGAAATACGATGGGCTGAAGAACAATGCTCCCTTTCGCAAGACACTTACTATTATTAGTTATTACCAATTCCCAATCCCTTTTAACATTATTCTGGATCTAACCCTAGTGTATTTTGACTCTCTCTCTCTCCATAGGAAAGATGATCTTTCGTCTGTCCCAAGTACCTCTTAACACTAGTCAACCCATCACCATCCTCATCATGACTTCTAATGCAGCTTTTTTTTTCTTTTTCACTTTACCAAGATCAGTAAACCAATAACCCATCTCCCTATGTCCAATCCACATATTTGTTGAGATCTCTCAAGCTGATCAACTAGTAGTTCTGGTATCAAGCAAACACTTGCAAAACTATCAAGCTGATCACTTGATCAAGCGGAAAACGAGAACTAGGCGCATGAACACTCCAACCATAAACTGAGCAATGTAATCAGTAACAACAGAAATCAACACGGATCTTTATTTATCAACTATCAATATTTACAAGACCAGGTATACATGGCGAGACATTATTTTGCCAACTACAAATGAGAAGAAAAAAGCAAGAGAAGTCTTCAAGCCGGGCAGACTGCCTGAGAGACCGCTGAGTCCGCCGAGGCCGCCAAGTTGTTGCTACTAACACTGATCTACGGAGTCCGCACAAACTGCCAAAAACACGTTATTCTGCTGACACCCGCTCTACAAGCCGCAACCGAACTGAATGAACAAACCGCCAAGCCCAGCGAGATCGGCGAACTTGTTATTGAACTTAGACTTCAATTGATGGAGAGAAGACTAGTTGGCCGCCAAGTGCGACCTGTTGCAACCGCTGATTGTAAACCGCAAGCTTCATTGCTTCCTGACCTTGATCAGAACCAGACGCCTGGCTTCACTGTGCTATCCGCATAACTGTTCACTCAGTTACTATAGAAGTGTCGAGGGGGTCTATTTATAGGCAGGGTGAGGAGTGTGGTCACCTCCCTAGTGAATATAGTCACCACCCCAGCTCGCAGCTAGCACAACCCAGCCCGCTGAGTCTGCAAGGACTAGGTCGGACTCCACCCAACTAGCCAGGTGCCAAATCAAGAAGTCAGACGCCACTAGGCGGACAACACACCAGTCTGCACCCATTGCAGCATGCGGACACAACAACATCTCAATCACTGCATCAGTCTGCACGCTACATGCTGACATGGCGTTAGCCCGCCCAGCTCGCAAACACAACGCCAGTCCGCTACACTACACAACACACAGACACATCCACAACCACATACTGCATCAGTCCGTATGCTACACGCGGACATGGCACCAGCCCGCAGAACTCGCAAACATGGCTTCAGTCCGCCACACGAGTCCAGGACTAACAGGCAGATCGAACGATCAACAGCAGACACTGCGGACACTGCGTACACTGTTAATAACCTGGACTTATCACAAAATAAGACCGTGTCCAACAAACCACCAAACTGGCGTGAGCTCGGCAGACACAAAGGCAGACCTCCAACTCCACGAATAGTCCGTCACCATGAATGCGACTATCACCCACCGCAACACCATAGAACTCGATAAGGACCAGTGCCGATCTCACAAACTCCAAAACCAGTCCGCCATAGCGCACTCCGCGGACTCCAACTGAGTCCGCCACATTCCCACGGATTAACCACCAATCCGACTGGTTACTTCAAGAACAAGCTATCTGCAAAACTGCAGACTGAGCTGAGCACCACCACCAGATCGCCAAGACAGACCGCCCAGGCCGCTCCAATAGACACCCAAGCCGCCAAGTCTACCCTGGCCACTGACCACCCAGGCCGTACCATTAGTCCGCCCAGGACGCGAACTCAGACCGCACATTCTGTGCGGTTTGCTCAATCAATCACTTACACTTCATAATTTTAAACACTCCCCCTTGAAGTGATAAGTGGTGATCAAGCCCAGTAGTCCTCGTAACCGTGAAAACGGCACCTTCGGCAACGACTTCGTGAAGATTTCCGCGACATTATCATCACTCTGCACATGTTCCACCATCAAAGATCCCTCCAACACCTTCTCCCGTATGAAGTTGTGCTCAATCTCAATGTGCTTGGTCCGAGCGTGACAAACTGGATTATTTACTAGCTTCAAAGCACTATCATTGTCACCGCTCAGCAGAGTAGGACCGTGCACTTCTTCATAGATGTCCTCTACTAGTCTCCTGAGCCAGATGGTTTCTTGAGCTACCAAGGCCAAAGCCTTGTATTCTACTTTCGTAGTAGAGATGGACATGGAGTCTTGCTTCTTGCTCCACCAAGAAATACTCCCTGATCCACAAGTGCAGACGTAAATGGATTTTGACTTCCGGTCATCTGAATATCCCCCATAATTAGCATCCGAGTATCCTTGAAGAACAAACTTTGTGCCTCTCCTATACATGAGACCCATGTCAGAAGTGGCCTTCACGTACTTCAAGATATTCCTAGCCGCCATCAGATGAGGCTTCCTGGTTCCGACATATACCGAATTACTCGGCCAACCACATAGGCAATGTCTGGCCATGTAATCGTCAGGTAAATAAGACTCCCAACTAGAGCTCGAAACACCAAAGGATCCGGAAGAATCCTCCCCTCATCCCGCTGAAGTTTGATGCCTGAATCGAATGGAGTAGAGCTGCTCTTCCCCTCCTGCATGCAAAATCGCAGAATGATCCGTTCCGTATAGCCCTTTTGGGACATGAGTATGCCACTATCCTTCTTATCCACCTCAAGTCCCAGGAAATGGTGGAGTTCACCCAGATCCTTCATCTCGAACCTGATAGCTAGCTCTACCCTGAGCCTAGCTACTTCTTCCTTGGAGTTCCCCGTGATGATCATGTCATCCACATACTACAGCACCAAGACTATAAGCTCTCCCTTCTTCTTGATGAAGAGGCTCGAGTTTGAGTTTGAAGCCAGATGGCCACAGAACTGGAGGTATTCTGCAATCTTCCCATACATGGCTCAAGGAGCCTGCTTCATCCCATAAAGTGCTTTCCAGAGCTTGCAGACGTAGTCCGAATGTTCTTTAAATATGTGCCCGAGCGGCTGATCCATGAAGATGTCCTTGTCAATCTCCCCGTAAAGAAATGCATTCTTTACATCCAGTTACCACATCTTCCAACCATGACAAGCAGACAAAGCTATCACCACTCGTACTGAAGTCATCTTCGCCATAGTACTAAACATCTCCTCATAGTCCTCACCATACTGTTGTGAAAAACCCCGAGCTACAAGGCGAGCCTTGTACCACTCGATGCTTCTATTCGTCTTCTTCTTCAGCTTGTAGACCCACTTGCAAGTAACAGGAGTAACGCCATCCACCTTGGGCACCAAGTCCCAAGTTTCATTCTTTTTGAGGGCAGCCATCTCCTCATCCATGACATCAACCCACTCCTTTACTCCAGTGGCTTCCTCAAACTTTGAAGGCTCCCGCTCATCCAGGGGGCCTGCGAAGAAACAAGTAACAAAGCTCACCGTGTTTACTTCGAACCGAGCCGGTGGCTTGATGGTCCTCTTTGATCTTCGAAGGGGTTGCTCCTTGCTCACCACCTCCGCTGCTTCTTCAGCACCAAATCTGTTCCCGGGCACACTTGGAGCGTCGCTCCCCCTACTTCCCGAACCAGAATCTTCTACCCTAGAGCTTGAAACAACTGGAGCTCCTGGTGATACAGACAGCTCCACCTGAAGATCTTCAACAGCTTCCTCTTGCCCTTCATCAACCCTGCTCTCCTGCAGCTCAACAATGCCACCTCCATACAACATCATCTCATCAAAGACAATGTCTCTTGAAACAAAGAACTTCCTTATCGCAGGATCTATGCACTTGAAGCCCTTCTTCCGGTCATCATAGCCTATAAAGATGAGCTTCCTCGCCTTCGCATAACGCTTGGTCCTCTGAGCATCCGGGATATAAACATTGCAGGTTGATCCAGACACCCGAAGATGTTCCACACTTGGCTTCTCCTTGAACATCATTTCCACGGGTGACTTCATGTTGATCGGACTTAGAGACATCCAATTGATGACACAAGTTGCGCAGGCCATTCCTTCCGCCCAAAAGGACCTGGGAATGCCCTTTGCATGAAGCCAGCATTTGTAAGTTTCCGTCAAGTGACAGATCTTCCTCTCTGCTACTCCATTTTGTTGTGGAGTATGAGCACAAGTGAGCTCCCTCTGGATCTCGTGCTTCATGCAAAAATTAAATAACTTAGATGATCCAAACTCATCACCGTTGTCTGATCTGAACTTCTTGATCCGCAAGCCAAGCCGACCCTCAACCAGCACCTTGAACTCCACGAACAATTGGAAAACTGCTGACTTCTTCTTCATGAAATACACCCAAGTGTATCTTGAGTAGTCATCAATCAAGACCACCATGTATCTGCTGCCTCCAAGACTAACTGTAACTATTGGCCCCATCAAGTCACCATGGATGCATTCCAATGGTGCCTTACTCCTCGTTTGTGACTTATCAAATGGAAGGTGATGAGCATTACCATACTGACATCCCACGCAAACGTGGCCATCTCCATAGGAGGACAACTTCGGCAAGCCTCTCACCAGGCTCCCTATCGACATAGCCTTCAGCTTGTCCATCCCTACGTGCCCTAGTCTTTCATGCCAGATAGCCACACTATCATTAGCCCTCATCCGATCAATATAAGAGCTTGTTGATAAAACAAACAGGTCACTTACTCTTCTCCTTACATGAGCAGCATCAGCCTTAACCGCTGATACATTGTGGAGAAACCTAACTTCTGTTGGGCAAAACAGAACATGAAAGCCCGCGTCAACTGCATTAGTTATTGAGAAGAGGTTCTTCTTCATGCCAAAAACATGGTACACACTCCTTAGAGTAAGAGGACCCTGAGCACTATCCAAAGAAACAACACCCTCCTTCTCTACAAAATGAACATAATCATCAGCTGTAATAATTGCTTCATTACTTGAGAACGGCTGCATAGATGAGAACTTCGACTTGTCTCCAATGAGGTGATGGCCACACCCCGAGTCTACTATCCAGTCATCTTGGTAGTCAACGGTGGCAAGAGCATTAACACACATGCTTGTCAAGAAGGCTCCTCCCCACCCGGCTTCATCAGAACTGGAACAAGCTCCCTCCTTGCCTACAACATGCCCAGGTTGCAACTTGACCTTGCAGTCGCTCTTGAAGTGGCCTGCCTGATTGCATCTGTAGCACATCAACTCTTTCTTCCAATTTTTCTTAGGAGCAGAGCTCATCTCTTGCTGATAAGAGGTTGAAGGCCCTTCTTCAGCAGCAGGCTTCTTCTTCTTCTCCCATCTCTTCTTCTTCTTCTCAGTGATGAGAGCTTCACTACTTCCTTCGAAGATAGTCACACCGGCCATCTGCCTGGCCAAGCTTTCCTGTGATGCTAGCAAGTTTTCTAGCACCAGCAGAGAAGGTTGAGTTGCCCACCCATGCACGGAAGTCACAAAGGCCACATAATCCTTCTGTAACCCGCGAACTATGTGCCTCTTCAACTTTGCTTCAGAGATGGGCTCATCGGGATCCAATGCTGATATTTCAGCGAACATGTTCTTCATCTTGAGGAAGAACTTAGAGATGGAAAGATCACCTTGAGTTTCCTTAGCCAACTCATTCTCCAGGAACTGTAGCCTTGCCACATTCTTCTTGTTGAACAAACCATCAATGGTTGTCCAAATCTCCACATCAGACTCACATCCTAAGATGTTATCAAAGAGCTCATGTGAGACAGCCCGTTTGAGAGCAAACTCTGCCTCATACACTACTTCAACTTCTTGAAGTTAGTCGCTGTAAGAAGTTTAATGCCAAGACATTTTCTGTAAGCTCCTTCCATTGAAAATCACCACTGATCACAAAGCTTCCAGAAGCACCGAGCACATTCTAAGGTTGAACACAGCTCAATGATCAAGCCACTGTTCCCTCTGATACCATGTTGAAATCTCTCAAGCTGATCAACTGATAGTTTTGGTATCAAGCAAACGCTTCCAAAATTATAAAGCAGATCACTTGATCAAGCGGAAAACGAGAACTAGGCACAAGAACACTGTTGGATCCCTAGTTGGATTTGGGCTAGGTTCACTAAGCTAGGATGTTTGAGCCAATATGTATAGCCAGGGTCATGTTTGTGTCCTAGAGTATAGGCCATGTCCTTAGAGTCAACACTGCATGGACCAGCCATAAACAGACTGCAGAAGACTGAAGACTTAGAGAAATTTCAAAGACTCAGGAAATGAGTTCGACGTTCGTCGAACTCAGCTCGACGAAAGTCGTGCTCAGCTCGACGAACTCAGAGACAATTCTCTGAGCTGAGCTCGACGAACTTAGTTCTCAGGTCGACGATTTATGGATACTCTATTTCAAATATTTTAAGTCCAGAATCATACTCCAGTCGACGAATTCATTCTCAGCTCGACAAACTTGGACCACAGTCTCGACAAGTTGAATTAAGTAGCTGTTAGTAGTTTTCAGGTCGACGAAATCAATTCTCAGGTCGACAATTTCTGGACAATTTACTTCTACATTCTTAAGTCTAAGAAACAGTTTCACTGAACTCCAGTCGACGAAGTTAGAATCTCAGCTCGACGATCTTGATGCACAGAATTGGCAAGGCTCTAGAGAAAGCAGTTATCTGTTCTTAGTTCGACAATCTTGGATCTCAGCTCGACGAACAAAGGTTATCTGGTCGACGAACATAACTTCTCAGCTCGACGAACTCTGGATCCAGGTCGACGAATTCTGTTCTTTGGTCGACGATTTCTGTGCAGTTCCAGACATGGACTTTTCCTCCCTCTGTTCCTTATTTTAATGCAGTAATTCCTGTATAATCAATGTTTAATATTCTCTGAATATTACTGTTAGAAGCAAGCATTGATTACGGTTTTCATCAGATTATTACTTGTCGCTTTTCAATGGGACAGTTGGGGAAATCAATCAATGCAGATATTATCCAGGTCGTCAGTAATTAATGCTGAAGAAATTCAAAATTCAGAAGGAAGATTTCATGGAAAATATAAAAAGGATTTTTTCTTCTTCCTTCAACACATGAATAACAAGAATAAGGAGATCAGGAATTTTGAAAGAGAAAAAGCAACACACAGGGCAATAACACAGTTAAGAAACAAGAAACCCTAGACCAGAGAAATCATAGAAGCTGAAGAAGAAGAGGAACAACCATTCAAAATCAAGAGTCTTTTTCTTTCTTCATTTTAGGATTCTTTAGAGGACAACAAATACTCTATCAGTCAAGAAGTTCCTGGATACCTTCTGGTGAACGCTGAAATCTTGAAGACCTACTCACCCTGCAGCAAAGCTCTAACCTTCCTGAACAAATCAACATCTTAGGGAGAGACTTTGTTAACATAAAGATCCACTTAAGTCTTCTCAGTTGTATTTGAAAAAGAGAAGACAACATCACTCTCTCATCCCCCACTGTAAAAAGGGTTCTTTAACTCCCTTCAAAAGTTATTCCTGCTTGCAAGTCACCTGACCAAAAGACTTGAGATTGGTTTTTGAGCACCTGATCAAAAGCTCATTGGTGGCAGTCACCTGATCAAAAACCTGAGTGGATTCCTATCAGGGTGGTAGAAGAGTGGATGTACCCAGGTTGGGGAACCACTACAAAATTCTTGTGTCGTCTGGTTGCCATCTTTTTCTTTTGTTCTTGCTCTGGCTGTGCTAGTTAGTTTGCTGTGCTTGTGATTAATTAGTTTATATTTGCTGTACCTGTGGTAGGGTATTTTATCTTAGGACTGTTCTATTGCTTACAACATAGTTTGGTATCAAACAGCTTCCTTACTTAGTAGGATTTATTTACAACAAAAAGCTTTTAAGTTTTCAAGATACTCTATTCACCCCCCCTCTAGAGTATATCAGATCTAACCTTAACTTTCAATTGGTATCAGAGCAGGTTCCTTTGGTTGTACAAGCTAACCCTTGAACCAAAAGATACTTTGTTAGATTTGTTTTTTATTTATTTCTATTAGGATTATATTCACAGCATGGAACAGAACAAAGATTATGCAAGCAGCAGACCTCCAGTATGCAACTTAAATAAGTTTGCCATCTAGAAGGTAATAATAAAATTATATATGAATTCTATTGATGAGGACATCGCAACTCTATTTTGACAGGTCATCCTCAAGCAACTGCCTCTACATCTACAACAACTTCAAGCAATCAAGCAGTTCCACCACCTGAGTGGACTAATGCTCAGAAGAAAGCAAAGGTTGCTGATGCCAAGACCATGAACATTCTGCCCCAAACAATGTCAGATGACATTTTCCAAAGAGTGGCTGAATGCACTTCAGCCAAGGCCATTTGGGACTCTCTCAACCAAATGGTGGCTGGCTCTGCTAATGAAAGGAAGGACAGAATGTCAAATCTCATATCCCAGTATGAGAATTTCAAGAAGGATGAAGCAGAATCTGTTACAGACATGTACAATAGGCTGAGCTCAATAATCAATGAGCTGAAGACCTTGGACAAGGACATCACCCTCACTGAGGTGAATGACAAAATCCTCACGTGCTTCCCAAGCTTATGGGATTCAAGGATCTGCCGAATCAAGGAGTCCAGGAGATTAAATGAGATTTCCACAGAATCTCTTTTGGGAAAGCTCAAGTCCTATGAGCAGCTAATCAAGTCCAGAGAAGCAGCTGAACAAAGGACTCTTCCACCAGTAAGGAAAGAGCACAACCTGGCATTCAAGGCTGCTGAGGAAACAGAAGCTTTATCAGTCAATGAAGAGCTAATGAGCCTCCTTGCCAAAAGATTTTACAAAATGGCAAGGAAAGACTTTAGAAGAAAATCATCCAGGCAGGATGATAAGCCAAGGTATGACAAAACCCCCACTAAAGAAGTAGTTTGCTTTGGCTACAGGAAACTTGACACTTTATCTCAGAGTGTCCAGAGAATCAAAAGAAAGAAAGAAGAGAGAAGGACACCAGAAGACAACAAAGCTTAAGGCCTTCCTCCAGCAAATACAATAAGAAGTAGAAGGGCTTTGTAGCTGAAAACTGTAGTGACACTGAAGATGAATCCACATCTTCCAGTTCTAGTGAAGAAGAAGAAGAGGCAAGGGCCAAAGAAGTCTGCCTCATGGCCATTGATGCCTCCAGAAGTCAATCAAATGAAGAAGAATCTGAAGATGAAGGAACTTCATAATCAGAAGCTGATCAGGTATTGTTATCCTTTGACTATATTTCTGATAGTTTCAAAATTGAATTTAAAACTGTGTATTGATTTAATAAACTCAGAAAAGGAAATCAAAATACTTAGGGAAAAATTATCAAATCAGGAAAACATCATTTCTGAAAACACCAAGTTAAAATAAGAACTAACATTAGCTAATGAACAAATCACTTCCTTAAAAACAGAGCTATGTGAGGCCAAACAACTTGAGAAATCTCTCAATGGGAGAAGTCTTAAGCTGATGGATATCACAAGCACAGTCAATGTCAGATTGAATGACAAACTAGGCTTGGGTGCATCATCAAGTTTACCCCCCATACTCAAGAAGAATATATTAACCACACCAATAAAGTTTGTGTCTGAAAATGGTAAAGAAAAGGTAGATAATAACAATCCTAATCAAACAGAAATCATACACAAAAACAAGAAAAATCAAAATCAGAAAACCTTAGATAAAAGCAAAGTTCAGCAGATTTTGTCGAACTCAGATCGACGAAATATGGCCAGTTCGTCGAACTCAAATCGACGAACTCTGAATGCAAATCTATATAATAATCATTCATCTTACTACGATCGACGAACTGTGCATGGTTCGTTGAGCAAAGATCGATGAACTTGGGGCACAAAAAATTAATACGTTCATTCTTTGAGCAGAGATCGATGATCTCATCCCATTTCGTCGAACTCTGGTCGACGAACTCACAACATTTCATTGAACCCAGAAAAACTTAATAAAAGTCATAACTATAACAACAATTTTAATAAATTTAGGAAACCTTTTAATCCACTGGTTGATTGGATAATTCTTCCTAGAAGGTATCACCCCTTAGGGTATAAATCACAACCTGAATTTTCAATAATATCTAGTTTCTCCTATCAACAATATAAAGGACCCAAGGTATCCTGGGTCAAGAATAACTAACTATTTTCATTGCAGGAATGACTGTCCAGCAGATAATCAAAAATGGTATCTGGACAGTGGATGCTCCAAACATATGACTGGCATCAAGGACAATTTAATTAACCACAAGTCCAAGCTGGGACCAAAGGTGATCTTTGGTGATTCAAAGTGTGGCCAGACATAGGGCTTTGGAGAAGTAAAGATTGGAGCAGTCACTTTCAAAAAGGTGACATATGTAAGTGGACACAAGCATAACCTCATCTCTATAAGCCAATTATGTGATGAAGGTTATCAGGTACACTTTAACTCAACATCTTGTATTATTTCTAATAAAGGAAAACAAAATATTTTAATTAGAAATAGACAAGGAAACATATATTTAGTTGACTTTCATTCCGCCAATTCAGATATTTGTCTGCTTAACATTGTTTGCAATCAAAATAAATTATGACATAAAAGGCTAGGACATGTAAATATGAAAAACATTGCTAGGCTATCTAAAGACAACCTTGTGAGAGGTTTACCTTCTAGTCTCTACAAGAAGGAAGGCCGCTACAGGGCATGTCAACTAGGAAAGCAAACTAAATCTAGTTTTAAATCAGTTAATAAAAGATATTCGCCTAGGATTTTATACTTGTTACACATGGACCTATTTGGACCTATTGCTGTACAAAGCCTAGGAGGGAAATCCTATACCCTAGTTATTGTAGATGACTTCTCAAGATTCACTTGGGTGTTCTTTCTGAGATCTAAGTCAGATACATTCAAAGTTCTTTCAGATTTTCTCAGGACCATATAGATTGAGTACTCTACTCATGTTGCATTGATCAGAAGTGATCATGGTACAGAGTTTAAGTCTCTTCTTATGCATGAGTTCTGTGATAAGGAATGTATCAGGCACTATTTCTCAGCTCCTAGAACTCCCCAATAAAATGGGGTAGCTGAAAGGAAGAATAGAATCTTAATTAAAGCTGTAGGCACATTACTTGCAGATGCTTACCTGCCCCTATCCTTTTGGGCAGAGGCTGTAAGCACAAAAAACTATGTCCTGAACAGAAGTCTAATACATAAGTTTAAGAAGAGGACTCCCTATGAATTGCTTAAAGGGAAGAAACCTAAAATCACCTATTTTAAAATTTTTGGCTGCATATGTTATATACATAATAACAACAAGAAATATATTAGAAAGTTTGAAGCTAAGACTAAAGAGAGAATTTTTCTAGGATATTCCCAAGTAAGTAAAGATTATAGGGTGTTTAACAAATCTTCTTTAAAAATTGAAGAATCAATTCATGTTACTTTTGATGAGACTATCATGTCTTATAAGGATAAAGAGATTTCTACCAATAGCACCTTGCAGGTACCTCACTTGTATGATAAATTGGGTGAATTAAACCTTCTACAAGAGGTTACATCACCATCTCCTCCACAGGTTGATGAAGACAGTGAAGATGAAAGCACAGAAGTGGTTGAACTTCATTCAACAGCAGACATAATTCCACAAGAGGAATTAATTCCAAATGTTGTTGCTGAACCAACTCCACCCACTGATCTTGTCACACGAAGGGATCATCCCAGATCTCAAGTGATTGGAAACATATCAGTATGTGTACAGACAAGGCATCAACTCAACCAAGATGTGATGCATGCATGTTTTCTCTATCAAGTTGAACCTCAATCCATAAAAGATGCTGAGCAAGATCCCCACTTGATCATTGCAATGCAAGAGGAACTCAACCAATTTGAGAGATGTAGAGTTTGGGATTTAGTTCCAAGACCCAAAGACTACCCAGTCATTAGAACTAAATGGGTATATAGAAATAAACTTGATGTCCATGGTGTAATTATGAGGAACAAGGCTAGGCTTGTTGCTCAAGGTTATAGGCAAGAAGAAGGGATAAACTATGACCAAATATTTGCACCAGTTACAAGGTTAGAAGTAATCAGGATCTTCCTTGCTTATACTGCATACAAAAAGTTCAAAGTCTATCAGATGGATGTAAAGAGTGTCTTCCTGAATGGAGTATTGAAAGAAGAGATTTATGTTGAACAACCTCCAGGTTTTATCTCTCCAACTCATCACTTATATTTTTTTAGATTGCATAAAACTCTTTATGGTTTAAAGCAAGCTCCAAGGGCTTGGTATGAGACCTTAGCTAGCTTCTTGATAGAGCATAAATTCACTAGAGGCATAGTAGATAAAACATTATTCACTAGGCACCATAAGGATCAAACTTTGTTAGTACAAATATATGTAGATGACATTATATTTTGGTCTACTGATTCCAAGCTATGCAAGAGGTTTTCTGACCTCATGCATTCCAAGTTTGAAATGAGTCGCATGAGTGAGCTCTCCTACTTCCTTGGTCTCCAAGTGAAGCAGCTGCATGATGGCATCTTCATCTCCCAGGCTAAGTATGTTAAAGAGCTTATTAAAAAGTTTGGGATGGCTGATGCCTCAGCAAAGAAAACACCTATGACCACTAATGCTGTAATAGACACCGATGAACATGGGAAACCAGTAGATCAGAAAATATATAGGGGCATTGTTGGGTCCCTACTATACCTTACAGCAAGTAGACCTGACATAATGTTTGCCACATGTCTTTGTGCTAGGTTCTAAGTGAACCCTAAAAAATCTCATCGAATTTTTCTAAAAAGGATTTTGAGATATATAAAGAGTTGTCCTAGTCTAGGACTCTGGTATCCTACTGAGTCAGAATTTGAGTTAACTAAATACTCAGATGCGACTTTATTGGATGCAGGTTTGATAGGAAAAGTACCTCAGGGACTTGCCAGTTCCTTGGTATGAGATTAGTGTCTTGGTTCTGCAAGAAACACTCATCTGTGTCTACATAAACTGCTGAAGCAGAATAGATTGCAGCTGGCAGTTATTGTTCCCAGATGTTGTGGATTCAAAACCAACTCCTAGACTATGGTTTCAACTTAAATAATTCAACTCTCTTATATGATAACACAAGTGATATATACATAACACAAAATCCAGTCCATCATAGTAGGACCAATCGTATAGACATTAGACATCATTTCATTAGAGAGTGTGTAGACAAAAACTAAATCAAACTTGTCTATATCTATACTGATTTACAAAGAGCAGATATCTTCACCAAACCTTTGGATGAAAGAAACCATCTATTCTTTATAAATCAGCTGGGTATGATAAATGGAGAAGCCTTGATTTAATTTATGTCTATGCTCGACAATTTTTTCAAAGATCATCGAACGAAGTTCGACGAATTGAGAAAGGTTCTAGAGATATTCGTCGAACAGAGATCGACGAACTCTCTGTGAGTGAAGTTATTTTTGTCGAACGATGATCGATGAATCTGCTTCAGAAAACTTTCGTCGAACGGAGCTCGACGAAATGTTTTCAAATCTTCAGACTGAGCTCGACAAATTATTTAACTACAAATTATTTCGTCGACCTCAGATCGATGAATTCTTTTATTTTTCATGGAACGAAGTTTGTCAATTCATATTATGAGAAACCATATATCTAGGTTTTTCTTCAACCTCCGTACCGCGCTTTCAGTTCCATAGCACTTGATCTCTGTTTCTCTTTTGCAGGTGCATCATGGCGATTCCAGCGGGAAGTCTTGCGATAATGAAATTTGATACCGGCTTTGATGTGGATTTTGAATCGTTTCAACATTCAGACCCTATCTTCCTGAATATTCTAAAACTGCTTGAAGATCAGCAGTTGAAAAATTTGATGACCACTAGGATCAAGCTTGCAAGTACAGAAATCAGAGAGTAGGTCTACACTTCCTCCACAACAGATGAAAATACCATGACCAACACAATATTGGGTAACGCCATCTCTCTTACCCCCGCAGTTTTAACAGAGATTTTTGGCTTAGTAAATGGTGAAGAAGAACTGGAAATTGATAATGAAGAATTTAATGATATGTTAAATAAAATGGGTTATTCTGGAGCAACCCCTAATAAACTGCTGAAAAAACATCAGTCTACTGAGTACAAATTTCTAGCATATATTGTGGGGAAAGTACTGCTGGGCAAACAAACTGCCTATGATTACATAACCAGGCATCAATTCCTGGTAATGTGTGCAGTGGTGAATAAGAAAATAGTGAATTGGGCTCAAATCATGTTTGAGCTGATTAAGAAAAAGAATACCAAAAAGGAGGTTTGCTTCGGAAGGATTCTAGGAATCTTCCTTAAAGAAAAGGCTGCTGAATCACTGGTCACCCCGACCATATTCATAAATGCTTTCAAGAGGCTCACCTGTGCCCTCTTTGGCAGGTGGGAGAGGAACATCACCAAGCCCTTCAAGGTTTCTTCCTCTTGCTCCAAACCTTCTGAGAGTACCAGGGCTGATCCAGCAACTTCCCACCCTGCTGAAGAAGCTCCATCTTCCCCTCCTCCACCTCAACCTCCTCCAGCCATCCAAACTCATCCTTAGATGGTACACCAACTCCACTCCCCAGTCCATACCCCAATTCATACCACAGTCCATACTCCCACACCTCAACCATCCCCAACTCATATTCACTTTCATACCACACCTCCATCCTCTCCACTTCATACTCATTTTCCATCTCCCCATGGTACACCAGCTCCATCACCACCCTCATCTCCACTACCACCACATTTGGCTAATATTCCCCTTTCTAATATCTCCTCCCTATAATATTTCAATTTGCTTTCATCCCCCCCTCCATACTCCTTCTCCACCACATGAACCCATGCAAGATTCTCTCCCTCATCCTCCACCAGCATCTTCCATCCCTCCTTCTGTTACCACTGAAACACCTTCTAAAACACCCTCTGCCTTTCTACCATTGGACCCCTCCATCATTCCACCTCTCATTGCACTTCTCACTCCCCTCCTCAAAACCCTTATAGTAGAGGCTATTCCACCTCTTGCCTCCTCCATATCCTCTCTTGCTGATACAATCTCTGCTCTCTCTACCCCTCCTTCTTTAGTTTGGGGCATGGCTTCAATACCCACTGAAACCAGGCAGGGGGAGATATTCTATGAAGAAGTAGCAACAACAACAGTGACAGCAGAAACAGCAGCAGCAGAAGTAGAAGCAGCAGTAGATGTAGATGCTGAAGATTTATTTGATTTAATTAATTTTATTGAATCTGATATGGAAGTGGATGAGACAGTCTCAGAGAAAAAAGATACTGCTGGTGATTATATTATAAATCCCACAGTTGATCTTTTGAACTTGTTGAGCATTTTTGATTCAGATCATTTGAACTTTCTGCCAAAGCACAGTCTAAAGCCATCCTTGGCCATACTCCCATATACCTCCCCAATAAGCCCCAAGGTTACCAAACAACTAAAGGCTACTTTTGCTATTATAGAGGTTCCAGCTATTTCAATTCCACCAAAAGCTGATCCCCTCATTACTTCATCCCCTCCTAGAGATATTTCTGCTCCAACCTTTGTTATGGATGACTCTCCAATGCCTGATCTTGATGTATTGATCATGGCTGACATAGAAGAAGAGAATAAAACAGTTGCTGAAAGCACTGTTGTGTATAGCCCTCCTGCTCCTGCTCCAGCTCCAGCTCCTCCTCTAGATTCTCCACAGGCTGAAAAGCCTATTGATAAATCTGTACTAAAAGCTATTGATGCTTTATAAGATAATCCTCAAGACTCTTCTGATGATGAGGATGATGAAGAGGACTCTGATGATGAGCCTAAGAAGAAAGTTTCCAAGAAGAGGAAAGCTCCTCCACCTCCTGCTCCAAAACTCAATCCAACAAATAACACTCCCTATTATATACTTCAGAAAATCACACCTTACAAGGGCATGCCAGCATGGATGTGGCTGTCCAAGAACCAGCAGAAAGAAAGAAAAGTAGGAAGCACTCACCTCCTCCTTAGAGATATAGAAATGACCCTCCTCCTCCTCCTCCTCCACCTGTTGCTGGTGCTTCAAGTTCTTCAACTCAAAGGACTACCCAATACCAAACATATCAGAGACATCAGGGTAGGTCCTCCACCTCTTCAGGAAGCAGCCAGCAGAGGCAATATTCATCTGGTAAACAACATCAACAACATCAACATCAACATCAACATCAACAAATTACTGAACATAAAGCTGAAAGCCCAAAGAGACCTGCCTCCCCTCCTGTACCTTTTAAAGATCCAGAAACAACTACCACTGCAAGGATGGCCAGATTCTAGGAATTAGTTGGCCTATCCATGATCAACAAAACAAAAGCTGAAGGAAAGGATCCTTCTGAATACACTACCATGACCAAATACAGGAAGGAAGAACTCAACAGGTTTGCTAAAGCTAACAAATTTTTTAATGTTGACGATTATATGAAACTGCATCCAGAAGCTGTAGTGCCAAGGGCTACCTCCCTTAATATCATTGGTGCTGCTGATATGACAATGACTAAAACTCAAGCAGCAAACCCAAATAGGGAAATCAAATTTATATAGCCTGATGAACAATCTAAAGAGGAGAAGCATAAGGAGCAAAAGAAGAAGAAATAAATTTTGAACTGCCTTTAGTCTTTCTGTTATTCTAAAACTGTCTGTTTAATTCCTGAGACAAAGCTTACTATATATATACCTGCTGCACATTTAAATTTTTCCTGCAAGATATATGTTTTCTTACTTTGTAAATTTTTGTGTGTCTGTAATTAGTGACCTCACCCAAATATGGGGAGATTGTTGGATCCCTAGTTGGATTTGGGCTAGTTTCACTAAGCTAGGATGTTTAACCCAACATGTATAGCCAGGGTCATGTTTGTGTCCTAGAGTCTAGGCCATGTTCTAAGAGTCAACACTGCATGGAACATACATCAACAGACTGCAGAAGACTGAAGACTTAGAGAAATTTCAAAGACTCAGGAAATGAGTTCGACGTTCATCGAACTCAACTCGACAAAAGTCGTGCTCAGCTCGACGAACTCAGAGACAATTCTCTGAGCTGAGCTCGACAAAATTAGTTCTCAGGTCGACGATTTATGTATACTCTACTTCAAATATTCTAAGTCCAAAATCATACTCTAGTCGACGAATTCATTCTCAGCTCGACGAACTTGGACCACAGTCTCGACAAGTTGAATCAAGTAGCTATTAGCAGTTCTCAGGTCGACAAAATCAATTCTCTGGTCGACAATTTCTGGACAATTTACTTCTACATTCTTAAGTCTAAGAAACATTTTCACTGAACTCCAGTCGACGAAGTTAGAATCTCAGCTCAATGATCTTGATTCACAGAATTGGCAAGGCTCTGGAGAAAGCAGTTATCTGTTCTTTGTTCGACGATCTTGGATCTCAGCTCGATGAACAAAGGTTATCTGGTCGACAAACATAACTTCTCAGCTCGATGAACTCTGGACCCAGGTTGACGAATTCTGTTCTTTGGTGGACGATTTCTGTGCAGTTCCAGACATGGAATTTTCCTCCCTCTGTTCCTTATTTTAATGCAGTAATTCCTGTATAATAAATGCTTAATATTCTCTGAATATTACCATTAGAAGCAAGCATTGATTACGGTTTTCATCAGGATTATTACTTGTCGCTTTTCAATGGGACAGTTGGGGAAATCAATCAATGCAGATATTCTTCAAGCCGTCAGTAATCAATGTTGAAGAAATTCAAAATTCAGAAGGAAGATTTCATGGAAAATATAAAAAGGATTTTTCCTTCTTCCTTCAACACAGGAATAATAGGAATAAGGAGATCAGGAATTTTGAAAGAGAAAAAGCAACACACAGGGCAATAACACAGTCAAGAAATATGAAGCCCTAGACTAGAGAAATCATAGAAGCTGAATGTTGGGTACACTGTTAATATGTACCAGATTTGGAGAAGCCTCATCTTAATCAATGATATACATAAATTTGTATTTGATGTATGTTTGAGTTTCATTGTGCAGGTTCAAGAATTGGAAGAAAATTTTCTAAGTACAAGTGTCGACACTTGTGCAGAATTATGTCGACACTTGTGAAGAATTATGTCGACACTTGTGAGGAATTGTGTCGATACCCAGGCATTATGTCGACGCCAATAGAAGAAGCTGTGTCGACACCCAGACTTGTGTCGACACTTGTGAAGAATTGTGTCGACACCTAAAGAAGAAGCTGAGTCGACACTCAGAATTGAGTCGACACCTGAGCCAGGAGTTATGTCGACACTGAAAGCAGAAGCTGTGTCGACACCCAGGAGTTATGTCGACACTGAAAGCAGAAGCTTTGTCGACACCCAGGAGTTATGTCGACAATGGAAGCAGAATTATGTCGACACAGAGGGCTTGTGTCGACACATTTAACAGATGCTGTGTCGAGTACCAGAAGAACGACTATGTCGACCCATGGAGTGTTGTGTCGACGTCATCAAGACATGTGTCGACACTTAGTCCATTTGTGTCGACACATGTGAAGCAGTTTGCTGAGTGGTTCATGCTGAGTTGGAAAGTCTTTGAAGAATCAGCTGTCATAACCAACCGGTCCGACACCTTTGTCAGAACTGTCAGAAGACTGTTACAAACCGGATCAGCCGGTAATCAGGAGGAAACTCTATAAAAAGGACTGGTTCGATATAACAGTTGAGTAAGTAAAAGAGAACACATAACACTAAAAAGTGAATCATTCAGAGAGAGTTTTCTACAACAAGAAAAGGGAAAACCCTTACGAAGGCAGATCCAGAACAGTCTGCAAGTAAGATTCAGATCTCATTCTGAATTCAAGGAGGAAGCTATCTGAAGATCAACTTCTACACCAAGTGTAGATAAACCTTATTTTATTCTATCAAGAAGCTTTGAAATGGCTAAGTCGGGTTGGATCTGAAGATCAGTTTATTCAAGAACTGATCAAGAAGCTTACACCAGTGAAGAGATTTATCTGGTGAAATTTTTGTATCTCTTAATCAAACAATTTCTGGTAGGATATGTTATAAGATCTGAGTTGTAAGCCTGTAATTATAAATGCTGAGGTAGGGCTTTTTCCTGAGTTGTAGGAGTGGGGTTTTGTAACGCCCCAAAAATTGTATTTGAGTTGGTCGCATAAAAAGGGATTTTGGTGCCTGTATAGGGGTACACGGCCTAGGACACAGGCGTGTCCAAGGCTGTGTCTGGCTGGTGTTTTGGCCGTTTTTATCCTGAGAAGGGCACGACAAGTAACACGGCTGAATGACACGGGCGTGTCATTTGACACGGGCGTGTGCCTACCCGTGTCAGTACCCGTGTTCAGTAGGGTCATGTCGGTTGGCGTGGCGGTTATGTGTGACACGCCCCCGGACACGGGCGTATCAAGGACCCGACACGGGCGTGTCGAGTGAGACACGGGCATGGCTAAGCCCGTGTGGTTTTTCTTCGTTCGACGATCGTGCCTCGATCAAGGCACACAGCCTGGGACACGGCCGTGTGCGAGGCCATGTTCGGCCCAGGTCTGGGGATTTTTTTGCAGATCTGAGCCGTTCATTTTCTTTAAGTAAGATCCAATGGTTCAGACGGTTTCCTGCTCAGTTAAGGCCGGGAATGGGGGAGTTAATTCTTCATTTTCTCCAAACCATTCTCTTTTAAAGGAGTTAGAGAGAGGAGGTAGAAGAAGGAGGATTCCGGCCGCCGGCGGAGCATCGGAGCACCGTTTTGAGATCTGAGAGCAGATCCGTGGAGGAAAGTTCGTTGCGAAGATTTCCATCCGTGTAGTTTTTCCATGGTGCCAAAGCGTACTACATGGGTAACGATTCTCAACTTGAGCATGTGAAGCTCTTCCGTTTTGCGTAGGGAAAACCCGCTCCCGCGAGTGTGCGGTGAGTGCGCGGTGTTCCTTGGGGTTGATGTGAATAGTCCCCCTTGTGTTGCATATAGAGTCCGGAATCGAAGTACGGGCATAGGCATTGTGTGTGAAGCCTACCCGAATGTGTATTGTCTGGATCGATGATGTTGCATTTGTTATGATTTGCCGGAGAAGACTCCGTGCTTTGGGTTTTCGGGTTTCTACACGGTAGATTGCAGCAGGGATCCTTGGGGATTAACTCCAAGGCGCACCTGGAAAACTGAGCGGAAACGTGTTCTGCTAACTTGGATGTCTGGGAACCGGCCTTGAACATAACTGTGTTATGTGATTGTTTGGAAATGGCAGGATCCGAGATAAGCTTGGCTCGTGCGTACGTCTTAAGGTGTACTACGCGTTGTGAGCAATGGGCAAGTGGAATCGGACCTGGGCTATGTAGTTCGGTGAGAGAGACCCGAAAAGGGGACTGGACGTTGGCATAGTATGGAGCCTTAGACAGTGGTTAGAAAGGCTAAATGCTCACATTGTTGCCATCCTTGGGGTGGTGGTGAAGACGCTGAAGTGTCAGGATTCACCGTTAATGTGCCCTGAGTGTACGGGGTGTTTGGCCATGCGAGCCTACACCTGTGGCGAAATGTAATTACACTTTATTGTTTAGCTGGGCTAATGTTATTCAGGGAAAGAGCACCGCCGTCCCGAGTAAGGGGCGGGGTCGTTATAATTTGGTCAGCTTTGCTGACCGTTGTATTGTTTACCACCGTGCGGTGGAATGTTGCTTGCAGGTGCTGCGAAGCCGAGTGCAAGTTAGCGGGCTGGAGCCCATGTTGCTGTGCTGGCCCTTGAAGGCTGTAAAGAATAGTTGTTTTTATTTTGTCATGTGTGGCCGGCCTGCGAGCCGATGTATGTAAGACACTATCTTATTAAGTGAATATTTGTAAGGCCATAAGGCCGTGTACCCTTTCAGTGTATTTGGTTTTCATTTCGGTTGTGTGTATGTGGACATTCATGATCATGGATTTAAGTTTTGGGTTCTTTCAACTATTTAAAAGCTTCCGCTATAATGCTCTGTGTAGGACGAGTAGTCTTAATTGGAATGTTTGGTTATTAATACGTAACCCTTCCGACTATCCGTGGTATATGATGTCGGGTTCCAGCTGGACCTTCTGTTATATGCCATACGACGGATGTGGGTGTTACAATTTGGTATCAGACTTCTGGTTACGGTCAGGCTTAACTGAATTCGTGGGCGAATTCTTTTAAGGGGTGGTGAGCACATGTGTGCGTCATCGTTATAACATAAAAAAGAACCCATGAATGTCCACTTAGGAATGGAAAATACACTTGTTTTGTGGAATCTGAGTGTTCCAATGATTGCTTTTAGCAATTTGGTTGTCGTCTAATCGTGTGTATTTGCTTCTATAGGCAGCTAGGAGTGGTGCTGGTCATTCAGAGCGTCTGCAATCGGCGGAAAGTAGTGCACCGAGAGTCATGCCTACTACACCTCCTTCAGCGGAAACCATCAGGATGGTGGCTGAAACCGTATTTGCGATGATTAATGCCCAACCTGTAGGGCAAATGCATCACGCACCTCCTGCGAATGATCAAGAACCGGTTAGGGCGGCAGAGCCGAGAGTGGTGGAGCCCTTGGTGGTGGATCAGGTAGAGACAAGGAGGGCTACGGAGAGACAGCTAAAGCATGTAATAGACTTTAATCCTCCGAGGTTCGATGGGGTTGGAACGCCAGCTCAAGCTGAGGATTGGCTCTCTACAATAAACAGGGTCTTGATGGCCACGTTAACGGAAGAATGGCAGAAGACCACCATAACGACCTTCCTTTTGGATGGTGAGGCGAGGCTGTGGTGGGATGAGTTGGAGTTTCATCTCTTAGTGGGAAGGCAGCTTGCTGATGTGCCTATGGAGGAATTTTCAAGATTGTTCCTGGCCAGATATCTACCTTCTGCTCAAAAGCTTGAGATGGAGAACCAATACCTTGGGGTGACTCAGGGATCCAGAAGCGTGGATGAGTACCTCCACGAGTTTACACGGTTGGGTCGGTATGCTGGGGCTATGTTTACGGAAGAGGAGAGGAAGACCAACCGATTTTATGAGGATCTTTGTGGTGAACTACAGTTACTCCTTGCTGGGCCTAAGGCGCAGGGATTCCTAGCCTTGGTCAACTCGGCCCGATCTTTGGAAAAGGTTGTGAAGAGAGTCCAAGAGAAGAAGGACCTAGGGGAAAAGAAGGCAGAGTTCAAAGTGCCAAATGCAAAGTCAGGATTCCGCAAGTGGAGCAAGAAGCAGAAGACTTCGAACTCAGCCCCTTCATCTGGTGTGTCGGGGGCAACCACAAGTCGAGTCACAGGAGCTTGCTACAACTATGGGAAGACGGGGCATTTTGCTCGTGAGTGTTAGAGCAGACGTGCAAAGTCTGAGAGGAAGTCTGGAGTGACTTATGAGGAGAAAGGGAAGGCGGTGGAGTCAACCGCATCCCATCATACTCCAGTACAGCCTAGAGTTTATAATCTTGGTCTGCAAGAGGACATAAAGCAAGCTGACGTGGTGACAGGTATGAGTTAATTTATGGTAGATTAACTTTTGTAGTTGTTACCTCTTTTATGTGTTAGCTTACTTCTGTTGTTGTTAGGATTTGTATTGATTCTCGATTGTCCGGCGAGAGCCTTGTTTGATATGGGAGCTTCACATTCTATCTTGTCCGAACGATTTGTGACGCGCATCGGGGTCCCTCCATCGATGGCAAAAGACAAGTTGGATGTGTTGTTGACCAATGGGTGCTCAATGCGCGCGGATAAGGTCTGTGTAGTCAAGATTCGGATTGGGGATCAGGAGTTTGATTTGTGAGCGTTAATTCTACTATTAGTAGAGTTCGATGTAATCCTTGGTATGGACTGGCTCTCGGAGCAGTGAGCTTACATTGATTGCAACCGAAAGGAGGTTAAGTTGGGATTAAATTCTGAACGGGAGACTACGTTTGCGGGCATGAAGGAGTCAGGGAAAGTTTTGATGTCGGCCCTTCGGGTGATCAAGGCAGTTCGGTCTGGGGTAGAGCTGTTTTTCACATTAGTGCAGGCTTCAACGCCTAGGCCAAGTCTGGACAGTATCCCAGTTGTCTCTGAGTATTCTGATGTGTTCCCAGATGATCTCCCAGGAGCCCCTCCTCAATGGGAGATTGATTTTACGATTGAGCTGGTACCGGGTGCCAAACCAGTGTCACGCTCTCCGTATCGGATAGCGACGCGAGAGATGGCGGAGTTGAAGGTGCAACTGCAGGAGTTGTTAGAGCAAGGTTTTGTGCATCCAAGTTCGTCGCCTTGGAGCGCACCGGTTCTCTTCGTTAAGAAGAAATATGGGTGCTTGCGGCTTTATATCGACTACCGGGAATTGAACAAGCTTACGGGAAAGAATAAGTATCCAATCCCGAGAATTGACGATCTATTTGATCAGTTGGTTGGGTCAACGGTATATTCGAAATTAGATCTGAAGTCCGGTTACTACTAATTGAGGATAAGGGAGAGCGACATCCCAAAGACAACATTCAGTACGTGGTTTGGGCATTACGAGTTCACAGTCATGCCGTTTGGTTTGACCAATGCGCCATCCGTGTTTATGGATCTGATGAACAGGACGTTCAGAGAGTACCTGGACCGTTTTGTGATAGTATTTATTGATGATATCCTGGTGTACTCGCAGTGTGAAGAGGAACACTGCAATCACCTGCACATGGTGTTGGAGACGTTGAGGAGAAACCAGTTGTATGCTAAGTTCTCCAAGTGTGAGTTCTGGTTATCCTCGATAGCATTCCTTGGTCATGTTATTAGTGGAGAAGGGATAGCTGTGGATCCGGCGAAGATAGTGGCGATACGGGAGTGGCCTGCTTTAACTACAGTGGCGGAGGTCCGGAGCTTTCTAGGGCTTGCTGGCTACTACAGGAGCTTCGTAGAGAACTTCCCGCGGATAGCGCTACCACTCACGACTTTGACTAGGAAGAATCAGAAGTTTGTGTGGTCTTCAGAGTGCGAACAGGCTTTTGAAGAGTTGAAGAGGCGGTTGACCACATCGCCTATTTTATGTTCCCCAAGTGGAACCGAAGGGTTCGAGATCTATAGTGATGCTTCGGGCAGTGGTTTGGGTTGTGTTCTGCTACAGCATGGGAGTGTGATAGCCTATGGTTCACGACAATTGAAGGCTCATGAGAGGAATTATCCGGTCCATGAGTTGGAGTTAGCGGCCGTGATATTTGCTCTAAAGCTATGGAGGCACTATCTGTACGGTGTGAAAGTCGATATATACACCGATCATAAGAGCTTGAAGTACCTGTTAGATCAAAAGGATCTGAACATAAGGCAACAAAGGTGGATGGAGTTCCTAGTGGACTACACCTTCAAGATACATTATGTGCCAGGGAAAGGTAATGTAATGGCGGATGCGTTGAGTCGTAAGGTTCCTGCATAGGCCAACTGGTTATCGGTACATGATGAGAGATTGGTCCGTGAGTTGGAGACTTTGGAGATATCTTGCGTCAACAAGCAGTCTAGTACTGAGGTGAAACTGTTTTGGACCGAGGTGCAGTGTGACCTAGCTGATAGAGTTCGGCGGGCTTTGATTCAGGATAACAGCATGAAGCAGATCTTGGATGAATCATTGCATGGGTCAAATTCCCAGTTTGCTGTTGAGGATGGGTTGCTAAGGAAGGACGATCGCCTATGCGTTCCTAGTGCGGATAATCTTCGGGAGGAGTTGATGTACGAGGCTCATCATACCAAGTACTCAATCCACCCAGGAAGCACGAAGATGTATAGAGACATGAAGAAATTATTTTGGTGGCCAGGATTGAAGAAGGATGTAGCACTTTATGTAGCCAAGTGCCAAACTTGTGCCTTGGTGAAGGCGGAGTGCCAGAAGCCCGGAGGTTTCCTAAAGTCCTTGCCTATCCCGGAATGAAAATTCGACGACATATCTATGGATTTTGTGCATGGTTTGCCGAAGTCGCAGAGGGGAAACGACGCCATCTGGGTGGTCGTAGATAGGTTGACAAAGGTGTCGCACTTCATCCCGATCAGGAAGGAAGATCCGGTGGAAAGGTTGGCTAAACTCTACGTGGAGAATATTGTACGGTTGCATGGTGTGCCCCGTAATATTGTTAGTGATCTAGATGGACGCTTCACGTCGAATGACTGGAGGTTGGTGCATAGTCTGTTGGGTACTAAGCTAAAGTTCAACACAGCCTTTCATCCGTAGACGGATGGCCAAATCGAGAGGGTCAACCGGACGTTGGAGGACATGCTTTGCATGTGCGTCCTAGATTTTGGAAAGCAGTGGGAAGATCACCTGTACATGGTGGAGTTTGCATATAACAACAGCTTTCATGCGAGTATTGGAATGGCGCCTTTCGAGGCCTTGTACGGGAGAAAGTGTCGCACACCGTTGTCTTGGTTGGAGACGGGCGAGTAGAAGCTTTACAAACGTCAAGCAGTGGAAGATGCCACTTCAGTGATATAGATAATTCAGGAACAGTTGAAGATCACTCAGGACAGACAGTCAAAGTACTATAACGCCAAGCATAGGAACGTGGAGTTCATTGTTGGCGATTGGGTGTACTTGAAAATCAAATCGTTTAAGGGTGTCTCGCGGGTTCGACGCTTGAAGAAGCTGAGTTCGAGATACCTTAGACCATTTGAGATCCTGGAGCGTGTTGGCGAAGCAGCGTATAGACAGAAGCTGTCGGTGGAGTTGAGTGGGCTACATGATGTGTTCCACGTATCGGTGTTGCGTAAGGCGGTGCAAGAGCCTTCGCAGATAGTTGCGGTTGATCAAGTGCCAGTTGATTACGAGTTGAAGACAAAGGTCAAGCCTATACGTATAGAATACATTGAAGTCAAGCGACTCCGCAACAAGGATATTCGAATGGTTAAAGTCCGTTGGGATAATTGCGGATGTGAGGAGCTTTCCTGGGAGCGAGAGCAAATTATGTTGGAAGAATACCCCGAGTTATTCCGTTCAGGTAACTTGTAATTTTGTGTACCTTTACTTAATTTCGGGATGAACTTTCTTAAGTGGGAGAGATTTGTAACGCCCCGAAAATTGTATTTGAGTTGGTCGCGTAAAAAAGGATTTTGGTGGCTATATAGGGGTACACGACCTAGGACACGGGCGTGTCCAAGGCCGTGTCTGGCTGGTGTTTTGGCCGTTTTCATCCCGAGAAGGACACGACAAGTAACACGGCTGAATGACACGAGCGTGTCATTTGACACGAGTGTGTGCCTACCCGTGTCAGTACCCGTGTTCAGCAGGGTCGTGTCGGTTGGCGTGGCGGTTATGTGTGACACGCCCACGGACACGGGCGTGTCGAGGACCCGACACGGGCGTGTTGAGTGAGACACGGGCGTGGCTGAGCCCGTGTGGTTTTTCTTCGTTCGACGATCGTGCCTCGATCAAGGCACACGGCCTGGGACACGACCGTGTGCGAGGCCGTGTTCAGCCCAGGTCTGGGGATTTTTGTGCAGATCTGAGCCGTTCATTTTCTTTAAGTAAGATCCAATGGTTCAGATGGTTTCTTGCTCAGTTAAGGCCGGGAATGGGGAGTTAATTCTTCATTTTCTCCAAACCATTGTCTTTCCAAGGAGTTAGAGAGAGGAGGAAGAAGAAGGAGGATTCCGTCCGCCGGCGGAGCATCGGAGCACCGTTTTAAGATCTAAGAGCGGATCCGTGGAGGAAAGTTCGTTGCGAAGATTTCCATCCGTGTAGTTTTTCCATGGCGCCAAAGCATACTACAAGGGTAATGATTCTCAACTTGAGCATTGAATCTCTTCCTTTTTGTATAGGGAAAACCCGCTCCCGCGAGTGTGCGGTGAGTGCGTGGTGTTCCTTGGGGTTGATGTGAATATTCCCCCTTGTGTTGCATATAGAGTCCAGAATCGAAGTACGGGCATAGGCAGTGTGTGTGAAGCCTACCCGGACGTGTATTGTCTGGATCGGTGATGTTGCATTTGTTATGATTTGCCGGAGAAGACTCCGTGCTTTGGGTTTTCGGGTTTCTACGCGGTAGATTGCAGCAGGGATCCTTGGGGATTAACTCCAAGGCGCACCCGGAAAACTGAGCGGAAACGTGTTCTGCTAACTTGGCGGTCTGGGAACCGGCCTTGAACATAACTAGGTTATGTGATTGTTTGGAAATGGCAGGATCCGAGAGAATCTTGGCTCGTGAGTACGTCTTAAGGTGTACTACGCGTTGTGAGCAATGAGCAAGTGGAATCAGACCTGGGCTATGTGGTTCGGTGCGAGAGACCCGAAAAGGGGACTGGCCGTTGGCATAGTCGGGAGCCTTAGATAGTGGTCAGAAAGGCTAAATGCTCACGTTGTTGCCATCCTTGGGGTGGTGGTGAAGACACTAAAGTGTCAGGATTCACCGTTAATGTGCTCTGAGTGCACAGGGTGTTTGTCCATGCGAGCCTACACCTGTGGCGAAATGTAATTACACTTTATTGTTTAGCTGGGCTAATGTTATGCAGGGAAAGAGTACCGCCGTCCCGAGTAAGGGGCGGGGTCGTTATAATTTGGTCGGCTTTTGCTGACCGTTGTATTGTTTGCCACCGTGCGGTGGAATGTTGCTTGCAGGTGCTGCGGAGCCGAGTGCAAGTTAGCGGGCTGGAGCCCATGTTGCTGTGCTAGCCCTTGAAGGCCGTAAAGAATAGTTGTTTTTATTTTGTCATGTGTGGCCGGCCTGCGAGCCGATGTATGTAAGACACTATCTTATTAAGTGAATATTTGTAAGGCCATAAGGCCGTGTACCCTTTCAGTGTATTTGGTTTTCATTCCTATTGTGTGGATGTGGACATTCATGATTATGGATTTAAGTTTTGGGTTCTTTCAACTATTTAAAAGCTTCCGCTAGAATGCTATGTGTAGGACGAGTAGTCTTAATTGGAATGTTTGGTTATTAATACGTAACCCTTCCGACTGTCCGTGGTATATGGCGTCGGGTTCCAGCTGGACCTTCTATTATATGCCATATGATGGATGGGGTATTACAGGTTTCACTTTGAGTTGTAAGCCTAGTGACATAGGCTGAGGTAGGGCTGAGGCCTGAGGTAGGGTTCTTGAGGAAGAATCTGAGGTAGGACTTGTAAAAGTCTGAGTTGTAGGAACCGTTCTTGGTTCTGAGCTGTAAGATTTGCGGATCTGAGAAGAAAGAAGGAAGTTAAGCCGAATCTAGTACACTGCTATATAGGCGAAGGTGGAAAGTGGATGTACTCATACCTTGGGGAACCACTATAAATCTGGTGTATGTTGTGCTGTGTTCATTATTCTATGGTTTACATTATTTCTGTGCTGAGGTAGATTTTGCTATTTGCCTAAAATTTTGAAGGAAAATTAGAACCTATTCACCCCGCCCTCTAGGTGTCTAGGCTCTTAAAATCAAGTCTTTCAAGTGGTATCAGAGGGAGGTTGCTCAAAGATTGACCTAACAGTCTGAGTGGATCTCCAAGGAAAATAACAGATTTCAAGAATGGGTTCAATAGAGAATCAGAAGGAATTTGGATCTATGAAACTGCCTATCTGCAGGAAAGAATGATTTGGCATATGGAAGGAAAGGGTCAGGTTGTTTATGGAAGCATCTGATCCAAGAATCTACATCACAGTACAAGAGGGTCCCTTCATTCCAATGAAGGTATCAGTTCTGAATGCAAATGTTAAAACCCCTAAGAGCTATTCTGAAATGACTAAGTATGAGATCATCCTTGCAACATTAGACAAAAGAGCATAAAACATTATAGTAAGTGCTATAGATGATGCCACATTTTAGAATCTGGTGCACTGTAAAACCTCCAAGGAAATGTGGGACACCCTGATTATCTACATGGAGGGAATAGAAGAAGTCAGAGAGGACAGGAAATCTATGCTGAATCAAGAATATGAGAGCTTTAGACAAGCCAAGACTGACATCATAGCTGAATGTTATAAGAAGTTCTTCAGGATTGTCGATGAGCTGATGACTTATGGAAGAGTCTTCAGCACATATGAACTGAATGACAAGTTTCTCAGGTCACTAACAAAGGACTGGAACACAAAGATATGTTCCATCAGAGAAGTGGCCAAGCTTGCTGATACACCTCCACCCACATTATTTGGAAAGCTGCTATCATATGAAATGCAGCTCACTAGAAAAAAGAGTAGGAGAAAAGCAGTAGGCCTGAATATAAAGAAAGGTCTATAGCCTTCAAGGCTGAGGGCACAAGAAAGGGTTGGAGAAAGTCTTCTTCTCCACCCAAAAGGAGTGCTGAGGCTGAAGAAGAAAATCTTGACAACAACACATCAGATAGCCACACCTTTGATGAGGACTTTGCTGCCTTTACAAGGCAATTCCAAAGGTTCATGAAAAAGAATAAATGGAGAACGAAGCCATCAACATCCTTTTCCAAGGATGAGTATTACAAGAAAAAGAAGACTTCCAAGGAGGACATGTACGCCTCAAAACCTAGTAAACAAACTAATTCTAAGATTGTTTGTTATTGTTGCAACAGGCCTGGACATATCATAGCTGACTGTCCAGACATGATGACTGAATCTAAAGATAAGAAGAAGCATCAAGTGAAAGGCAAGAAGGAGAAATCTCTTGTTGCTCAGAAGCAGAAGAGTTGGACAGACTCTTCATCTTCAGGATCAGGAGATGAAGATAATGTTGAAGCATATGTTGGGCTAATCTCAACAGAAGAGGATTCTAGGGAACTAGAATTCCTACAAATGCTGGACTCCATAAATGGAGCAGAAGACTATTGCTGTAAAGGGCTGATGGCTCTATCAGAAAATGATCAGTGCCAGGATCTGTCACAACCCGAATTTTCTCCAAATATAATAAGTATCAGAGTATGAGAAAACACGCGTTGTGATGCCACATCAAGCAGGGGATAACTGCTGATGCTCAGGCAATGCAACAACTACATAGTTCCTTAAAATACTTGAGCATAAATGAGTAGAAATTCAGTTATGATTAAAGGACGTATCCATCAGCTCTGTGGATCATCTAGTCCACACTTCAAACTATACTTATATGTAGCGGAAAATACTTTGTTTAATTGGTTTTTTGACATCCTATCAGAGTGCATAAGTGCCCCCAGGGGCCACTTATATTAAGCAAGACTCTAGATTTATTTTATAACATATATAAGAAAAATAAGCTTTTATGTTGCTTGGAAAAAATAGTGGTTGAGTTTTAAGAAAGCTTGCTGATTATGACGTACATATGGTAGTGTTTATAGGTTTTAAAGTAACTAGCAACCTAGCATAAAACATCTCAAGGGCAAGTAGACAAATCTCCAAAAAGGTAGCAGCAAAAAGATAACATATCTAGTATTAAGGTAAAACTACCTGTGGGCGCCAACAAACTGACACGAACCCACTGGCAAGTATATATGTCTGTAAGAAAGAAACATAAAACTACCTCACAAGACCAAGAAACTGATCTCTACAGTACAAGAGATCACCAGCAACAGCACAGCAAAACCTGCCGCTTAATCGGCTACTATCCAGTACCTAAGGCATTCAAAGAAGAAAAGAATACCTCAGCAAGCAAAAACAAATAAGCTGTGCAAAAGTATCATACCCAAAAAAAAGTAAGCGAAGAAGTAGCAGGACAGTAACAAACAAACGCTGTCCAAGGCAAGACTAACTTGCACCAAGTGCGAGAATCAGCAACAACCCTGCTAAAACCTACAGAGTTTACATGGCTACCACATGCCAAAAAAAATGTTGCAATCTACAACGGAAGAAACACATAACAACCCTAGTTTTTGAGTAATGGTAGTAGCAAAACAACATGGATCCGGGTTGGAGGCAAACTCGATCAGTTCCCCCAACAACCTTTTCCAGCAAAATGCTCAAGGGTCTAAATGTGAAAGCACTAGGGACCTCCCACCAACTTGCCCAGCGCGTACCTGGAACAAGATAAAAAGTGTGGCCACGGCTAAATCACACAACACCATCTCTATTAAGAGCTTCAAAACACCAATACTAGCCATAACCCATGATTCAGCCTTCAGAAAAATAGCCGACAAGGGACCTCAAGATCAAAGGAATTCACTTGGGAGAGATAACGAAGCTAAGACAAAAGCATTGAGATACTTCAACGCCGCGTTGAGTGAGCAGCCCTCACTCAATGCGAGACTCGAGCAAGTTCAAGCGTTGAGTGAGCACCACTCAGTCAACGCCAAAACCCTTAGCCGCAAACTCACCGTGGGACGACGTTGAGTGAGCTCTGCGCACTCAGCGCCATCAACACTTGCTGCCAAAAGCGTTGAGTGCATTCAAAGCACTCAACGATTTTTGGCTTAGAAGCCCCAACCGTTGGCAGCGTTGAGTGCACTCAACGCTGTCAACACTTATTTTTTTTGACTTAGGAAAATTAAAAACTGAAAATTCCGACTCTCAACACTGTTAAACAGGAAACAAATAAATTTAATTCTTGTACTACTAATTATCATCCCAGACCACTGCATCTACTCCAGAATCATTCCCATCATCCAGTTAAATAAAAAGGGAACTTTCTACAGCAGTTATTACGCCTTTCAACCGAGAATATGCACATCCCGAGCCTAACATTTTGGAACTCAGCCCTAATTTCTCTAGCAAATTGACAGGTGTATATAAAAACTGATGTAATAAAAGAGTTCTAACAGGCTATGCAACTTTCCTAGTTGCTAGGAACAGAGCTTTGTAAAATCGTCAATTAACACATTTTTCTCCTACCCGGCTACAACAACTGCACAAGAAAACTAACCCAAACCCTCATTTCATTAATCTCAGCCCGAGGACAAAGCAACCTGAACAGGAAGAAGGAAAACAGGGAGCGAAACATGGCTGTTTGAGAAATAAAAATCTGTACAGGAAGTCTATCAAATGGCTTAAGAAGTTCTTGGTTAAAATAAAAAGACAACCCGGACCATTTAGCAAGAGAAATCCGAGAAAACTATAACTGTAAAGAACACACAAAAAAAGGACAAGAAAGCTACTTGGCAAGGGCAAGAACACCACTTGCCTCGATTTCCAGCAAACTTTTCTTGAACAGCCCTTCCTCTCTCTCTCGGCTCCAGCCGCAACAGCTCTTAGACAAGGATTCTAGAGGTTAATGGAGGAAAAAGGGATCAAACCAAAAAATCCGAGACCCCTAGAAATACCACGAAATTTGAATATCTTACCGTAGGAATGTAGGTTTAGGTGAGAGCAACTTGGATCAACTCTCAAACGAGGAATCCGTCCATCAAAGCTCCCGGAATCGGTGTCTAAAAGCCCACGGTTTCTGCCGGTTTCTCACTCTCTCATACATGCAGTAGCGGTTGTATTCCCGAAAAAGACAAAGACAATGAACAGTCGCTATTCTAATTTAAGGCTATATATATATATGCAGCGGCTAAATAACTTCCATTTTCTGCCTAGCAACCACAGCCTGCCACCTATAAAGTCTCTTAAACCGCAGCCACCCTTTCAAGTCTAGCAAAACCGCCAACCACATTCGGCACCAATTAAAATAGCCTATTAAAATCGCCAGCAACCGATAAAGCTTTAACTGCTAGTATATATATTTCAGCCTATAACTAGCTTCCAGCCATGCTGCCACCTTTTCTAAATAAATAATATACGTATTAAATGATATTATTTTACATAAAATACAAAACGACGCGAAAACCAAACATCCTCGGAATTCGATGAAATTTGCACCGTAGCTAAATATCCACGCTACGAACACAACGATGAAGTCGAAATCAACTTTCGACGAACAAATCACGGGTTATACCCACCCGAAGGCAGAACACAAGCATCCCCCGAGAGGCCACACCAGGTCACCCAAAACGACCCGACTTGCTAGGGGATCTTGCCAATAGGCTACAAAATAAGTCACTCAGTCCTAAGGAGCTAAGACCACGCTCCAACAAATGGCACAATCCAAAACGCGTCAACGTAACGCCAAATAAATCGCAGAAAAACCGAGGGCGTTACAATATTTTTTTTGTAACGACCCGGGTTTAGGCCCAATGGGCCACCCCACGGCGTCGCCGGCCTACCAGTAGCCTGGGTTTAGAGCTTAGAGGCCAACCGCACCCTTGCCTGGGCTGGTGGCTTGTCTCGCACCAGGGCACCACTGGTAGTAAGCTTAAACATCAAGGCCTGCAGCTTAGCTGGTGATGAGGAGTGGTAATAAGACTCTCTTATCATGGTTGCGGGTTCGAGACCCCGTGGCAACAACCTACTGCTGCTGATAAACAGGCGAGGAGATTTGGTTGGGGTGCATTGGGCCTGCAGGCCTTGATGTTTAGTCTTACTACCAGTGGTGCCCTGGGGCGAGACAAGCCACCGACCCAGGCAAGGGTGTGGTGGGCCTCTGGACACTAAACCCAGGCTGCTTGTAGGCCGTCGACGCCGTAGGGCAGCCCATTGGGCCTAAACCCAGGTCATTACAGGATCAGCCTGGTCCTAGTAAGGTATATAGTTCTCCCTCAGCTTCAGATTACTGCACTGCATCAGAATCAGAAACTTCTGCATCAAGAGATGTGGATGGTTCTGAATCTGAAGGGGATGTACATCAACTCATTAATGAGTATGGTGGGTTGTTGCAAGCTCTGAAGAGGAGCAGGTTTCTTGTCAAGGAGTAGGCCAAGGAGATTGAGTCTCTGAAGCAGGCTGCATCAGATTCAGCCGTGTTGATAGATTCAAAACTGAAGGAGATTGCCAAACTGAAAAACATTACTATTATTCAGATGGGCACAATCTCTTTCAAGGAAAATCACATCAAGAAACTTGAGGCAAAACTTCAGCAAGAAAGAGAGTTAGTGGGTAAATTCTCTAAGCCAAAATCAGTCTTGCCCTTAATAGATAATTTCATTTCTCATAAAGGAAAGTCTGGTCTAGGTTTCAAGGGTAGAACTAGGGCCACCAATTTTCATAGAAAAGGTAAGGCCCCAGTACAGCCACTAGCTAAAAAGCCCCCTATTTTCTTTAGGAAAGTGATGCAACCAAAAACAGGTATGATCATGATAGTACTCATGGTCACTGTGAGTATGAAGATCTCATGGGCAAGGGTGAAAATGCCAATAGATCACACTATAGGCAAGCCCATCAGGTTCAAGAGGAAGTCTTGGGGTTTACTGCTCCAGCACCTACACTCAACAGAACTGCTAGCAACAAAGCAGTAAAGTCTGTACCTAAGAGAAGGTATAATAGGTTTGAGTGTTGGTGCTGTGGCAAGGTGGGCTATTTTGCCAGGGATTGTTGGTTCAACACAAGTGTTCAAACCAAGAGTAGTCTACCTGTCAGAACAGCTGCAGGATTTCAACCTAACAATGACCTAGGACCCAATAACAATTTGGGTTCTAAGGGTAAGTGATTCTGTATTTGATGCAGGTGAATCCAAGTGACCATACCCCTATATGGTACTTGGATAGTGGATATTCCAGACACATGACTAGAACAAGAAGAATGTTGAGGGACTATATACCCATAGAGAATGGACACAAAGTAATCTTTGGTGGATCAGAAAAAGGAATCATTAAAAGATTTGGTAACATTTTTAGTGATTCAATTACTATCACTAAAGTGGCTTATGTGAAGGGTCTAAAACATAACCTGATCAGTATATGTCAACTTAGTGATCTAGGTTATGACATCTCCTTCCTCAAAGGGGAGTGCAAAATAAGAAGGTCAAGTGATCAAGAGATCATTTTGACTGGCACTAGGAAAGGGAATGTATATTGTCTTAACCTAGATTGTGAGTTTGACAACTCACCCATTTGTCTAGTTGCAGGAGAAAAAGCTTCACTATGTGTTAAATGGCACAAGAGGCTTGGCCATCTGAACTATAAGTCAATAGGACAGCTGTTTAGCATGGGGTTAGTGAGGAATGGTCCTTAAGTCAAGTGCATTAAAGAGGGTGTGTGTTCAGCTTGCCAAAAGGACAAACAGACTAAGTCCTCTTTCCATGCACTTGATATCAAAGATTCAATGAGATGTTTATATCTCTTGCATATGGATTTGTTTGGTCCTATGCCAGTTCATAGTCTTGGTAGGAAAGTATACACACTAGTTATTGTGGATGACTATTCTAGATACACATGGGTTTTCTTCTTGAGGCAGAAATCTGAAACCCCAACTGTTTTCCAGACTTTTGTTAGACAAATTTAGAATGAACATAACAGTTCAGTGGTCAAAATCAGAAGTGACCATGAAGCTGAATTTCAGTCTAAATATATGACAAAGTTCTGTGATGAACTTGGGATTCATCAGGAATTCTCCTCACCTAGAAATCCTCAGCAAAATGGATTTGCTGAAAGAAAGAATAGGACTCTAATTGAGGCAAGTAGAACACTACTTAGTGACATTACTCTCCCTGAGTACTTCTGGGCAGAGGCAGTAAATACTGCATGTCATGTTCTCAATAGAGCCTCCATCAATAAGAAACATAAGATGACCCCCTATCAGATTTTGAAAGGGAGAAAACCAAACATTTCCTACTTTAGAATCTTTGGTAGCAAGTGTTATGTTTTAGTTAATGGTAAGCACTACCAAACAAAGTTTGCTGCCAAATCCCTAGAAGGGATATTTGTTGGGTACAACAATAATAGTAGGGCATACAGAATCTACAACTTAACTACCCAAGTTGTAGAGGAATCTGTCCATGTTGTATTTGATGAATCTAAGTTGATTAACAGTGAATTGTCTAGTTCTTCAGTTAGTTCTACAGGTCTAACAGACAGGCTGGACAAGCTAACCATCCATGAAGAGGTACCTGCTTGGCTGGATGAGGAAAAAGATGCTTGCTGTCCAGGGGGAGAACAAGACTCACTGGATGAAGAAGACAATGAGGAGCATCAGGTTGAGGAAAATGAAGAAGGCCATGAGTTTGACAGATTTCCTCCAACAAGAAGATACTTGAAGGATCATCCAACACACCAAAGTATTGGTGATGCAAGTCAAGGTGTTCTAACAAGAAGCAAAAGTATGAACACAGTCCTATATTCTAGCTTCTTGTCACAAATAGAACCCAGAAAGTTTGAAGAAGCCATGCTAGACACAAACTGGATTGATGCTATGCAAGAAGAGCTGACTCAATTCAAAAGATGTAATGTATGGGAACTGGTTCCTAAACCAAAGGATCACAACATCATAGGAACCAAGTGGATCTACAGAAACAAACTTAATGAGAATGGCACTATAATCAAGAACAAGGCTAGATTGGTAGCAAAAGGCTACAGGCAAGAGGAAGGGATTGACTTTCATCAAACCTTTGCCACAGTGGCAAGGTTGGAGGCTATAAGATTGTTCTTGGCCTATGCTGCATATCAAGGGTTTAAGGTATATCAGATGGATGTAAAGTTAGCATTTCTGAATGGTGACTTAAAAGAGGAAGTTTATCTTGAACAACCCTCAGGTTTTGTAGACTCTCATTATCCTGATTATGTATATAGGCTTAGGAAAGCTCTATATGGTTTAAAATAATCCCCAAGGGCTTGGTATGAAACCTTGTCTGCTTTTCTTATTGAGAATATGTTCTCTAGAGGAAAGATAGACAAAACTCTATTCTTTAGGGAATCTAAAGGCAAGATAATCCTAGTCCAGATATATGTTGATGACATTATATTTGGTTCAACTGAAAACAACCTTTGTAGAAAGTTTGCCAAACTTATGCAAGGGAAGTTTGAGATGAGCAGTATGGGTGAGCTGAAGTTCTTTTTGGGACTTCAAGTTAGACAAACTGATGATGGATTATTCATATCTCAGTCTAAGTTCACCAAGGAGTTGATTAAGAAATATGAAATGGACTCAGCCTCCACCATGAAAACTCCAATGGGAACAAGTATGCCTATAGGCAAAGATGAGGCAGGGAAACCTGTTGATGAGTCTTTGTATAGAGGAATAATTGGCTCCCTACTTTATTTGACTGCTAGTAGACCTGACATCATGTATGCAACATGTGTCTGTGCTAGGTACCAAGCTTGCCCAAAGGAATCTCATTATACCGCAGTTAAAAGAATTTTGAGATATCTTAAGGACACACCTAATCTAGGCCTTTGGTACCCAAAGAATAGAGATTTCTTACTAACAGGTTTCTCAGATACAGACTTTGCAGGATGCAAAGAAGACATGAAGAGTACAACAAGAACCTGTCAATTCCTAGGAGGAAGGCTGGTGTCATGGTTCAGCAAGAAGCAAACAAGTATAGTTATATCAACAGCTGAGTCTGAGTATGTAGCTGCAGGTAGTTGCTGTGCACAGTTGTTGTGGATAAAGCACCAACTAAAGGATTATGACATCAAGGTAAGTAGAATTCCACTATTTTGTGATTCTACCAGTGCTATTTCTATTGCTAAGAATCCTGTATCACACAGTAGAACCAAGCATATAAAAATTAAGTTTCATTTCATCAGAGAACATGTTGAGAAGGAAGATATTAGTCTAGAGTTTGTGAACACAAATAATCAAATAGCTGATATATTTACAAAACCTCTAGATGAAATTAAATTCAATTATTTTAAAATTGAATTATTTATGTTGAACCTAGAATAGGTTAGCACAAGCTTCCCTAAGAAGAATATGTAAGTACAAAATTTCTCAGGAAATTTGTCTATGTACAAAGTTTGTGTCGACACACTCAGTATGTTGTGTTGGCAAAGAATAAGGATGTGTCGACACAGAAACAGTATCTGTGTCGACAGAAGAGTAGGTGTCGACACAACCTTGTCTAGACCTTATATCTAGAGGACTTTTCGTGTCCACACACAAAAGTTGGTGTTGACACAACTATGTCAAGACATGACCAGCCCGTGTCGACTCTGACACAAGTATGTCGACATCTAGACATGTCGACTAAACCTAAGTTTTGTCGAGACCTAGGTCATTTCTGTTGACACATGTAAAATTTTGTCGACTATGGCTCGTCTTTTCACCTGCCCTTTACGCTAACACTATAAATAGGTCAAGCCAAAATATGGTCGACTACGCTTTCCGAAATCTAGGATCTACACCTTGTGTCAACAAAGACCTTCTTTTCTTTTCTCTTCCTTCTCTCTCGACAATGGCGCCTCACCAAGATGATAAGGTGAATGAAGGATATGAGCTGGTTCGTGGAGGATTCACGACAGCTTCACAAGAAATCCAGGGTGTCATTACCCTAATTTCTGATAATAGATTAGAATTCTTGGTCTCAGAACCAACAAAAATTTGGAAAAAGGAAGTCATGGAATTCTATTCATCTGCTACTGTGGACCCAGGAGGGAAGAAGATCAAAGCCACAGTTCAGGATTCATGAGTTAGACTAACGCTAAAGACTATCAGGAAATCACTGCAACTTCCCATGGTTAAGGATGATGAAGAAATTGTTCCATCCAGGACTAAAGAAGCACTAAGTTGGTGCGGGCTAAACCCTAATATAAAGTTTGGATCATCTATTGCCCGAAAAAGGATGAATTCCCAAGGAAAGTTTCTATTTGAGGTAGTTGACAAGGTAATTCTTTGTAAGACTGGTGGACATGACAGAATTTTTGTCCACATGTTCAATCTGATGACAAGGATTATTTTCACCATAAAAATAGACTGGGCATCAATAGTTTTTGATAAGCTTCAAGAAGGAATAAAGAAACCAAATCTGGGAAGGATTTTGAGTTTATGTCTATCTGCTATAATACCAGATGTTTTGAACCAACTTCCAGGAACCAAAATCAACCACATGAGGAGGATGGATGTGAGAATTCTATCTAGATGGGATAGAGTTTTGACAAAGGAAGTATCTACACCACAGAAAGATGTTAAGAAAGATAAATAGCAGAAAAAGGTTATTCACCAAGCAGAATCCTCCAGTGATTCTGAAGAAGAAGTGGTCTTCAGTTCAGAAGAAGATAGGCCACAAAAAGAAGCACAGGATCAAGTGGAGAGCAGTATGCTCTTAGAGCAACAGGTAGTCTCCACTCCAGGGGGAGAAAATCCTGAACCAGCAGTACAAGACACTGTACAAGTTGAGCTGCCTGCCCAAGGGGGAGGTATTACTGAAGCTGCTCTAGAAAGTGAGCATGCTGCTGATACTATTATGAAATTAGTGTCAGAAATCAACAATGAAGAACTGCTAAATGTTGAGAAAGAAGCACAAAATGAGCAGATACAAGATACTGCTCAAAATATTCAAGTAAGTATCTCCTTTATAGAGAATGACCTGGACAAAGATCTGGATGTCCAGGGAAAACCATCTGTTTTCCAAACAAATTTTGTTCCTCCTATTCAGCTACAGCAAGAGGTAACTATAGAAGAGCTATTTCCTGAACACCCAACAGCAGGGACTGAGGGGGAGCAGCAAATCATAGAAAAAACACTTCCAGGAACTGAGTGGGAGATGTCTCAGCATGCCCCAACTGATAAAGAACCAGTGAATATACAAAGTTCCTCAGAATATTCTGATGATGAAAAAGTCTCCATGGCTAAGAAAAGGAAGTTAGCCGCCTTAAGAAAATAGAGCTCAGGCTATAAAAAGGCCTTACAAACAGTCACACCACCACCTGCTCCAAGCATGGATTTTAGTTCCCTACTGGTCCAATTGCAAGTGAAATTAGATGAGCAAAGGCAGTCTTTGGAAAGGTATGTAGATGAAACACATAAAGATTTGCAATTCACTCTGGCTCAAGATATCAAATCAATCAGATTTGAAGTAAATCAAAATAAAAAGGAAATGACAGATTGCTTCCACAAGGAAGGAAATGCTGTGGTATACTTGGCAAAGCAACAACAAGAGCTTAACACTAAAGTGGAAGACATTGCAGTTAAACAAGGATATGTTCTTGAGAATCAAATCCGGATGAATGATAATCTCAAAGAATCACACTTTGCCATTCTAACACAGATTGATAATCTAACAACTGTTGTCAAAGCTAAAGTGTCCAAGCAGATCAAAGAAGATCTAGCTGCTGTTCAGGACACATTTACAAAAACTCACAAGAATATTTTTGATTTCTTGCAGAAGTTCAGGAATTATTACAAAGAAGGAACAGATTATCTTGTTAACCAAATCAGATTTCAGAATTATGATCTGAGAGATCATATTGAAAGAGTAGTCATAAAGGGGGAGAGGGTGTTAGTCAAAGCTAGCTCAGATCATGCTAAATGGATATCAAATAGCATCAGAGCAACTCTTGGATATCCCCCCTTGTGTGATGATGACAATGTTGCTGAGTCTGGAGTGCAACCTGCCTATATAGAAGGAGATCAACCTGAAGTTTCTCAGGTCATTTACCCTCCAGCTGATTTTGACATGGTTCACCAAGAAGTTCAGTCAATGTACAGCCCTCTGCAGGAGGCTAAAAATATTATTATTGAAAAAGTGGAAATGTCAGAGGCTGCTAAAGAAGCTCAGAAGGAAGCACAACTGTCCAAGAAACGGTTTAGAGAACAGGCTGAGTTGAAGCTTGATTTTGAGCAATGAAGCCCTACTTCCAGGAACATTATATTGACTGCCTGGAAAGATGTGAAGGACAAGACCCATGAAAGGGGTAAATGGTATACTGAGCAAGAGTGGAACACGTGTCAAGCCAGACAGGAAGCCATTCTTCAATACAGAAGGAAAGCAAAAGCTGGGAAGTTACCTGCTAATGCTCTTGAGCCTAGCAAGTACTTCCCAAAGCCTTTTCATTATTTTGAAAGGCAAAGGATTAGGGCTGAAGAATAGAAAAAGAAGGATCTGAAAGAAAAGAAACCTGCTGTGCAGGCTCAGATCAGATCAGGAAAAGGCATTGTGATTAAGGAGCCTAATCAATTATAGGATAGTTAAGCTTATGTATAGAACAATGTAACCTTTGGCTTTTGTTCTAAAGAAAACTGTGTAAACTTAAAATTTCTCTCTGATTAAATGAAATCAGTTTCAGTATTCATTTCAGTTGTTTACAATGTTTATATGTTACCCTGCAGTGAAATGCATGTACATCTATTTCTTTTTGTGTGTTTTATTATGAGTGATGTATATCTTTGACTAAAGGTTATGACTTCTCCAAATAAGGGGAGATTGTTGGGTACACTGTTAATATGTACCAGATTTGGAGAAGCCTCATCTTAATCAATGATATACATCAATTTGTATTTGATGTATGTTTGAGTTTCATTGTGCAGGTTCAAGAATTGGAAGAAAATTTTCTAAGTACAAGTGTCGACACTTGCGCAGAATTATGTCGACACTTGTGAAGAATTATGTCGACACTTGTGAGGAATTGTGTCGACAGCCAGACATTGTGTCGACACCAACAAAAGAAGCTGTGTCGACACCCAGACTTGTGTCGACACTTGTGAAGAATTGTGTCGATACATAAAGAAGAAGCTGAGTCGACACTCAGTCTTGAGTCGACACCTGAGCCATGAGTTATGTCGATACTGAAAGCAGAAGCTGTGTCAACACCCAGGAGTTATGTCGACATTAAAAGCAGAAGCTGTGTCGACACCCAGGAGTTATGTCGACAATGGAAGCAGAATTATGTCGACACAGAGGGCTTGTGTCGACACATTTAACACATGCTGTGTCGAGTACCAGAAGAACGACTATGTCGACCCATGGAGTGTTGTGTCGACATCATCAAGACTTGTGTCGACACTTAGTCCATTTGTGTCGACACATGTGAAGCAGTTTGCTGAGTGGTTCAAGTTGAGTTGGAAAGTCTTTGAATAATCAGCTGTCATAACCAACCGGTCTGACACCTTTGTCAGAATTGTAATAAGACTGTCACAAACCGGATCAGCCGGTAATCAGGAGGAAACTTTATAAAAAGGACTGGTTCGATACAACAGTTGAGTAAGGAAAAGAGAACACACAACACTAAGAAGTGAATCATTCAGAGAGAGTTTTCTACAACAAGAAAAGGGGAAACCCTTACGAAGGCAGATCCTGAACAGTCTGCAAGGAAGATTCAGATCTCATTTTGAATTCAAGGAGGAAGCTATCTGAAGATCAATTTTACATCAAGTGTAGATCAACCTTATTTTGTTCTATCAAGAAGCTTTGAAACGGCTAAGTCGGGTGGGATCTGAAGATCAGTTTATTCAAGAACTGATTAAGAAGCTCACACCAGTGAAGAGATTTATCTGGTGAAATTTCTGTATCTCTTAATCAAACAATTTCTGGTAGGATCTGTTGTAAGATCTGAGTTGTAAACCTATAATTATAAAGGCTGAGGTAGGGCTTTTGCCTGAGTTGTAGGAGTAGGGTTTCACTCTGAGTTCTAAGCCTAGTGACATAGGCTGAGGTAGGGCTGAGGCCTGAGGTAGGGTTCTTGAGGAAGAATCTGAGGTAGGACTTGTATAAGTCTGAGTTGTAGGAACCATTCTTGGTTCTGAGCTATAAGATCTGTGGATCTGAGAAGAAAGAAGGAAGTTAGGCTGAATCTAGTAGACTGCTAGATAGGCAAAAAGGAAAGTGGATGTACTCATACCTTGGAGAACCACTATAAATCTGGTGTATGCTGTGTTGTGTTCATTATTCTGTGGTTTACATTGTTTCTGTGCTGAGATAAATTTTGCTATTTGCCTAAAATTTTGAAGGAAAATTAGAACCTATTCACCCCCCCTCTAGGTGTCTAGGCTCTTAAAATCAAGTCTTTCACTGAAGAAGAAGAAGAAGAACAACCATTCAAAATCAATATGTTGGATCCCTAGTGTGATTTGGGCTAGGTTCACTAAGTTAGGATCATCTGACCCAACATGTATAGCCAGGGTCATGGTTATGTCTTAGAGTATAGGCCAAGTCCTTAGAGTTAACACTACATGGACCAGCCATCAAGAGACTGCATAAAGACTCAAGACTTAGAGAAATTTCAGAAACTCAGAAAATGAGTTCGACGTTCATCGAACTCAGGTCGATGAAAGTTGTGCTCAGCTCGATGATCTCAGAGACAATTCTCTGAACTGAGCTCGACGAACTTGGGACTCAGGTTGACGATTTATGGACACCACTTCAACATTTCAAGTCCAGAATTTCTCTAAACTCCGCTTGACGAACTTGGTATTCAGGTCGACGATCTATGGGTTTTCTACTTCAACACCCTATTCCAGAAATAAGTAAATATCCTAAGTCCAGGATCATACTCCAGTCGATGAATTCACCTTCTCATCTTGACGAACTTAGACCACATTCCTAGCAAGACTTATCTAGCAGTTAGAAGTTCTCAGGTCGACGAATCTAGTTCTCAGGTCGACGATTTCTGGCAACTCCACTTCAACACTTCATTCCAGAGATAACTAGAATATTCTAAGTCCAGAAACACTTTGCTGAACTCCAGTCGACGAACTTACATTATCAACTCGACGAACTTCATGCACAGAATTAGCAAGGTTCTGGAGAAATCAGTTGTCTATTCTTAGGTCGATGATCTTGGAACTCAACTCGACGAACAACCATTATCAGATCGACGAACTTAACTTCTCAGCTCGACGAATTCTGTTCTCTGTTCGACGATTCCAGACTTAGTTCTTTTCATCCATCTGTCCTTATTCTATTGCAACAATTCCTGAGTAATTAATGCTAAAATATTCTCTGAATATTACCGTTATACGGGGCATTGATTATGGTCTTCTTCAGGATTATTGTTTGTCGTTTTTCAATGGGATAGTTGGGGAAATCATTCAATGCAAAATATTATCCAGGCCGTTAGCAATGAATGCAGAAGAATTTCAAATTTCAAAAGAAATATAATATGGAATATACAAAAAGGGATTTTCCATCTCTTTCTTACACAGGCACACAAATAGACACAAAGAGAGACAGACAGTCAGTTTGTTAAAAAAAGAATCTTCTGCTGCTCTTCCTTGACAACTCTCTGAGACAAAAAGAAAAAGTAAGTTGATATAAAAAAACAAGCTCTAACCAGAGAAAGAACATCAAGCTGAAGAAGAAGAACAACCAATCCAAATCAAGAGTCTTCTTCCGTCTTCTGCCAGGACTCTTCAAAGGACAACAAATCTTCTATCTGTCAAGAAGTTCTCGTAGTTCATCGGGTTAAAACAACAGTCTGAAGGCCTATCACCCTGAAGCAAAGCTCCATCTTTCCTGAACCATTCAAAATATCAAGGGGAGCCTTTGCTAACATCAAGATCCACAAAAGTCTTCTCAGTTGTATATTGAGAAAGAGAAGACAAAATCAATCTCTCACCCCCAAAAAGGGTTCTTAACTCCCTTCAAAAGTTATTCCTGGTTGCAAGTCACCTGACCAAAAGACTTGAGGTTTGGTTTTTGAGCACCTGATCAAAAGCTCATTGGTGTCAGACACCTGATAAAAAATTTGAGTGGATTCCTAGCAGGGTGGTAGAAGAGTGGATGTACCCAGGTTGGGGAACCACTATAAATTTCTTGTGTTGTCTGGTTGCTCTTTTCTTTTGTTTCTTGCTGTGGCTGTGCTAGTTAGGATTGCTGTGTTTATGTTTAATTAGTTTACACTCTACAGTAATTTTTATTTACAACAAAAAGTTGTAAAGTTTTGTAAGGATACTCTATTCACCCCCCCCCCTCTAGAGTATTCCAGATCTAACCCCTCACTTTCAATTGGTATCAAAGCCTGGATTCCCTTGTTTGTACAAGCTAACCCTTGAACCAAAGATCCTGAGTTAGATATGTCCTTTCATTTCTATTAGATATTCACACACAACATGGCACAGAACAAAGACTATGCAAGCACCAGACCTCCAGTTTGCAACCTAAATAGGTTTGCCATCTGGAAGGCAAGAATCAAGTTATATATGAACTCTATTGATGAGGATATTTTTAATTCCATTATGACAGGTCCTCCTCAACCATCTGCCTCCACCTCTACAACAACATCCAGCAACAATGCAGTTCCACCACCTGAGTGGACTGAGGCCCAGAAGAAGGAAAAAATTGATGATGCCAAGGCCATGAATATTCTGGCCCAAACAATGTCAGATGATATTTTTCAAAAAGTGGCTGAATGCACATCAGCCAAAGCCATTTGGGATTCCCTCAATCAAATGATGGTTGGATCTGCTGATGAAAGAAAGAATAGAAGATCCAATCTCATATCCCAATATGAGAATTTCAAGAAGGAGGAAGCTGAATCAATAGCTGACATGTACAATAGGTTGAGCTCAATCATCAATGAGCTGAAAACCTTGGACAAGGACATCACCCTCACAGAGGTGAATGATAAAATCCTTATGTGCTTCCCAAGCTCATGGGATTCAAGGATCTGACCCATCAAGGAGGCCAGGAGCCTGAATGAGATTTTCACTGAATCTCTTTTGGGAAAGCTAAAGTCCTATGAGCAGCTTATCAAATCCAGAGAAGCAGATGAGCAAAGAACACCTCCACCAGCAAGGAAGGAGCACAACATTGCATTCAAAGCTGCTGAAGAGACAGAGACTCCAACAATGAGTGAAGAACTGATGTCTCTTTTTGCCAAGAGATTCTAAAAGATGGCAAGGAAAGAATTCAGAAGAAAGTCTGAAAGTGCAACTAGATCTGATATACTCTAGAGGGGAGGTGAATAGATTATATGGTGCTTTGAAACTTTTTACAACAATTGTTGTAATATGTGTGAGCAGGGAAACAATACTAAATCTAATCACAGCACTAAGTTAAACAAAAACTAAGTGTTGGGTATTGTATCCACAATGTACCTGATTTGAAGAAGCCCCTGGACAAGCTAAGGTCAATAGACTATGTATTTGATAAACTTTTTCAAGTTGTACTTGCAGTTTCTCCACGCTAAGTGCACACCAATGTCAGGGTGCAGTAGGTCAATATACACGGGTCTGCACGACATAATCCCTCGTTGAGCAAATCAGTGTGTTGGCCTATGTGTACTCTCTCTATTGGAGTGCACTTACTTTCAAGTACAGGGCCGTTCATATGCAAGAAAAGACAAGGAGCATGGAGGATCAAGGAGCAGCTCCTAGGTGGAAGACGAAAAATCGTCCAAGGCAAATTCGACGAGAATCACCAAGTGATTCTCGCCGAATCGGCGAGAATCATCAGTGATTCTCGCCGAATCGACGAGAATCATTAGTGATTCTCGCCGACTCCTTCTGGCCATCTCAGAATGGTGCCAAGTAAGATTCGACGAGAATCACTTGCAATTCCCGCCGAACCAGTGGCCAAGCAGCCCATGTACACAGTAAAATTCGTTGAGAATCAGTAAGTTATTCGACGAGAATCACAAACGATTCTCGACGAATCGTCGAGAATCACTTGGTGATTCTCGCCGATTCGTCGAGAATCGTCTGCGATTCTCGCCGATTTTGACTTGGCGTTTTCTCAGATCGCTGCTGGACCGGATTCTGCTTCTGGACTAGTTTGAACCGGAATTTGGGGATTCCTTTTGTGGGTCCCACAAACGGTCAAAATTGCTGTATCTTCAGGGTATAAATACATGGGTATTTTGAACAGTACCTACACAGAAAAAGAAGCCGAGCAAGCGGAAACCCTAAAATCGCGATTTCTCTCCTCCGCCGCCGTCGCGTTCGAGCTAGTACGTCGCCGCCGCCGATCGTTCATCTTCCCGATCTCCGGCGACAGAAGCTTAGCAAAGCTTGCGTCTCACGTGTCTATCCAGAGATCTCTTGTCTCTCGATTTGTTGACCGGGAAAAACTCCCCCTTTCGAATCGATCGAGACGACCGATCCTAGAGTGACCGTTGGTAGACCTAGTTTGCTTCGCAAAGAAGTTTGGATCTCAAAGCACTGCAGCAGCGCACCTTCGTGGCAGCCGACTCCGAACCAAGTTGCCGCTCGGATTGCCGCCGCCGGTTCCGGGAGATCCTCTCCAAGTGAGACCAAGGTCGTAGACTCTTCATCGACTTCAAGAACACGTCGTCGAACAAAGAGGAACACCGTAGTCTCCAAAAGAAGTTTGTATCACGTGTACATTCTACATTTAATTTCGTTGTAAAGGAACTCTTGTTCCGTGTTGTAAGGGTTGGGTGCAACCCGTTTTGTGGGAGTGTTGACTCTCACGTGTGGAAGGGCTCCTTCCGTTAGTGCAGGGATTGGATTTCAATCCCGTTGGAGAAGTGATCGAGTCGTCCCTTGTTGGGGAGATAGGTCGTAGGGGGAAAGTGGATGTACCCAAGTCGGGGAACCACTATAAATCTGCTGTGTATTCTGTGTGCTGTGGTTTTTGTTTTTATTGTGCAGGTACATCCGTAAATTCCGCAGAAGAACCACACGTCACCTATTCCCCCCCCCCCCTCATAGGTGCACATAGTTGACACTAGGTGGACTTTCAAGTGGTATCAGAGCCAGGTTACTCATCAAAAGGTTAACACCTTGAGTAAAATCCTGCCACTAGTGTCAACAAGGAGACTTACATCTACTATGGACGGGCTCAAGTACTCCGGCAAGATCCCAGTGTGCAACAGACTCAACTTTCCTATCTGGAAGGAAAGGATCAGGTTCTACATGGAAGCAGTGGACCCTCGACTGTTCATGATCGTGCTGGAGGGACCTTATGTCCCCACTAAGGCCTCCACCATTGATCCCACCAAGAAAGTGCCGAAGACACTCTCTGAAATGGACAAGGATGAGATGGTCCTAGTGGGCCTTGACATGAAGGCAAGAAACATCCTGGTCAGTGCAGTTGATGACTCGATGATGCAGAACTTCAGCAACTACAGGACAGCTCAGGAGATCTGGCAGTGTCTGATCATTCTTATGGAGGGCACAGATGAAGTGAGGGATGATCGGAGATCCCTCCTGAACCAGAAGTATGAAGCCTTCAGACAAGGGCCAAAGGAAGAGATCGGGGTCACCTACAAGAACTTCCTAAAGATTGTCAACGCCCTCAAGGGGTACGGAAGAGTGTTCACTAATGGTGAACTCAACGACAAATTCCTTAGGTCCCTTACTAAGGAATGGGACACTAAGATCTCCGCCATCAGAGAATTTGGCAGACTGGCAGAAAATGATCCACAAATTCTGTTTGGGAAGCTGATGTCCTATGAGCTTCAGCTGAACACCAGGAAAGCTGAGGAAGAAGCAGAAAAAGCTGCTGCAAAAGAAAAGACTGTGGCTCTAAAAGCCAGTCACTCCAGAAAAGGGAAGAGCACGGTGTCGTACCGTGTCAGGAAAAAGGATGAGGAGGAGGACTCCGATCCATGCTCCTCCAGCTCAGAACTGTCGGAGGAGGATTTCTCCCTCATCACTCGAGAGTTCAAGAAGTTCCTCAAGATGAGGAATCAAAGAAAAAGAGACGGCTCCTCTTCTAGACATCAGAAGAAAAACTACTCTTCTGACAGGTATGTATCTAAACCCAATAAACATCGTTCTTCTGACATTATTTGCTTTGGATGTAATAAGCCAGGGTACGTCGTGGCCGACTGCTATCAAGGCAAGAGGGAAAAAGGAAAAGAAGAGGAGCACAAGTCCTCCAGAGACAAGAAGAAGGAGCGAAGCTACATCGCTAAACGGCCAAAGACACTAAGTGAGTCTGATTCCTCAGACTCCAGTGATGATGAAGAAGCCTACTTCGGGCTGGTGGGTCGATCGGACTCAGAAGGAGAATGCCCCCCATTCACTGGGAAGGTAAAAGCTCACACCCCTCTCTCCGACTCCGACTCTGATCCTGAGTCTCAGGATGATGAACCTGAGGATGGCCCTTCGGCCCGTGAAGCTGAGCTCCTCGAAAAGTATGAGCTTCTGCTCAACACTTTCGACGAGTGCCGCAAGAGACTGAAGGCTGAGAAGAAGGAAGTAAAATTCCTTAAGGGTGAGTGTGTATCCCTAAGGGAAGAGGTCACTAGCTTGATCTCTCTCAGACAGGAGCACATTGACCTAACTTCAAAGCACTCAGAGTCTTTGAAGCTCCTTGATCTCAAGCAGGAGGAAGTCAACAAATTGGAAGAACTACTTGCGGCAGAAAGGAAGATCGTACAGAGCTTCTCTATGCCAAAAACAGTGCTTCTAGTCGTTGACACCTTCTCTGCTCAGGCCAAAGGAGCTGGCTTGGGGCATATTGGGGCATCTGGTTCTTCATCTAGGAGAAACAAGAACCAGAGGAAGAATAAGGCCGCCAAGAAGGCCTCTGCTGATGAAAAGGGTAAGGCTCCTCTTAGTCCTGTTGCGTTCAGAAAGCCTGGCTTTCCTTGCATCCAACATGACTTTGAGTCAACATTTGGGCATCATTTCCGGCCCTCGGTTGCAAAGCCTAAGAGCCGGTATGACGGTTGGAACTTCCCCCGGAACTTCGGTGAGAGTGCCTTCAAGACACCTTATGAGGAAATCCACATAGGAAATTATGGTCCATTCTCTAGCGGCCATAATGGAAAGCAGGCACCAAAGGCCAAACCTGTTGTACAGAAGGTGACAAAGTCATGTGACTGTTGTCACCATGAGGTCTCCACCTCCAGATCCAAGGCCCCAGCTGCACCCACCGTTCCCAGGGTAAGGCAGGAGCCTAGGAAGAGATACAACAGGTTCGACTGTTGGTGCTGTGGCAAAGTCGGTCACTTTGCCGTGGATTGTTGGTTTAATCCAAGACTTTACGAGACTCCCCAAGTTAACAATGCGAGGCCGACCACTCGTAGGGTTAACCAACCGAGGGGGAGTGTGCTAACAAGGAATCTAGGACCCAAAGTCGATTGGGTTCCTAAGGCGAATTAATTTTGTTTTGCAGGAATGTCCAAAGGCCACCAAAACGCCAATCTGGTATTTGGACAGTGGATGCTCCCGGCATATGACTGGGACAAGAAGCCTGCTGCGTGACTACACTCCCGTCGAGAATGGACCCAAAGTCATCTTCGGAGGGTCAGATCGAGGAGTCACCAGAGGTTATGGTATGATTTCCAACGGTATAATCTCTATCACCGACGTGGCTTATGTTGAAGGGTTAAACCATAACCTGATCAGCGTAAGTCAGTTATGTGACAAAGGTTATGACGTTAAGTTCTGCAAGGATAAATGTCTGATAATTTCACGTACCTCTTCTGAGACGGTATTATCAGGCATTAGGAGTAGAAATATCTTCTGCTTAGATTTTCTTAGTATAGATTCATCTACCCCCGTATGCCTTGTGGCAACAGGCAGTGCATCTCTTTGTGAACAATGGCACAAGAGATTGGCACATATTAATTATAAGACAATTAGTATGCTATTTTCTAAGAATTTAGTAAGAGATGCTCCCAGTATCAAGTGCATCAAGGATAGCCCCTGTCATGCATGCCAGATGGGCAAACAGACACGGGCTACCTTTAAGAGCATTGCAGACAAAGACTCTTCCCGATGTCTTTACCTGTTACATATGGACTTGTTTGGTCCAATGCAAGTTCATAGCTTGGGAGGCAAATCATATACGCTAGTGATAGTTGATGATCACTCTCGGTTTACATGGGTGTTCTTTTTGAAACGAAAGTCAGATACTTTTGACATCTTCACTAATTTTGTCAAGCAGGTTCAGAATGAATTTAACTGCTCCGTGGTCAAAGTCAGAAGTGACCATGGAACAGAATTCGAATCTGGTGCTATGACAGAATTCTGTGAAGAACATGGTATCTTTCATGAGTTTTCCTCCCCACGCACTCCTCAGCAAAATGGGGTTGTGGAGAGGAGAAATAGAACTCTCATTGAAGCCTGCACGACAATGCTGAAAGACGCCTCTCTCCCGGAATACTTCTGGGCAGAGGCTGTCAATACAGCTTGTCATGCACAAAACCGAGCATTGATCAACAAGCATCATCATAAGACGCCCTACGAGCTACTGAAAGGCAGGAAACCAACCATGTCCTACTTAAGGATTTTTGGTTGCCGATGCTATGTACTAAATAATGGGAAGTACCCGCGTACTAAATTCGGTGAAAAATGCTTCGAAGGCATATTCATGGGCTATAGTTCCCATAGTCGGGCATATAGGGTCTTCAATAAGAAAACCCTAGTGGTAGAAGAATCAATAAATGTTGTATTTGATGAAGGAAGTTTGCTTCACAGCAACTCTTCCAATAGTTTTCTTGAAGATGCAGGTGCACGATTGAAACAGCTGAGTCTGGATGAGCCCGCTAAAGATGACACTCCTAAGTACGTCAAAGTGTCCACCTCCACGTCATCTGAAAATGTCGAAGATCAAGATGAATCAAATCTCTTGGAAGAAAGAGAAGCCCAAGAAGTAGTTGAAGCTCCAGACGCCAGACTTCTAGAGCTCCGCCACGTGAGGGATCATCCTAGAGAACAGATCATCGGGGATCCTCATGTCGGCGTCAGAACTCGAAGAGGTACAACTAACGAAGTATTGCATCTAAGCTTCCTATCACAGGTAGAGCCAAAGAAGTTCGACGAGGCGAACAAGGATGCAGCATGGATTCTGGCCATGCAAGAGGAACTACATCAATTCGAACGGTGCAAAGTTTGGACGCTGGTTCCCAGACCATACAAGCAGAATGTGATCGGCACAAAGTGGATCTTCAGAAACAAGCTGGATGAACATGGTGTCATTGTAAAGAACAAAGCCAGGCTGGTGGCTCAAGGTTACCGACAGGAGGAAGGGATTGATTTCGACCAGACCTTTGCACCAGTAGCAAGGCTGGAGGCAATCAGGTTGTTCCTGGCATATGCTGCAGTCAAAGGATTCACAGTCTATCAAATGGATGTGAAATCGGCATTCCTGAACGGAGACCTGAAAGAGGAAGTATACGTCGCTCAACCCCCAGGTTTTGTCGATCCTACGTCTCCCAACCATGTCTACTTTCTTAATAAAGCATTATATGGGTTGAAACAAGCTCCACGAGCTTGGTATGAGACTTTATCTAGGTTTCTTCTTGAGAACAAGTTCTCTAGAGGTAAAATAGATAAAACATTGTTTCTCAGGGAAGTCAAAGGCAAGATTTTGCTGGTGCAAATCTATGTCGATGACATAATATTCGGCTCAACGGACAACAATCTTTGCAAAAAGTTTTCTAAACTTATGCAAGGAAAGTTTGAAATGAGCAGTATGGGAGAGCTCAAGTATTTCTTAGGACTTCAAGTGAAACAATCTGAGGATGGAATCTTCATCTCTCAGACGAAGTTCACAAATGAACTCCTTAAGAAATTCGGTATGGAGAGTGCAACCTCTATGAGGACTCCAATGGGATCCACCATGTCTCTGGATAAGGATGAGAAAGGTAAACCTTTCGATGAAACCAAATACAGAAGCATCATTGGATCCCTGCTCTACCTTACTGCCAGTAGACCGGATATTATGTTCTCCACATATGTCTGTGCCAGATATCAGGTGAACACTAAGGAATCTCACCATGTCGCTGCAAAGCGAATTCTAAGATACCTTAAAGGTACTCCTAATCTTGGCTTGTGGTACCCGAGAAACAATGATGTCGAGCTAATAGGCTTTTCAGATGCTGATTTTGCAGGGAGTAGGGATGACAGGAAAAGCACTTCCGGGACGTGCCAATTCCTCGGGAGAAGGCTTATCTCATGGAACAGCAAGAAGCAGAACTGTGTGGCTACCTCCACAGCAGAATCTGAGTACATCTCCGCAGGCAGCTGCTGCGCACAACTCCTTTGGATCAGAAATCAGTTGGCCGACTACAACCTTCAGTTCAAGGAAGTTCCTATGTACTGCGACTCCTCCAGTGCTATTGCCATTGCCAACAATCCTGTCTCGCACAGCAGAACGAAGCATATTGAAGTGCGCTACCACTTCATTCGGGAGCACGTGGAAAACAAGGACATCTCTCTCTGTTATGTCCCTACGGACAGGCAGATTGCTGATATATTCACAAAGCCCTTAGACGAGGAAAAGTTCAATCTTTTCAAGACTGAATTGGGGATGCTCAATTATGAAGAATGAAGACTACAGAAGCTTCCGACCCGTGCATGATCTGAGGGGGAGCTAAGGGCCAAAGGTTACTGACCCCGATTTGCCGAAGCCGAAAAGGGGGAGATTACCCTCTCGGGGTCAAGGCTAAGGTGGCTCCAGCTTGCTCCAAAGCAATCGGTATTGGTAAGGGATGACTCCACTTAATGATGTTAAGTTTATGGCTTTCAGTTACTTTCTTTTCCATTTGCTCTATTCACCTTAGCTTGTAGGGTTTAGGCTTCTTCAAATAGGGGGAGATTGTTGGGTATTGTATCCACAATGTACCTGATTTGAAGAAGCCCCTGAACAAGCTAAGGTCAATAGACTATGTATTTGATAAACTTTTTCAAGTTGTACTTGCAGTTTCTCCACGCTAAGTGCACACCAATGTCAGGGTGCAGTAGGTCAATATACACGGGTCTGCACGACGTAATCCCTCGTTGAGCAGATCAGTGTGTTGACCTATGTGTACTCTCTCTATTGGAGTGCACTTACTTTCAAGTACAGGGCCGTTCATATGCAAGAAAAGACAAGGAGCATGGAGGATCAAGGAGCAACTCCTAGGTGGAAGACGAAAAATCGTCCAAGGCAAATTCGACGAGAATCACCAAGTGATTCTCGCCGAATCGGCGAGAATCATCAGTGATTCTCGCCGAATCGACGAGAATCATTAGTGATTCTCGCCGACTCCTTCTGGCCATCTCAAAATGGTGCCAAGTAAGATTCGGCGAGAATCACTTGTAATTCCCGCCGAACCAGTGGCCAAGCAGCCCATGTACACAGTAAAATTCGTTGAGAATCAGTAAGTGATTCGACGAGAATCACAAACGATTCTCGACGAATCGTCGAGAATCACTTGGTGATTCTCGCCGATTCGTCGAGAATCGTCTGCGATTCTCGCCGATTTTGACTTGGCGTTTTCTCAGATCGCTGCTGGACCGGATTCTGCTTCTGGACTAGTTTGAACCGGAATTTGGGGATTCCTTTTGTGGGTCCCACAAACGGTCAAAATTGCTGTATCTTCAGGGTATAAATACATGGGTATTTTGAACAGTACCTACACAGAAAAAGAAGCCGAGCAAGCGGAAACCCTAAAATCGCGATTTCTCTCCTCCGCTGCCGTCGCGCTCGAGCTAGTACGTCGCCGCCGCCGATCGTTCATCTTCCCGATCTCCGGCGACAGAAGCTTAGCAAAGCTTGCGTCTCACGTGTCTATCCAGAGATCTCTTGTCTCTCGATTTGTTGACCGGGAAAAACTCCCCCGTCCGAATCGATCGAGACGACCGATCCTAGAGTGACCGTTGGTAGACCTAGTTTGCTTCGCAAAGAAGTTTGGATCTCAAAGCACTGCAGCAGCGCACCTTCGTGGCAGCCGACTCCGAACCAAGTTGCCGCTCGGATTGCCGCCGCCGGTTCCGGGAGATCCTCTCCAAGTGAGACCAAGGTCGTAGACTCTTCATCGACTTCAAGAACACGTCGTCGAACAAAGAGGAACACCGTAGTCTCCAAAAGAAGTTTGTATCACGTGTACATTCTACATTTAATTTCGTTGTAAAGGAACTTTTGTTCCGTGTTGTAAGGGTTGGGTGCAACCCGTTTTGTGGGAGTGTTGACTCTCACGTGTGGAAGGGCTCCTTCCGTTAGTGCAGGGATTGGATTTCAATCCCATTGGAGAAGTGACCGAGTCGTCCCTTGTTGGGGAGATAGGTCGTAGGGGGAAAGTGGATGTACCCAAGTCGGGGAACCACTATAAATCTGCTGTGTATTCTGTGTGCTGTGGTTTTTGTTTTTATTGTGCAGGTACATCCGTAAATTCCGCAGAAGAACCACACGTCACCTATTCCCCCCCCCCCCCATAGGTGCACATAGTTGACACTAGGTGGACTTTCACTAAGCACAGAGAAATCAAGGCCAGAAACAAACATAAACACAAGCAAAACCAGAAGACACAAGGAAATATAGTGGTTCCCCAAACTTGGGTACATCCACTCTTCTACCACCCTAGGTAGGAATCCACTGCAGGATGAGTTGATCAGGTGTCCTGGGCACCAATGAGATTTTGATAAGGTGCTCAAAAACCAAATCAGATTTTTTGATCAGGTGTCTTGCCACAAATGAGCTTTTGACAAGGTGCTCAAAAACCAAGTTCAAACTTTTGAAGGGAGTTTGAAAAACCCTTTACAGAGTGGGGGTGAGAGAGTGATGGAAGTCTTCTCTTTCTCAAACAACTGAGAAGACTATGTGGATTGATGTCAAAGCTCCCCCTGAATCCTTGAAATCTTCAGGAAGAAAAGCTTTGCTGAGGGTGATAGGCCTTCAAAGGTTGAACTCCAGCAATAAATGATTTCAGCAATAGCTGAAATGTTGAGTGTCTGGAGTCTGGAAATATGTTGGCCTTGAACACTTTGAAAGCAACAGAGATCTGAAGATTTGAGAAAGCTTGATCTCCTTGGATGCGTGTTCTTCAGAATTCTTTGTGACAGAAGATTTTTGAATGTGTCTCTGTAATCTGTATTGTGTGTGCTCTATTAAGAGATTCAAAAACATTCTGTCTTTTATTCTCTGGTCCAGAATAGAATATCATTCTCTGTCAAGTATAGCCGTTGGCCTGCATTAATTGCATCCTTAATTGCATAATCTCTTCTGGAGGAAAGTCCACAGAATTATTCCTTGAAAAATCCCTTGAAACTTGGTCCAGAAATAAATGAAAACGGCTACCAAATCTCTGAATTAATTGCAGAATAACTCCTAACTGATTTGAATTTGATTTAAGAAGTATCCTGGAAGTTATCTGAAATCATCGAACTGAGCTCTGCTATCGTCGAGCTGAGCTCAGCGATCTGGAAACACACAGCAGCAAAAATGTCATCGATCTGAGCTCAAAGATCGTCGAACTGAGCTCAGAGATAAAGATCCAAAGCATAGTCAAAATCGTCGACCTGAGCTCACCGATCGTCGAATGGAGTTCGACGATATTATGAAGTTGAGCTCAGCGATCGTCGAATGGAGTTCGACGATCTGTCGAAGTTGAGCTAGACGATCGTCGACCGGAGTTCGACGAATCGTCGTGCTGAGCTCGACGATATGACTTGGTCTTCAGACATAGAATCCTGGTCTCCAGGGCAGCTTCCAAACCTAGACTTCTAACCCTTAGACTCAATTCTAATTGACCTATTAAGCTATACAGAAGGTCAAGCAAAGATTCCTAGAGACATAGTGATCCTGACCCAAATTTGTAATAGGGTGTTCCAACAATCTCCCCCTATTTGGGTTAGGATTACTATTTACAGACTTTGGAAAATTTAAATAACAACACACAATCAGTAAAACATAAAAACAGCTAGACATTGTAGAATCATCACAGATATATATATATATATATATATATATATATATATATATATATATATATATATATATATATATATATATATATATATATGACATCCAGATAATCAAAAGTTCCAGAAATTGTCACCTTACAATATCACTTCTTCTCTTTGCCTTTAACCATTTTAATTTCTCTGTTTGGATTAAGGGCTTCTTTGTTGGATCTGGTGTCATCTGCTGCACCCAAATAAGTTTGCTTTTTAGGCCTGGGGACCACTGCTTCAGGATGTAATTCCATGTATCTGTCAGCATCAAAGAATTTACTGGAAGCATATCTCTCTAATTCTTTGTCTTTGTTCAGACATAGTGGAAATGTTGGAAGAATCTAATCCTTGATCTCTGGCCTTTTTAATTTGGTCCAGTACAGCTAATTCCTTTAACCTGGCAGTCCAAGCAGCTGGGTTATTTTCAGGGTCCTCAAAAGGTACAGGTGGCTCATACCTGTTGGAAGGATTGTCTTGAGGAGGCCTGGCAGACACAGTCTCTTTTAGCTTGTAGGGGAAAGGACCAGAAGTTGTATTAGAAGAACCATGTCCTCCCCTAGAATATGGGTGCTGCCTGGAGTATCCTTTGGAATAAACTTGAATATCTCTCTGATTGCCCCTATATCCTCCTCTCCTAGAATGTGAGCCCCTGGATTGGCTTTCCCTTTGGTAAGATCTGGCATGAGGTTGATAGGGAGCCTGACTTCTGGCTGGGGGTTGACTTGCAGAGCTTCCACCTGCACCTGCATCAGGAGGAGGTGGTGGAGGAGGATGAGAGTGCTAGAATGGGGATGAACCTTTCTCATATTTTCTCTTTTTCTTCATGGCTTTCAGCTGGTTCTTGGAATACTGCATCCAGTGCTCAGTAATTTGGCAGTTAGGAAGGATATAGTATGGAATGTCATTGTTATCTTTAACTTTAGCAGGAGGAACCCTTTTCATTGCTTTGCTCCTTGCCTTCCTTTTCCTGGCAATGGTAGCAGATGAGTCATCAGAGTCTGTTTTGAATTCATCAGATTCAGAACTCTGGTCATCATATAGAGCATCTATTTTCTTCATCAAATCTTTCTTTAGCTACACAGAGGCAGATGAGGCAGAAGTGGAAACGGCAGCAGCAGCAGCAGGTGTTGAGATGGTAACAGCAGGGATATCAACAGATGGAGAAGGTGCAACAACAGCAGCACCAGTTGGCTCTGGACAAGTGACAACAACAGCAACTTCACTAACAACAGCAGATACAACAGATTTACTAACAACAACAGAAACAGCAGGAGCAACATCAAAGACTGCAGAAGGCTCAAAATCAGTGGCCTCTGACATCAGAATGTCCTTGGAGATTGGCTCATCAGAAGCAGTAAGAACTTCAGCAGCAGCAGCATCAACATTCTCAGAAGCAGCAAAATCAGCAATCCTTTCTTCAGGAGAAGCAGCAGCAGCAGCAATGACTGAGTTTACAAAAGAGGAGATCATACTAGGGTCACAGCAAGAAAGAGGCACCAGTGCCTTGGATAAGTCTTCTGGAGGCTGGACAGCATGGACCTCTGGCAGATAGCTAAAGTAAGCAGAGTCAAAAGCAGATAGCAAAGACCTGAGGTCTATTGCCAGAACTGGAGTTGAAATCTGACTCTCTGGAGGCACAGCAACAGCAATAGGAGGGCTTGCAGAAGTAGCAGCAGCAGCAGCATGAAGATTTTCTTCATATGACATCTCCCCCTGCCTAGATGCAGATACATCTGGATCAAGGCACACTACTGAAGGTGCTGCCTGAGGGAAGAGGGAAGAAAGCCTGGCAGAAAGGGCTGCCACTGACAGGTGGAGTGGAGCCAAAGAGGTCTCCAACATTAGAGTTAGCCTGGGGGCAAGTAACTCATACAACCTGTCAGCTAGGGCTGAGAGGTCTACTTGCTCAAGGGCTAGAGCAGAGGTAGAAGGTAGGGAAGCAGCTGGGGATGCTGGAAGGGAAGGGCTGGAGAATTGTGGAAGGGATGGCTGAGGTGTTGGTAGGGTGGATATGGAGGACAGGGGAATTGATATGGATGGAGTGAATGTTGGCTGGTCTATGATGTGGTGTAGGAGGTCTTGGAATGAAGTGGAGGAGGAAGGTAAATCAGGAGGAGATGATGGGGAATCATCCATAAAGGAATCATCCAGTAGGGTGAAGGATGGAATGGATGGTGATGAGGTGATATCTGGTGGAGGGTAGGAGAACAGTGGTTGGAATTGGTCTGCTGGTGGAGGTAGAATGGGTTCTGGAGATGGAGTTGATGTTGGAGATGGGCTGGATATGATAATGGTGGATGGAGCTGGAATGGTGGATGGAGGAGAGGCAGCAGCAGCAGCCAGGTCATCTACAGGGGCAGAGACCTGTGGAGGAGTGACTCTTTGAGTCCTTGTGCCTGAAGGGGCACTGGAGGAGGGCCTACTAGGCTTGCTTATTTGCCTGTCCCACTTTCCAAAGAGGGCACATGTCAGTCTCTTGGAGGCATTGATATGAACTCCAGAGGAGACTAGCAAGGCAGGACACCTATGCTGCAGAAATACTCCAATAATTCTTCCAAAATTAACAAAACTTTTGTTTATTTTCTTTTTAATGAGGTCAAAGAAAACCTCTCCCCAGTTCAGATTTTTCTTATCCACAAGAGCTCCCATGAGACAGAGCTGATGTCTGGATATTGTATCATGGGCTGAGTGCTTTGCCAGGAGCACTTTTCCAACAACATCTGCCAGGAACCTATATTCAACAGACAGATTCCTCTTGAAGAGCTTGCTAGGGTTTCCCTCTGGATGACCCATTCTGGCAAGCATTTCAGAAAACTCATCTCCAGATAACTCAGCAGAGTCTTCTCCATTTCTCAATCCAAAAACTTCTGTTAAAATTATGGGGGTCAAGGGTACCTGATTTCCAGCTATTGACCCAACTATGGTGTTGTTGTCTTGATTATGGGCAGTATAAACCCATTCCTTGATCTCATCTGAAGCCAGCTTTATCCTGGTGGTCATTAGAGCAGTCAGATTCTGATCCTTGAATAGACCCAGTATATCTTGAAAGATCTGATCAGTCGTGCTGAATGATTCTATATCAATGTCAAAACCGGCGTCAAACTTCATTGCAGCAAGGACAGCAACTGACACAGCCATTGTACCTACAAAAACTCAACAAACAAAACGACTAAGAGTAGAACTGTTTGGAGGGAAAGAAAATCCTTGCAGAGAAATCGAAAGCGCAAAAGAGAACGACGGCGAAAAATGAGTTTTATATTAGGGTTCGATGCAGAAATGGAAAGATCGTTGAACTCAGTTCTGCGATCGAGGTTCCTAAAGGAATCTGAAGAGACTTCAACATCGTCGATCTCCGTTCGACGATATTGGAGAGCGTCGAGCTCCGTTCGACGATCGTTCAGAGAACATTATCGTCGAGCGCCGTTCGACGATCGTTGACCGGAAGAGATAGTACACACTATCTGAGAGGCGCTGAACTCAGTTCGACGATTTTTGAAAATCGTCGATCTCCGTTCGACGATCGTGGGGAAAATCGTCGAGCCCAGTTCAGAGACCAGAAAAAAAATTCTAGACACTAAGAAAAATCAGAATTTTTGCCTAGTCTTGGTCAATTTTTAAGCTTTCAAAATCTTGGATATTATTTAAGACTTCCTCCATCTAACATTCCTAACTGATTTAGGAAGGTGTGTTTCTTTTCATCCAAGGGCTTGGTGAAAATATCTCCCCTTTGTAAATCAGTTGGGATATAATATAATTCAATTTTATTCTTTTCAACATTATCTCTTAAGAAATGATGCCTAATCTCTATGTGTTTTGTCCTACTATGGAGGACTGGATTTTGAGCTATGGAGATAGCACTTGTGTTGTCACAAAAGATTTTAGACTTCTCTAAGTTGTAACCATAGTCTAGGAGTTGATTTTGAATCCACAAGATTTGTGAGCAACAACTGCAAGCAGCCATATATTCAGCTTCAGCAGTTGAAGTTGATACAGATGTTTGTTTCTTACAAAACCAAGAGATAAGTCTGTCACCAAGGAACTGACAAGTTCCACTGGTGCTTTTCCTGTCAATTCTGCATCCAGCATAATCAGCATCAGAGAATCCAGTTAACTCAAATGCTGAATCTTTTGGATACCAAAGACCTAGATTTGGACAACTTTTAACATACCTGAGAATCCTCTTTACTAAAGTTAGGTGTGACTCTCTAGGGCTTACTTGGAACCTAGCACATATACATGTAGCAAACATTATATCTGGTCTACTAGCTGTAAGATACAGTAAAGAGCCAATCATTGCTCTATATATTGTCTGATCAACAGGTTTCCCATGTTCATCAGCATCTAATACAACATTAGTAGGCATGGGTGTTTTCATACAAGATGCCTCAGACATACCAAATTTCTTAACCAATTCATTTGCATATTTGGTTTGAGAAATAAAGATGCCTTCAGCATGTTGCTTGACTTGCAATCCTAGGAAGAAGGATAGCTCACCCATGCTACTCATCTCAAATTTAGAATGCATCAGGTTAGAAAACCTTCTGCACAATTTTGAGTCAGTAGAACCAAAAATGATATCATCTACATAAATTTGTACTAGCAGGGTATGGGACTTATGGGTTCTAATAAAAAGAGTTTGGTCTACTCTACCCCTTATAAAACCATTTTCCAAAAGAAAGCATGCTAGGGTATCATACCATGCTCTAGGAGCTTTCTTGAGACCATATAATGCTTTGTTCAGTCTAAAAACATAATCAGGATAAGTTGGAGAGATAAAACCTGGAGGTTGTCTGACATAGACTTCCTCTTTGATGTCTCCATTCAAGAAAGCACTTTTGACATCCATCTGATATACTTTGAAGCCTTTGTGAGCTGCATAAGCTAGAAATATCCTGATGGCTTCTAGTCTTGCAACTGGTGCAAAGGTCTGGTCGTAGTCTATTCCTTCTTCTTGAGAGTATCCCTGAGTAACTAGCCTTGCCTTGTTCCTTATAATTACTCCTTGATCATCCAGTTTGTTTCTGAATACCCATTTTGTTCCAACAATGGAATGATCCTTAGGCTTTGGCACTAGTTCCCATACTTTGTTCCTCTCAAATTGATGCAACTCCTCTTACATTGCAATGATCCAGTATGGATCTTGCTCTGCATCTTGAATGGACTGAGGTTCAATTTGAGATAGGAAGCAGGTGTGCAACAGGTTTTGGTTGACCTGATTTCTGGTTTGCACACAAGTTGAGATTTCTCCAATTATTTGGGAAATTGGATGGTCTCTTGATGTTACTAAATCAATAGGGGGTGTTGATTGTTCACCAACCTGTGTTGTTGTTTTCTCTTGTGGTACAACAACTGGCTCTTCAGGTTGTGCTTCAATGTGTTGAGCATTCCCTTCATCTTCACTGCTTTCATCCTCTTGAGCAACCTGTAACTTGTTCATATCTTCAACTAGAGAATGTTCCTGCAAAGGTTCTATGGTAGAAGAAATCTTCTCCTTGAAAGACATGTTAGTTTCATCAAATGAAATGTGAACAGATTCCTCAATTTTCAAAGATGATTTATTAAAGACCCTATAGGCCTTGCTGATCATGGAGTATCCCAGAAACACTCCTTCATCAGCTTTGGCTTGAAATTTTGCTAAATATTTCTTGTCATTATTGTAAATGTAGCAAATACAACCAAAGACTCTAAAATAGTCAACTTTAGGTTTCTTCCATTTGAGTAATTCATAGGGAGTCTTTCCCTTTAGTTTATGTATCAGACTTCTGTTCAACACATAGTTGGAGATGTTCACTGCCTCTGCCCAGAAGGATAGAGGTAGATGAGCATCTGACAACAATGTAGTGGCAGATTCAATAAGGGTTCTATTTTTCCTTTCAGCTACCCCATTTTGTTGAGGAGTTCTAGGAGCTGAGAAAGTATGCCTGATCCCTTCACTCTGACAGAACTCTTGCATAAGAAGAGAATCAAACTCTGTCCCATGATCACTTCTGATCAGGGCAATGTGAGTATTGAACTCAATCTGTATACATTTGAGAAAATCTGTCAGACACTTAAAGTTATCAGACTTCTTCCTTAGAAAGAACACCCAAGTGAATCTAGAGAAGTCATCTACAACTACTAAAGTGTAGGATTTCCCTCCTAGGCTTTGTACTATGATGGGTCCAAAAAGATCCATGTGTAAAAGATACAATATCCTAGGTGAATCACTCTTATTAAGTGACTTAAAACTGTTTTTAGTTTGCTTGCCTAATTGACAAGCCCTGCAGAGTCCTTCCTTCTTGTAGGGGCCAGAAGGTAGTCCTCTAACAAGGTTGTCCTTGGATAGCCTAGCAATAGTTCTAAGGTTTAGGTGTCCTAATCTCTTATGCCATAAAACATTTGGTCTACAGACAGAGTTAAACAAGCAAATATCTACATCAGTTGAAAGAAAATCTACTAGATAGATGTTACCTTTCGTTTTACCTGTCAACACAATTGTGTTGTCCTCTGACTTGATTTTGCATAAGGCTTTGCTGAAGGTCACCTGGTAGACTTCATCACACAGCTGACTGATGCTAATTAGGTTGTGCTTCAGTCCTTCTACATATGCTACCTTCTTGAAAGTTACTGAACCAATCTGGACTGCACCATATCCTTTAGTCTGTCCAAAGTTTGAATCACCAAAGATAACTTTGGGTCCAAGCTTGGCTCTGAAGGATGTGAGGTTGTCCTTGTTCCCTGTCATGTGCTTAGAGCACCCACTATCCAAATACCATTGCTGGTTAGATGTTGGATAGGTCTTCACCTGCACATAAAACAATTTACTTGTTTTTGACCCAGTTTACCTTGGGCCTAGGTTGATAGCCTTTAAATTCAGAAATGAAAGACATCCCTGGTTGACTCTTATATCCTTCAGGATGATATCTCCTTGGAGGTAAAATCCATTCAGTATAAGGGTTAAAGATTTGGGATGAAGGACCCTCAGAATTCAATTTTGATTTGCCTTTGAAAAATTTTCCAGAGCTCTGACCTCTGTTCGACGATCTTGGAGCTGCGTTCGACGATCTTGGGTCAGATCGTCGAGCTCCGTTCGACGGTCGACTATGGGTGAGGTCAGGTATTTGAGATCGTCGACCTGCGTTCGACGACTTTGGCTGAGATCGTCGATCTACGTTCGACGATTTTGCCTGAGATCGTTGAGCTGCATTCGGCGATCGTCGATCTACGTTCGACGATCATCGATCTACGTTCGACGATTTCTGCTGGGACTTAGTTTTCTGAGGCAGATCAGAATTTTTCCTGGCAACCTCTACAACTCCCTTTCCCTTGTCAGAAATGAATTTGATGGGAGTTGTTAGGACTATAGGTTGGCTGGATGAAGCACCCAAGCCCAGTGTACTGTTGAATCTAGAGTTCACTGTGCTTGTGATGTCCATCAGCTTGATGCTTCTCCCATTAAGGGATTCTTCAAGCTTCTTGGCCTCAAAGAGTTCACTTTTCAGTGAAGCTATCTGTTCCCTACAGCACTCCAACTCCTGAGAGAGTTTGAGGTTTTCTGAATTTAGAGCATTGTGTTCAGATAATTGATTTCTGAGAGAGATAATCTCTTTCTCAGACTTTAGCAGGTCTAAACACAGTGCTTTAAATTCAGATTTGAAATCTTCTGAACTAAAATCAAAGGAACCAATTACCTGATCTTCTTCAGGTTGAGTCTCTGAGTCTGACTCTGACTCTTCTTCCTCTGAATTGTGCTGTGAGGCATTGATTGCCATCATGCAGAACTCCTTTTCTTCTACATCATCCTTATCATCACTGGAGCTGGATGAGGCTTCTGACTCCTCTTCTGTCTCACTCCAGGATTCAGCAACAAACCCTTTTCTTGTATGCTTGTTTTTGCTTGAAGAAGGTTTGCCATTGCCATTTCTTTTGGAGTCTTTCTCCTTTCTTCATTCTTTTTTGTCCCTTCTATCCTTGTTCTTGTTCTTTGGACAGTCAGGAACTATGTGCCCTGGTTTCCTGCAACCAAAGCAAATAATGTCTTTATTATTGCTAATGGACTTGTCATACCTTGGCTTATCCTGCTCCTTGTATGATCTTCTTCTGAAGTCCTTTCTGGCCATCTTGTAGAATCTTTTGGCCAGCAGACTGAGTAGTTCATCATTGCCTGTAGCTTTATCTTTAGGCAGATCCTCAGTTGTCTTGAATGCTATGGTCTTCTCTTTTCTTGTGGCTGGTGAGGCAGCCTTCTGTTCTTCCTCTTTATTCTTGATGAGTAGCTCATATGATTTGAGCTTACCCAATAGAGCTTCAGTAGTAATCTCATTTAGACTTCTGGCATCCTTAATTGGCCAGATTCTTGAATCCCAAGTGCTGGGAAAGCACATTAGGATCTTGTCATTAAGTTCTGTTAGAGAGATCTCTTTGTCCAATGTCCTGAGTTCACTGACAATTAGACTTAGTCTGTTGTACATATCTCCCACTGACTCAGTTTCTCCCTTTTTGAAATTCTCATATTGAGAGATGAGATGGGATCTTCTATCCTTTCTCTCATCAGCTGAGCCTGAGACTATTTCGGAGAGCTTGTCCCAAATTTCTTTTGCTGAGTTGCATTCAGCTATCTTTTGAAATATGTCATCTGACATTGTCTGGGCTAGGATGTTCATAGCCTTGGCATCAGCTACCTTCCATCTCTTGATGTCAGCATCTGTTCCTGATGGAGGTGGCACAGCATTTGTGCTTGTGCTCTCTAGGGGCCTTGGACACACTGTCAAAATAGAATTAAAGATATCTTCGTCAATAGAATTCATGTAAAGTCTAATCCTTGCTTTCCAAAGTGCAAACTTTGACAGATTGCACACTGGAGGTCTAGTGCTAGCATAATCTTTATTTTGGGCCATGATTTGTGCAGACAAAATCTAATAATACACTACAAAAGAAGAACAGATCTAGTTTAGGATCTTTGGGTTCAGGTGTTAGCCTGTACAACCAATCAGGTATGGTATGTTTAACCAACCTGGCTTTGATACCAATTGAAAGTGCAACTAGATCTGATATACTCTAGAGGGGGGGTAAATAGAGTATATGGTGCTTTGAAACTTTTTACAACAATTGTTGTAATATGTGTGAGCAGGGAAACAATACTAAATCTAATCACAACACTAAGTTAAACAAAAACTAAGCACAGAGAAATCAGGGCCAGAAACAAACATAAACACAAGCAAAACTAGAAGACACAAGGAAATATAGTGGTTCCCCAAACTTGGGTACATCCACTCTTCTACCACCCTAGGTAGGAATCCACTGCAGGATGAGTTGATCAGGTGTCCTGGGCACCAATGAGCTTTTGATAAGGTGCTCAAAAACCAAATCAGATTTTTTGATCAGGTGTCTTGCCACCAATGAGCTTTTGACAAGGTGCTCAAAAACCAAGTTCAAACTTTTGAAGGGAGTTTGAAAAACCCTTTACAGAGTGGGGGTGAGAGAGTGATGGAAGTCTTCTCTTTCTCAAACAACTGAGAAGACTATGTGGATTGATGTCAAAGCTCCCCCTGAATCCTTGAAATCTTCAGGAAGAAAAGCTTTGCTGAGGGTGATAGGCCTTCAAAGATTGAACTCCAGCAATAGATGATTTCAGCAATAGCTGAAATGTTGAGTGTCTGGAGTCTAGAAATATGTTGGCCTTGAACACTTTGAAAGCAACAGAGATCTGAAGATTTGAGAAAGCTTGATCTCCTTGGATGAGTGTTCTTCAGAATTCTTTGTGACAGAAGATTTTTGAATGTGTCTCTGTAATCTGTATTGTGTGTGCTCTATTAAGAGATTCAAAAACATTCTGTCTTTTATTCTCTGGTCCAGAATAGAATATCATTCTCTGTCAAGTATAGCCGTTGGCCTGCATTAATTGCATCCTTAATTGCATAATCTCTTCTGGAGGAAAGTCCACAGAATTATTCCTTGAAAAATCCCTTGAAACTTGGTCCAGAAATAAATGAAAACGGCTACCAAATCTCTGAATTAATTACAGAATAACTCCTAACTGATTTGAATTTGATTTAAGAAGTATCCTGGAAGTTATCTGAAATCGTCAAACTGAGCTCTGCTATCGTCGAGCTGAGCTCAGCGATCTGGAAACACACAGCAGCAAAAATGTCGTCGATCTGAGCTCAAAGATCGTCAAACTGAGCTCAGAGATAAAGATCCAAAGCATAGTCAAAATCGTCGACCTGAGCTCACCGATCGTTGAATGGAGTTCGACGATATTATGAAGTTGAGCTCAGCGATCGTCGAATGGAGTTTGACGATCTGTCGAAGTTGAGCTAGACGATCGTCGACCGGAGTTCGACGAATCGTCGTGCTGAGCTCGACGATATGACTTGGTCTTCAGACAGAGAATCCTGGTCTCCAGGGCAGCTTCCAAACCTAGACTTCTAACCCTTAGACTCAATTCTAATTGACCTATTAAGCTATACAGAAGGTCAAGCAAAGATTCCTAGAGACATAGTGATCCTGACCCAAATTAGTAATAGGGTGTTCCAACAAAGTCATCCAGACAGGATGACAAGCCAAGGTATGACAAAACTCCCACTAAAGAAGTGGTGTGCTTTGGCTGCAGGAAACCTAGAAACTTCCTCTCAGAGTGTCCAGAGACTAAGAAGAAGGAGAAGAGAAGAGAGAAGGATACAAGAAGACAGCAACATAGCTCAAGACCTTCCTCCAGCAGATACAAGAAGTAGGAGAAAGGATTTGTAGCTGAATCCTGGAGTGAAACTGAAGATGAATCAACATCCTCCAGCTCCAATGAAGAGGAATAAGAGGCAAGGGCCAAAGAAGTCTGTCTCATGGCAATTGATGCTTCCAGAACTCATTCAGATGAAGAAGAGTCAGACAGTGAAGAAGCTTCAGAATCTGAGGCTGACCAGCTATTTTCTTCTTTTGATTATAGTTCTGATTCTTTTAGAACTGAATTTAAAATCATGTGCATAGATCTAATAAATTCAGAAAAAGACATCAAGACACTTAGGGAAAAACTAGGAAACCAAGAAAATATTGTTTCTGAAAATAATAGGTTAAAGGATGAATTAAATGAAGCTGATGAACTAATCAACTCCTTGAAAACACAACTATGTGAGGCCAAATAACTTGAGGAATCTCTCAATGGGAGATGCCTCAAGCTGATGGACATTACAAGCATTGTAAATGCCAGACTAAATGGCAAGCTGGGCTTGGGTGATTCATCAAGTTTGCCCCCCATTCTTAAGAAGAACATTTTGTCAACCCCCATCAAGTTTGTTTCTGCTAAAGGCAAAGAGATAATAACTACTAAACAAATCACAGAAGAAATGCCAAACCTTATAAATCAAAATAACAGAAACCAGAAAATAAGTAAAAACAAAGTTCAGCAGATTTCGTCGAACTCAGATCGTCGAACTATAGTCGACAAACTCTGAACACAAACTTAAGCTATAATTACTCGTCTTACTGCGATCGACGAACTTTGTATGGTTCGTCGAATAGAGATCGACGAACGTGGGGCACAGAAAATGACTATGGTCATTCTCTGGGCAGAGATCAACGATCTCATCCCAATTTGTCGAACTATGGTCGACGAACTCACAACAATTCATCGAATCCAGAAAGACTTAACAAAAATTATAAATGTAACAGTAACTCTAAAAAACCTAGGAAACCATTTAATCCATTAGCTGATTGGATAATTCCACCAAGAAGATATCATCTTTTAGGATACAAATCTCAACCAGAATTCTCTGTGATATCTAGTTTCTCATATCAGCAATATAAAGGACCCAAGGTAACCTGGGTCAAGAATAACTAACTGTTTTTACTGCAGGAAAAGGGCTGTCGAGTGATTAATCAAACCTGGTACCTGTACAGTGGATGCTCCAAACACATGACTGGCAGCAAGGAAAACCTAATCAACTATAAGTCCAAGCTGGGGCCAAAGGTAATCTTTGGTGACTCAAAATGTGGCCAGTCAGAAGGTTATGGAGAAGTGAAAATTGGAGCTGTCACCTTCAAGAAAGTGACATATGTCAGAGGACTCAAACATAACCTCATCTCCATAAGTCAATTATGTGATGAAGGTTATCAGGTACACTTTAACTCAACCTCCTGCACTATCTTTAATAAAGAAAAATAAATTGTTTTAATTGGAAATAGACAAGATAACATCTTCTTAGTTAATTTTTCTTCTTCCAGTTCAGATATCTGCCTACTCAATATAGTTAGTACTCAGAATGAATTATGACATAAAGGGCTAGGTCATGTTAATATGAAAAATATTGCTAGGCTATCAAAAGACAACCTTGTGAGTGGCTTACCTTCTGTACCCTACAAGAAGGAAGGCCTTTGCAGGCTTGTCAATTAGGCAAGCAAACTAAATCTAGCTTTAAATCAGTAAATAAAAGTGATTCACCAAGGATTTTGTATTTGATACATATGGATCTTTTTGGACCCATTGCTGTACAAAGCCTAGGAGGGAAATCCTATACCATAGTCATTGTAGATGACTTCTCAAGGTTCACTTGAGTGTCCTTTCTGAGATCTAAGTCAGATACCTTTAAAGTTCTTACAGATTTTCTCAGGACCATACAGATTGAGTACTCTACTCATGTTGCATTGATCAGAAGTGATCATGGTATAGAGTTTGAGTCTCTTCTTATGCATGAGTTCTGTGAGAAGGAAGGTATCAGACACTGTTTCTCAGCTCCTAAAACTCCCCAACAAAATGGGGTAGCTGAAAGGAAAAATAGGACCCTAATTGAAGTTGCAGGTACATTACTTGCAGATGCTTACATGCCCCTATCCTTTTGTGCAGAGGCTGTAAGCACAACAAATTATGTCCTGAATAGAAGTTTAATACATAAACTAAAGAATAAGACTCCCTATGAATTACTTAAAGGGAAGAAACCTAAAATCAACTATTTTAAAGTATTTGGTTGTATATGTTATATACATAATAACAACAAGAAATACATTAGAAAGGTTGAAGCTAAGGCTGAAGAGGGAATTTTTCTAGGATATTCCCAAGTAAGAAAAACTTATAGGGTATTCAATAAATCATCTTTAAAAATAGAAGAATCTATTCATGTTACTTTTGATGAGGCTAATATGTCTTGCAAGGAGAACGAGATTTCTACCAGCAATCCTTTGTAGGTACCTCACTTGTGTGAGAACTTGGATGGATTAAGCCTCACCGAAGAGACTCCAACACATCCTTATCCATAATATGAAGAAGAAAGTGAAGAAGAAGGAACTGAAGTGACTGAACCTCATCCAACATCAAACTCAATTCCACAAGAGGAATTAATTAAAAATGCTTTTGCTGAACCAACTCCACCAATTGACTTTGTCACACTCAGGGATCACCCCAGATCCCAAGTAATTGGAGACATGTCAGCAGGTGTACAGACAAGACATCAACTCAACCAAGACTTGATGCATGCCTGTTTTCTCTCTCAGGTTGAACCTCAATCCATAAAAGATGTTGAGCAGGATCCCCATTGGATCATTGCAATGCAAGAGGAACTTAACCAATTCGAGAGATGTAGAGTTTGGGATTTGGTTCCAAGACCTCAAGACTACCCAGTCATTGGAACTAAATGGGTATATAGAAATAAACTAGATGCCCAAGGTACAATTATGAGGAACAAGGCTAGGCTTGTTGCTTAAGGATACAGGCAGGAAGAAGGCATAGATTATGATCAAACTTTTGCACCAGTTGCAAGGTTAGAGGCCATCATAATTTTTCTGTCCTATGCTGCCTACAAGAAATTCAAGGTGTATCAGATGGATGTGAAGAGTGCATTTCTGAATGGAGTACTTAAAGAAGAGGTTTATGTTGAGCAACCTCTAGGTTTTTTCTCCCCAACTCATCCTTATCATGTTTTTAAATTGCATAAAGCTCTTTATGGTCTAAAGCATGCTCCAAGAGCTTGGTATGAGACCCTAGCTAGCTTTTTGATAGAGCATAAATTCATTAGAGGCATAGTAGATAAAATACTTTTCACTTGACATCATAAGGACCAGACCTTGTTAGTACAAATCTATGTGGATGACATCATATTTGGGTCTACTGATTCCAAATTATGCAAGAGGTTCTCTGACCTCATGCATTTAAAATTTGAAATGATTAGCATGGGTGAGCTCTACTACTTCCTTGGTCTCCAAGTGAAGCAGCTCCCAAATGACGTCTTCATCTCCCAAGCTAAATATGCTAAAAAGCTTATAAAGAAGTTTGGGATGGCTGATGCCTCAGCAAAGAAAACAACCGTAGCTACAAATGCTGTAATAGACTTTGATGCACTTGGGAAACCCGTGGATCAGAAACTATATAGGGGCATTGTTGGGTCCCTACTATATCTTATAGCTAGCAGACCTGATATCATGTTTGCCGCATGCCTTTGTGCTAGGTTCCAGGTGAACCCTAAAGAATCTCACCTAATTTTCTTAAAAAGAATTTTGAGATATATAAAGAGTTATCCTAGTCTAGGCCTATGGTATCCTACTGAGTCAGAATTTGATTTAACTGGATATTCAGATGCTGACTTTGCAGGATGCAGGGTGGACAAAAAAACACCTCAGGAACTTGCCTGTTCCTTGGGATGAGATTAGTGTCTTGGTTTTGTAAGAAACAATCATCTGTATCTACAACAACAGCTGAAGCAGAATATATAGCTACTGGCAGTTGCTGTTCCCAGATGTTGTGGACCCAAAATCAACTCCTAGATTATGGTCTCAACTTAAATAAGTCAACTCTATTTTGTGATAACACAAGTGCTATAGCCATAACACAAAATCCAGTTCATCACAGTAAGACCAAGCATATAGATATTAGGCATCATTTCATTAGAGAGTGTGTAGACAAAAACAAAGTTAATCTTGTCTACATCTACACTGACTTACAAAGAGCTGATATATTCACCAAACCTCTGGATGAGAGAAATCACTTGGTCTTTATAAATCAGCTTGGAATGATCAATGGAGAAGAATTAGTTTAGTTTCTGTCTGTACTCGACGAATTTGACAAAGTTCGTTGAACGGAGTTCGACAAACTGGGGACAGTTCTTGAGATATTCGTTGAACGGAGTTTGACGAACTCTCTGTGAGTGAAGTTGTTTTCGTTGAATGGAGCTCGACGAATCTACTTCAGAAAACTTTCGTCGAACGGAGCTCGACGAAATGTCTTCAAATCTTCAGACTGAGCTCGACGAATTGTTTAACTCTAAATTATTTCGTCGACCTCTGATCGAAGAATTTTTTAATTTTCGTGGAACGGAGTTTGTCGATTCATATTCTGGAAAATCTTATATCTAGGTTTTCTTCGACCTCCATCCCGCGCTTTCAGATACTTTGCACTTGATCTTTGCTTTTCTCTTGCAGGTGCTCTCATGGCGATTCAAGCCGGAACTCTTGCCGCAATGAAATTTGACATAGGGTTTGATGTCGATTTCGATTCTTTCCAACATTCTAACCCCATCTTCCTAGATATCCTAAAGCTACTTGAAGACCAACAACTGAAGAATCTGCTGTTAACTAGAATCAAGATATCTGTCACAGAAATCAGGGAATGGGTGTACACCTCTGTCACAACAGATGACAATACCATGACCGACGTTATATCCGGTAATACTGTTTCACTAACTCCCGCCGTTCTCACCGCAATTTTTGGATTAAACAATGGTGAAGAGGATTTAGAAATGGATATTGAAGAATATGATGAAATGCTGAGTGTAATGGGTTATTCTAGACAAACCCCAAATAAGTTGTTGAAGAAACAATTGTCTGCAGAGTTCAAATTCTTAGCAGATATTATAGGGAAGGTGTTGCTTAGCAAGCATATTTCCCATGACTACATAACCAGGTACCAATTCCTGGTTATGTGTGCTGTGGTCAATAAGAAGAAAGTAAACTGGGCTCAAATCATGTTTGATTTGATAAATAAAAAGAATAATAAGAAGGAAGTCAGTTTTGGAAGGATCCTGAGGCTCTTCTTGAAAGAAAAAGCTGCTGAATCCCTGGTCTCCCCCACCATATTCATTAATACCAGCAAAAGGCTCACTTGTGCCCTGTTTGGTAGGTGGGAGAGGACCATCATAAAGCCATCTAAGGCTTCCTCCTCTGCCACCAGCGCTTCTGAAAGTACAAGGGCTGATCCAGCCACTCCCCACCCTTTTGAAGAGATCCTTCCTACACCTCCATCCTCTTCCACCATTCCTTCTCTACACCAACCAAACCAACAACCACAACAACAACCCCAACAACCTGCTCATGTTCCTACTCTAGCTACATCTCCTGCCACCTCTCAACTAGTAGATCTCACTAACATCCCCTCTTCCACCATTCAGGAATATCATCAACCCTCTCCTTCACAATCCCCACAACCAACCCCACCTTAATCCTCCCATGATACCCACATTCCCTCACCACCTTTATCTCCCTTACCTCCCCATCTAGCCAACCTCCCAACATTCAATCTACTCTCCTCCCCTCTCAACAGTCCCTCTCCATAAGATACCACCATGCTAGATGCTCTCCCTCCCACTCCACCAACTACTTCCATCCCTATATCTCCTTCCCTACAAGTACATTCTGCCACACCATCTGCAACTCTACCATTGGATCCCTACATCACTACTTCTCTTATTGCACTACTTACTCCTCTCCTCAAAAATATTATAGCAGAGGCTATTTCCCCTCTTGCTACTTCCATATCTTCTCTTGCTACTCAAATCCATGCTCTCTCTACTGCCCCCTCTTTACTTCGAGGCCTGTCTCCAGTTAGCACTGAAACTAGGTAGGGGGAGATACTTGATGAAGAAGCAGCAGCAGCAGTATCCCCAGCAGTAGTAACAGCAGCAACAACAGTACCACCAGCAACAACAGTAGAATTAGCCACAGAAACAGCAGATGCAGTAGCATCAAAAGAAGCAACAGTAGATGTTGATATGATTTATTTGATTTGATTCATTTTATTGATACTGAAATGGATGTGGATGAGATTGCCATAGAAGAAATCAGTACAGTTGGTGATTATATTATTAATCCCACAGTTGATTTGTTAAGTTTGTTAAGAATTTTTGATACATCTTATTTGAGCATTCCTCCAGAAGATAGTACTAAGCCATCCTTGGCTATAATTCCATACACCTCACCAATAAGCCCCAAAGTTTCCAAGCAACTCAAGGCAATTTTTGCTACTCCAGAATCTCCAGTCATCTCATCTCCACCTAAGGATGACTCAGTCATCATTTCATCCCTTCCAGAAACCATCTCTGCCCCAATTTTTGTTATGGATGACTCACCTATGCCTGATCTGGATGCATTGATCATGGCTGATATAGAGGAGGAAAATAAGATAGTATCTGAAAGCACTGTTATTAATAGCCCTCCTGCTCCTCCTCCATCTCCAGTTACAGCTCCTCCTCCAGCTCCCTCCCAGCCAGAGAAACCTGAAATATCCGCTGAAGCCTTAAAAGCATTAAATGCATTATATGATAACCCTCAGGACTCCACTGATGAAGATGAGGATGAAGATGAGGACTCAGATGAGGAACCCAAGAAGAAGAAAGTTTCAAAGAAAAGTAAAGCTCCTGCACCTCCTGCTACAAAGCCCAATCCTGCCAATGACACTCCATACTATATATTACAAAAGATCACTCCTTATAAGGGAATGCCTGCTTGGATGTGGTTATCTAAGAATGAACAAAAGGAGAGAAAGAAGAGTAGGAGATATTCACCTCCTCCTAATCAAAGATATAGAAAGGACCCTCCTCCACCTCCTCCTCCAGCTGCTGGTGCTTCCAGTTCTTCATCTCCAAGGACTACTCAGTTTCAAACTTATCAAAGACATCAGGGTAGGTCCTCATCCTCAGGAAGCAGCCAGCAAAAATAGTATTCTTCTAGCAAGCAGCACAACAACAATAGCAATACCAACAACAATAGCAGCACCATCAACAACAAAAATAGTAACAACTCCCTGAACATCAAAAAGCTGAAAGCTCCAACAGACCTGCTTCTCCTGTACCATTTGAAGATCCTGAAACAGCTACAACTGCTAGGATGGCCAGATTCCAGGAACTGGTTGGCCTTTCCATGATTAACAAAACCAGAGCTGAATGAAAGGATCCATCAGAGTATACTACCATGTCAAAATACAGGAAGGAAGAGCTCAACAGGTTTGAAAAAGCTAATAAATTTTTCAATGTTGATGATTATATGAAACTGCATCCAGAAGTAGTAGTGCCCAGGGCAACATCTCTAAAAATCATAGGGGCTGCTGACATGACAATGACTAAGGTGAAAGCTGTAGATCCCAACAGGGAAATCATATTCACTAAGCCTGGAGACAAAGGAAAAGAGGAGAAGCACAAGGAGAAAAAGCAAAAGAAATGAACTCTGAACTGATTAGTTTCCGTGATATTTTTAAACTGCTTTTTTATTGTCTGATACAAAGCTTATTGTATATATATCTGCTGCACATGCTAATTTTTCCTGCCAGTTATATGTTTTCTTGCTTTGTAAATTTTTGTTTCATTATGAGTCTGTAATTAGTGACCTCACCCAAATAGTGGGAGATTGTTGGATCTCTAGTGTGATTTGGTCTAGGTTCACTAAGTTAGGATCATCTGACCCAACATGTATAGCCAGGGTCATAGTTATGTCTTAGAGTATAGGCCAAGTACTTAGAGTTAACACTACATGGACCAACCATCAAGAGACAACATAAAGACTCAAGACTTAGAGAAATTTCAGAAACTCAGAAAATGTCGACAAAAGCCGTGCTCAGCTTGAGGATATCAGAGATAATTCTCTGAGCTGAGCTCGACGAACTTGGGACTCTGGTTGATGATTTATGGACACTACTTCAACATTTCAAGTCTAGAATTTCTCTGAACTCCGCTCGACAAACTTGGTATTCAGGTCGACGATCTATGGGTATTCTACTTCAACATCCTATTCCAGAAACAAGTAAATATCCTAAGTACAAGATCATTCTCTAGGCGACGAATTCACCTTCTCAGCTCGACGAACTTAGACCACATTCATGGCAAGACTTATCTAGCAGTTAGAAGTTCTCAGGTCGATGAATCTAGTTCTCAGGTCGACGATTTCTGTCAACTCCACTTTAACACTTCATTCCAAAGATATCTAGAATATTCTAAGTCCAGAAACACTTTGTTGAACTCTAGTCGACGAACTTACATTATCAGCACGACAAACTTCATGCACAGAATTAGCAAGGTTCTGGAGAAATTAGTTGTCTGTTCTTAGGTCGACGATCTTGGAACTCAGCTCGATGAACAACTACTATAAGATCGACGAACTATGGACTCAGCTCGACGAACTATGGACTCAGCTCGACAAATTTTGTTCTCTATTCGATGATTCTAGACTTAGTTCTTTTCATCCATCTGTCCTTATTCTATTGTAACAAATCCTGAGTAATTAATGCTAAAATATTCTCTGAATATTACCGTTAGACGGGGCATTGATTATGGTCTTCTTCAGGATTATTTTTTGCCGTTTTTCAATGGTACAGTTGGGGAAATCATTCAATGCAAAATATTCTCCAGGCCGTCAGTAATGAATGCAGAAGAATTTCAAATTTCAAAAGGAAGAAAATATGGAATATACAAAAAGGAATTTTCCATCTCTTTCTTACACATACACACAGATAGACACACATAGAGACAGACAGTCAGTTTGTTAAAAAAAGAATCTTCTGCTGCTCTTCCTCGACAACTCTCTAAGACAAAAAGAAAAAGGAAGCTAATACAGAAAAACAAGCTCTAACCAGAGAAAGAACATCAAGCTGAAGAAGAGGAAGAACAGCCAATCCAAATCAAGAGTCTTTTTCTGTCTTCTTCCAGGACTCTTCAAAGGACAACAAATCTTCTATCTGTCAAGAAGTTCCAGGAGTTCATCTGGTTAAAACAACAGTCTGAAGGACTATCACCCTGAAGCAAAGCTCCATCTTTCCTGAACCATTCAAAATCTCAGGGGGAGCCTTTGCTAACATCAAGATCCACAAAAGTCTTCTCAGTTTTACATTGAGAAAGAGAAGACAAAATCAATCTCTCACCCCCACTGTAAAAAAGGGTTCTTAACTCCCTTCAAAAGTTATTCCTGGTTGCAAGTCACCTGACCAAAAGACTTGAGGTTTGGTTTTTGAGTACCAGATCAAAAGCTCATTGGTGTCAGGAACCTGATCAAAAATCCGAGTGGATTCCTACCAGGGTGGTAGAAAAGTGGATGTACCCAGGTTTGGGAACCACTATAAATTTCTTGTGTTGTCTGGTTGCTCTTTTCTTTTGTTTCTTGTTGTGGCTGTGCTAGTTAGGATTGTTGTGTTTATCTTTAATTAGTTTACACTATGCAGTAATTTTTATTTACAATAAAACGTTGTAAAGTTTTGTAAGGATACTCTATTCACCCCCCCCCCCCCCCTCTAGAGTATTCCAGATCTAACCCCTCACTTTCACAATAGTCTTTTTCTTTCTTCATTCCAGGATTTTTCAGAGGACAACAAATACTCCATCAGTCAAGAAGTTCCTGGATACCTTTTGGTCAAGGCTGAAATATTGAAGACCTACTCACCCTGCAGTAAAGCTCCAAACTTCCTGAACAAAGTAATATCTCAGGGGGAGACTTTATTAACATCAAAAATCCACTTAAGTCTTCTCAGTTGTATTTGAGAAAGAGAAGACAACATCACTCTCTCATCCCCTACTGTAAAAGGGTTCTTTAACTCCCTTCAAAAGTTATTCCTCATTGCAAGTCACCTGAACAAAAGACTTGGGACTGGTTTTTGAGCACCTGATCAAAATCTCATTGGTGGCAGTCACCTGATCAAAAACCTGAGTGGATTCCTACCAGGGTGGTAGAAGAGTGGATGTACCCAGGTTGGGGAACCACTATAAAATTCTTGTATCATCTGGTTGCCATCTTTTTCTTTTGTTTTTTCTGTGACTGTGCTAGTTAGTTTGATGTGCTTGTGATTAATTAGTTTATATTTGCTGTGCCTGTGGTAGGGTATTTTATCTTAGGACTGTTCTGTTGCTTACAACATAGTTTGGTATCAAACAGCTTCCTTACCTAGTAGGATTTATTTACAGTAAAAAGCTTTTAAGTTTTCAAGATACTCTATCACCCCCCCTCTAGAGTATATCAGATCTAACCCTAACTTTCAAACACTCCAACCAAAAACTAAGCAATGTAATCAGTAACAAAAGAAAACAACACAGATCTTTATTCATCAACTATCAATCTTTACAAGACCAGGTATATATGGCGAGACATGATTTCACCAAGTACAAATGAGAAGAAAACAAGCAAGAGAAGTCTTCAAGACGGGCAGACTGCCTCATATACCACTGAGTCCGCCGAGAACGTCGAGACTACCAAGCCGCTGCTGCTAACACTGATCTACGGAGTCCGCACAAACTACGGACAACCCATTATTTTGCAGACACCCGCTCTACAAGCCGCGACCAATCTGAATGAACAAACCGCCAAGCTCGCCGAGACCGGTGACCTGGTATTTGAACTTAGACTTCAATTGATAGAGAGAAGACTAGTTGGCCGCCAAATGTGACCTGCTGCAACTACTGATTGTAAACTGCAAGCTTCACTGCTTCCTGACCTTGATTAGAACCAGACGCCTTGTGATGAGGATTTTATAGTTCTAAAAAGTATATCCAAACTATAATCCCGAAATAGGCAAGCACACCTATCGAAATATATTATAGGAAATGTCGTATTAGACTCGGGGCCTGTTGAGTACTTCTACTCACGCAAATTGATATTATTTTATCGGAATATAAATTGAAGGTAAATTAAAATTAAAGCTAGAAAACAAATGAAAAGATAGCACTTGATCTAGAATCCCATTGGATTAAAATGAACCTTCATAAACATAAAGTACGCAAGACTCTTAAATTGTTCACTCGACCGTGGAAGTTCCTAAGTACAAAAGTGTCTCTCTCGAGCTCATGCTTTTGACTAACCTTAGGTTGATAGATTAAGACCTATCGGCCAGTCGAAACCCCTAAGCTTGCTTTAGGCGGTGAACCACTCTATTGGATTTGACTCCAATCCGGAGGATTTATGTCGTCCTCTCTCGAGGAGTGCATGCAACTCCTTTTATCTTTGAGTGATCTACTCGTATCCGCAACCTCTCGGTCATTTAGGATACGGATCTTGGATCGAAAAAGATATCCACGAAATATTAATTCGACGAAATATAAATCAAAGATAAATCGTAAGCGAGCAAAATTAAGAACAAGACATTTGATAAAGAAAAAAAGAGTTTATTTTATTCCAAGCTTCATCATGATCAAGTACTTATGAAAATTTAGATACTCATAATTGAAAAATACATTCTATCACTATGAAATAAAAGAGTACAATTGCATGAAAAGAAAAATCTAAACTATATTGCAAATAAAATAAAATTGCATAAAATAAAACTAACTCCAAAGATATCCCGAAAATAAGCCACCTAAACCGATTTTCAACCCCAATGGTGGACTCCCCTCATCATTCCCCCTTGGCCATTATTTATAGGAAAAAAAGAAAGGATGAAAGACACATGAAAGGTTGGAAGGCCAAGAGTAAGAGGAGGAAAATAAAGTAGTAATAATAATTAAATATTAATGAAACATATGAAAAAACAACCAAATTAAATGGTGGAGTTTCATAGTTTATAAAGAGAAGATGAGTGGTGGACATAATTACTAAAATTAAGATGGTGTTGAAACATCAAATATTTATCAAATATTTAAGAGGAGGTAAATGGAGGGAGGAGATAATGAAGAAGAATATAAAGGTGGTGGTTTCATGGAATAAAGATGAGCTAGCGGTTTCTTGGAGAAATGAAGATGGGAAGTAAATGGTTATAGTAATAATAATAATAAAGTGCATGTATTTAACTGTGGCGGTTTTTAGAGAGAGAAAGGGGTGGTGATGTAAGTTGTATGATGAGGTGGCGGCTTTGACATGAAAAGGTGATGACGATGGCGTTGTGCATGAGAATGATGAAAATAGTTAAATGTCGAAGACTTGCTTGGCGTCGGTCATTTTGAGAGTTGGCGATGATGGCGTGGCGGCATCAATGCATAATAATATATTTGTCATGAGCTTGCATGAAGAAGAGCTGAATGGGTGGTTGCGACATGAAACGCTTGATCGGCTTGTAAGAGTGCAGCGAGACTTTGACTTGGTTTCATGTAGACTGCATGAATTGCTCGGCCAACGTGACGACTTCGGTAAATATTTCTTTTGCAAACGTCGGGAGCGCAACCACGTCAATAAACCTACAAAAATAAATATATATTAAATTATTAAACTAAAATATAAAATAAATGATATATAAATGAAAATATATAAATTATTATTAATTTTATATTAATTATTAAACTAAAATAAATACTAAAAATAGTTATAAATCCTACAAAAATAAATAAGACTTAAATTATTTAACAGAATAAAAAAGATATAATTTATTAACCAGAATAAATAAAACATGATTAATTAAAACTAAATATTAAACTAAATATTATAGTAAAAATATGCATAAATATTACTTATCAAATACCCCCCATACTTAAGCTTTTGCTATTTCAGGGCAAAACTATGAGAAGTACTTATAAGACATTAATATCATTTTTAAATCAAAATAAAAATTTATTAAATCAATAGAAAGTTAAAAATAAAATTTTAGGGATTCAAAATTTTAAGTCCTAAAATATGAAAGTAAAATGTGAAGAGCTAAATATTTAGCAAAGTTTTCTCTAATAAATTATTTAGAACTCAAAATTAAGTATTTAGCAAACAAAGTTAGATTAAAAATTATTAACACTTTTTCACTAAAAAGAAACTTAAAGGAAAATTTAAACTACTACTTATGCTCTCTTACAAATTTAATTTAAATCTAAAGCAATTATATTTGATTTTGGGTTTGGAGAAAGGCAATTGAAGAGATCTTAGATTGGGGGTGATGAATTTTATCCTCTCACCCCACACAATTGTTTTCTTTTTAATGTTTTTTTTCTCTTCAAACAAAATTATTTAAGAGTAATGAATTTTATCCTCTTATTCCTTTCTTTTGGGGGGGTGCATATGTGTACCAAGGAATACTTGATTCCCTTGACATATGATCTAACCAAAAAAAGAAAAATTATATATGTGTACCAGGGGATAATGAATTTTATCCTCTTATCCCCATGACATATGATCTAACAAGAAAATTAAAAACAAGGGGAAAGGCTTAACAAAATTTAGATTAAATTAAAAAACTAAGAGAACAACTATAGTGATTTAAGCTTTCCTAAGAATCTTAAAGCATAAAGTGAAGATAATTAAAATCTAAGAATTGTTAAACTAAGCAATAGGAAATTGAAACTAATTACAATAAAAGAGAAAAAGGGCTAAATAGATTTCTCTAAACAAATTTACTTCATAAATTTATTTCTTAAAATCAAATCACCTAAAAATTAAATTTAACTAACTTTGATGAAATAAAAGATTAGAAAATCAAAAATTATAAAAATTCTTATAAATAAACTCAAAATAAATTTCTGAAAAGTCACAAAAATATTAAATAGGGGTTTATTATTTTTGTTTTTTCTTATTTTTTTGTATTTTGGATAATAAAAAGAAAACAAAATTTTTTAATTTTTAAAGATTTTTTCTTTTTTTTTGGATTTTTAAATAAAAACAATAAGTAAGAATCCACCCTCATACTTAAAAATAAACATTGTCCCCAATGTTTATAAGTCAAGTAAGAGGGGAGAAAGAAAAACAGTTTGTGAAAATTTAGAAAAACAATTCATAAAAATTAAACGATAAGCAAGGGGTGTCTTCCAAGAGCGCTTTTCTTTTTCCCGTCTTTAAGCTAGACGGTTCGGGTTAGGAGAAATGAAAATAAAAATTGAAATGAACGGGTAACTCCCTTAATTCTCGCTTTGGCGAAGATGCCAAAGTCGCACGCCCGACTACTCCTCCGCTTGCTTCTTGATTTTTCATCTTGCAGTTGACTTGAAAATTTAGATTGAAATCACCTATCCATACCTGAGGTGATTTGAATCGTTCTAGATGAGCGACAAATGGGTCGGGGACAACATGGTATTGCAACGACTCATTTACTACATGAAAATCATTAGTGAAAGACAAATCAAGGAGAAGCACGTCAGAGAAATCTTTGCAAGGAGGAGGCTCTTGCGAAGTTATATGATTAGGTATAGGTTGTTTATTTTCTAAAATAGAGTTGTTATCAAAAAGAAAATTACTGGGCACTATAGTTTCATGAATGTCACTGTCTAAAAATTCATAAGCAGAGTTAGAGAATTCATGAGGAGAAGGAAAATCGGGAGAAATAGGAGAAAAACATGTTTTTCTTCTATTTCACCCGGTGTGCCCATGACCGTAATATATAATAATTCTTCCTCCTCTTCCGAATAAGTCACCAAGGGGGCACATGAAAATTCATGATCCGCATTAGGTGAACAATTTGAAGAGGGTGAAGAATCATTAGAACAAGGAATAATATTTTCTAAATTTTGGGGAGGATCAACTATGAATTGCGTAAAATCCCCAAAATTAGAAGAAGACGGTTGTGGTGTGCTAAAATAAGAACAAAAATTAGGATCTAAACAATTGTTCTCATAACTCAGAAAATTTTCCGGTGGATCTTGCGAACAAGAAAACCAAAACAGAGTTAGGGGAAAAATTATTTAAATCAAAATAATTATTCGCATTTGAAAAATTATTTTCATGAAAAATATGTGAATTGGAAAAATTAGTTTCATGAAAATTTGAAGCAGAATCAGTATCAAAGTCGGGATAATTGTTAATTTCAAAATTATTTTCATAACAAAATTGTTTATAATAATCATAATAACAATTATAACGATGATGAGCACCACAATAAGAACAAGAAATTTGGCACTGTCTTGCGACTTTCAAAATATCTAGTTGATTTTGAAGCTTTGCAATTTTGGCGGCCAATTGCGATAACATTTTCTTATAAAAGGAAAATAAAACAACCGTTACCTAATAGAAATGAATTTGAAAAAAAAATAAAAAAGAATTGGGGAAAGAGAAAGACAGTGATAAAAGTAATAAAATTCGCGCTTTCAAAATATCAACAAAATGTCCCCGGCAACGGCGCCAAAAACTTGATAAGGAATTTTATTGTTCTAAAAAGTATATCCAAACTATAATCCCTAAATAGGCAAGCACACCTATCTTAATATAGTATAGGAAATGTTGTATTAGACTCGGGGCCTGTTGAGTACTTCTACTCACGCAAATTGATATTATTTTATTAGAATATAAATTGAAGGTAAATTAAAACTAAAGTTAGAAAACAAACGAAAAGATAGCACTTGATCTAGAATCCCATTGGATTAAAATGAACCTTCATAAACATAAAGTACGCAAGACTCTTAAATTGCTCACTCGACCATGGAAGTTCCTAAGTACAAAAGCGTCTCTCCCGAGCTCATGCTTTTGACAAACCTTAGGTTGATCGATTAAGACCTCTCGGCCAGTCGAAACCCCTAAGCCTGCTTTAGGCGGTGAACCACTCTATTGGATTTGACTCCAATCCGGAGGATTTATGTCGTCCTCTCTCGAGGAGTGCATGCAACTCCTTTTATCTTTGAGTGATCTACTTATATCCGCAACCTCTCGGTCATTTAGGATACGGATCTTGGATCGAAAAACATATCCGCGAAATATGAATTCGACGAAATATAAATCAAAGATAAATCGTAAGCGAGCAAAATTAAGAACAAGACATTTGATAAAGAAAAGAAGAGTTTATTTTATTTCAAGCTTCATCATGATCAAGTACTTATGTAAATTTAGCTACTCATAATTGAAAAATACATTCTATCATTATGAAATAAAAGAGTACAATTACATGAAAAGAAAAATCTAAACTATATTGCAAATAAAATAAAATTGCGTAAAATAAAACTAACTCCAAAGATATCCCGAAAATAAGCCACCCAAATCGATTTTCAATCCCAATGGTGGACTCCCCTCATCATTCCCCCTTGGCCATTATTTATAGGAAAAAAAGAAAGGATGAAAGACACAGGAAAGGTTGGAAGGCCAAGGGTAAGAGGAGGAAAATAAAGTGATAATAATAATTAAATATTAATGAAATATATAAAAAAACAACCAAATTAAATGGGGGAGTTTCATAGTTTATAAAGAGGAGATGAATGGTGGACATAATTACTAAAATTAAGATGAAGTTGAAACATCAAATATTTATCAAATATTTAAGAGGAGGTAAATGGAGGGAGGAGGTAATGAAGAAGAATATAAAGGTGGTGGTTTCATGGAATAAAGAGGAGCTAGCGGTTTCTTGGAGAAATGAAGATGAGAAGAGTAAATGGTTATAGTAATAATAATAATAATAATAATAAAGTACATGTATTTAACTGTGGCAGTTTTTAGAGAAAGAAAGGGGTGGTGATGTAGGTTGTATGATGAGGTGGCGGCTTTGACATGAAAAGGTGATGGCGATGGCGTTGTGTATGAGAATGATGAAAATAGTTGAATGTCGAAGACTTGCTTGGCGCCGGTCATTTTGAGAGTTGGAGATGATGGCGTGGCGGCATCAATGTATAATAATATATTTTTCATGAGCTTGCATGAAGAAGAGCTGAATGGGTGGTTGCGACATGAAACGCTTGATCGGCTTGAACGAGTGCAGCGAGACTTTGACTTGGTTTCATGTAGACTGCATGAATTGCTCGGCCAACGTGACGACTTCGGTAAATATTTCTTTTGCAAACGTCGGGAGCGCGACCACGTCAATAAACCTACAAAAATAAATATATATTAAATTATTAAACTAAAATATAAAATAAATGATTTATAAATGAAAATATATAAATTATTATTAATTTTATATTAATTATTAAACTAAAATAAATACTAAAAATAGTTATAAATCCTACAAAAATAAATAAGACTTAAATTATTTAACAGAATCAAAAAGATATAATTTATTAACCAGAATAAATAAAATATGATTAATACAAACTAAATATTAAACTAAATATTATAGTAAAAATACCGTAAATATTACTTATCACCTTGCTTCACAGTGCTAGTTTCACAACTGTTCACTCAGTTACTGTAGAAGTGTCGAGGGGGTCTATTTATAGGCGAGGTGAGGAGTGTGATCACCGTCCTAGTGAATAGAGTCACCACCCCAGCTCGCAGCTACAACAACCCAGCCCGCCGAGTCCGCAAGGACTAGGCCAGACTCCACCCAACTAGCCAGGCACCAAATCAAGAAGTCAGATGCCACCAGGCGGACACCGCACCAGTCCGCACCCATTGCAGCATGTGGACATAACAATATCTCAGTCACTACATCAGTCCGGATGCTTCATGTGGACATGGCGTTAGCCCGCCCAGCTCGCAAACACAATGCTAGTCCGCCACACTGCACAGCACTCGGACACAGCCACAACCACATACTGCATCAGTCCGTATGCTACACGCGGACATGGCACCGGCCCGCACAACTTGCGAACATGGCTTCAGTCCTCCACATGAGTCCACGACCAATAGGCAGAACGCCCGGTCAACAACAGACACTACGGACACTATGAACAACCTAGACTTGTCATAAAATATGACCAAGTCCAGCAAACCACCAAACTGGCGCGATCTCGGCGGACACAAAGCCAGATCTCCAACTCCACGGACAGTTCACCACCATGAATGCGGTTATCACCCATGGCAACACTAGAGAACTCGGCAAGGACCAGTGCTAATCTCACAAACTCCAAAACCAGTCCGCCATAGCGCACTCCACGGACTCCAACTGAGTCTGCCACGTTCCCGTGGATTAACCACCAATCCGCCCGCTTACTTCAAGAACAATCTATCTGCAAAACCGCAGACCGAGCTGAGCACTGCCACCAGATCGCCAAGACAGTCCGCCCAGGCCGCTCCAATAGACACCCAAGCCGCGAAGTCTACACTGGCCACTGACCACCCAGGCCGCACCGTCAGACCTCCCAGACCGCGAACTCAGACCACCATGACTTCTAATGCAACTCTCTTTTTTTCTTTTTCACTTTACCAAGATCAGTAAACTAATAACGCATCTCCCTATGTCCAATCTACATATTATCACGTATTCCGCAGTTTTACTAAATATAGACTAACCTAAGCTATATGATGTACATGATAGTAGGCACTCCAAATTTTCATTCAAAAGCCCTAAGATAATTAATGAGGGGTCTATCATGACATATTTAGCCTAAATCCAGAAACTTATAATTTTCTTAGTTAATTTGGCATTTATTAAATTTTCCAAAAGTTAGGCCAGGGGTAATTTTGAACATGATGTACTAAATTTACATGATTTATGACCATCCAAAAATTATGAACTCCATATGATGCCAATAAATCAAAGAATCCCAAGTTTCATTATTTTTCATAAATGTTTTAGCCTTTATTTAACTAATCTACAATAAATATGATAATTATGGGTAAAGAAGAAAGTACTAAAATACTTCTTCAGAAAATTATGAAAAAATTACTGAATCTTAAAGGTGACCAAAAAGGACCTCTGACCAAAGATCATAATTTTCCAAGCTAGTAAGGCACCAAAATAAATCAATTAATTTTACTTAGAAATGAGCACCTTGTGAAACAACTCCTGTAAACAGACTTCCAAAATTTCCATAAATATTTACAGAGCTTTACAATATCATAAAATGCCCTCTGACTAAATTTCATGAGTTTACAGAAAGAGGTTAATTCATTAGAAATTTCTAGATAGAAAGAGCAACTTGATGGGTTGTGAATGATGTACTCCAAATATTGATCTAAAAATTCATACTAAAACTTCTAGAGCTTTATTATGGTCTTATATCATAACTCACAAAATCTCATGCAATTTCAAGTTTAGAAAGTCATATATAAAAATTCTTCAAGGAAACCCATGATAGTGCATTTTACGAAGGAACCTACTTGTAAACTCATCCCAACAACATGTAAAATATTCCAGAGATTAATATGACTATAAAAACGAGTCCTACCATCATCCCGTGGAAATCTAAGGTCATAGGACCCCTAAATTAATCCATAATGTGCTAGGGCCTAATTAAACATAAAGTTATTTTAAGTAGGGTGCAAGAGTCCAACTACCACCTTCAACAACCCTAAGGCATTACACCACCCTAGAAACCCATGGGGTAAACCTCAAGTCCAAACAAGGACTAAACACCCTAAGTCCTCCACAAACCCTAACAAGCTCAAACCAAGGCTTAAACTAGGGCACTAGGGTTCAACCACCCTAACCCATCCCAAACTCTAAGAGAGGGTGACCCTACTGACCTTGGGAATCTGGCCAGAGCCCCAACCCATTTGGGTGAGGATTGGCCCCTCCATGCCCTAAGAACCCTAAACCCTAAACTCACCCTTAAGGGCCCAAACTTTAGTCACATCAAAATCCAGCCAAATTATACTCAAATGGGTTGAGATTTTAACCAGAGACTCATGCTGACACCTAAGACCATCCACCAAAGGTTTGTTGGTTGGTGATGTCATTAGGCCACTTAATTAAACTATAAAAGGATTATTAAATTTTTACCAAAACTATAGAAAAGTTTTCTCCAAAAATTCTCATTTTTGGATATGTCCTGGGTATAGATATGACTGACTCTTTACCGAAATTTCAAGTCATTTGGACATGTGGTTAATTGGGGCATCTATTTTAATTTCTGACTAGCCCTAAGTATATACTGCACTATTTTGGGTGATGAGGTCAGGCCATTGAGCCAAATTGGTTGAAACAAATTTTAAATTATGTTAGACCTCAAGGGCTACAACTTTGGTGTTGACCACATTTTTTGTAGAAGCTTCTAAGTATTTTAAATAAATAGAAATATTTGCTGAAATAAATGTGACATAAAATCAAATAAAAGGATTTATATAATCCTAAGTTTAAATCGGAGGCGGCACAGATCTTAGCGCAAATCATACGGCAACTGGTTCGTCTTCCACCTCTAGCCAATGGCTGAGATTGTCCCATCCTAGAGCCCTTTCCAATCGCTACTGCCGGCCACCCGACCATCTCCTTGGTCGGCCACCGCCTCCACCACCTTCGTTGAGGTGGTGGCTATCGCCAGGCGGCAGTACGGCCGTCGGAGTGGCTGTTTCTAGCGAACCCGAGGGGTAAGAAAACATGAAAATTTTGGGAAAAGCTCACCTGATCGGGCTCGATTGAGCCCGATATCTCTCCTATTTGTTTTAGGATCCTAGCACCGAGGGAGAGGGGGAGAAATTGACCTTCTGGGTGGAGCGCAGCTGTAACACCCCCATCCGTCGTATGGCATATAACAGAAGGTCCACCTGGAACCCGACGCCATATACCACGGAGAGTCGGAAATGTTACATAAGAATATCAAATATCCAACTACAACTACTCGCCCTAATCTAGAGCATTCTAGCGGAAGCTTTTAAACAGTTGGAAAGAACCCATAATTGACTATCAACTATCATGAATATCCACAAACTACCATAGGAATAAAATAACACATACACTGAAAGTACTTGGCCATATGTCCTTACAAGAGTTCTCTTAACAAAATAGTGTCTTACATACATCGGCTCGCAGGTCGGCCACACATGACAAAATAAAAAAAACAACAATTCGCTTTGGCCTTCGAGGTCCAGCTCGGCAACATGGGCTTCTGCCCGCTATTTGGTACTTAGCTCTCAAGCACCTGCAAGCAACATTCCAACGCACGGTGGCAAATAAAGTAACGGTCAGCCAAAGCTGACAAAATTATAACAACCCCGCCCCTTACTCGGGACGGCGGTGCTCCTTCCCTGCATTTCATTAGCCCAGATAAACAATAAGGTGCGAATATACTACGCCACAGGTGTAGGCTCTCACGGCCCAAACACCCCGTGCACTCGGGGCACATTATCGGTGAATCCGGTCAATTCCGTGGCTTCACCACCATCCCCGGGATAGCAACATCGTGAGCATTTTAGCCTTTCTGACCACTTCCTAAGGCTCCCGGCTATGCCAACGACTAGTCCCTCTATGGGTCTCTAGCACCGAACCACATAGACCAGGTCCGATTCCACTTGCCAGTTGCTCACTCTGCCTAGTCACTTTAAGATGTACGTGCGGGCCAAGCTTCTCTCGGATCCCAAAACATTACCAAACATCACATAACCCAGTTATGTTCAAGGCTGGCTCCCCGACCACCAAGTTAGCAGAACTATATTTCCGCTTAGTTTCCCGGGTGCGCCTTAGAGTTAATCCCCAAGGATCCCTGCTGCAATCTACCGCGTAGAAACCCGAAAACACAAAGCACAGAGTTTTCTCCGGCAAACCATACAAAATGCAACATCACCGATCCAGACCAACACGTCCGGGTAGGCTTCACACACATGCCTATGTCCGTACTTCGGTTTCGGACTCTATATGCAACACAAGGGGGACTATTCCCGTCAACCCCAAGGAACACCGCACACTCACTGCACACTCGCCGGAGCGGGTTTCCTTATGCAAAAGAAAGAGAGCTTCACATGCTCAAGTAGAGAATCATTACCCTTGTAGTACGCTTTTGCGCCATGGAAATCTATACAGATAGAAGGCTTCGCAATGGAATTTCCTCCGCGGATCCGGTCTCGGTTCTCGAATCGGTGCTCCGATGCTCCTCCGGCGGCCGGAATCCTCCTCCTCCTTCCTACTTGCTCTCTCCTCTCTACAACTCCTTAGAAAGAGAAGGCTTAAGAGAAAATGAAGAAATAACTCTCAATTCCCGGCCTTAACACAGCAGGAACACACCTGGGCCATCAGATCTTATTTAAAGAAAACGAACGGCTCAGATCCTTCCAAAATCTCTCAAACCTGGGCCGAATACGGCCTTGCACACGGCCGTGTACCAGGCCGTGTGCCTTGATCCAGACACAATCGTCAAGCACAGAAAAGGACACGGGTCGAGACACTCCCGTGTCTCAACCTAACACGCCTATGACCTACGGCGTGTCACAGATAACCGCCACGCCAACCTTCACGTCCCTTGGTGAACACGGGTGGGGACACGGGTATGAACACGCCCGTGTCACTCCTGACATGCCCATGTCACAACTGCTCACAGCCGTGTTTCCTGCCGTGTCCTTTTCTGGACACAGCCGGCCAACACATAGAATGATACGGCCTTGGACACGCCTGTGTCCTAGGCCGTGTACCCCTATACAGGCACCCAAAATCCCTTAGGCCGTGACCAGCTCAATTACGATTTTCGGGGTGTTACAAATCTCCCCCCTTAAAGAATTTCGTCCCGAAATTATGAAAAAGGTACACAAAATTTTAAATGCTACCTGAGTGGAATAACTCGGGGTATTCTTCCAACATCGTCTGCTCTCGCTCCCAAGAAAGCTCCTCACGTCCGCAGTTATCCCAACAGACTTTAACCATTCGGATTTCCTTGTTGCGGAGTCGTTTGACTTCAAAGTCTTCAATGCGTACTGGCTTGACCTTTGCTGTCAACCCGTAATCAACCAGCATTTGATCGACCCCAACGACCTGCATAAGCTCTTGCACCGCCTTCCGCAACATCGATACGTGGAACACATCATGTAGCCCACTCAACTCCACTGACAGCTTCAATCGATACACTGCTTCGCCAACACGCTCCAGGATTTCAAACGGTGCAAGGTATCTCGGACTCAGCTTCTTCAAGCATCGAACCCGCGAGACACCCTTGAACGGCTTGATTTTCAAATACACCTAGTCGCTAACATCGAACTCCATGTTCCTATGCTTGGCGTTATAGTATTTTGCCTGCCTGTCCTGAGCGATCTTCAATCGTTCCTGAATTGTACGTATCATTGAAGTTGTGTTTTCCGCAGCTTGACGTTTGTACAACTTCGACTCGCCTGTCTCCAACCAAGACAACGGCGTGCAACACTTTCTCCCATACAAGGCCTCGAAAGGCGCCATTTCAATACTCGCTTGAAAGCTGTTGTTATATGCAAACTCCACCATGTATAGGAGATCTTCCCATTGCTACCTGAAATCCAAGACGCATATGCGAAGCATGTCCTCCATCGTCCTGTTGACCCTCTCGGTCTGACCATCTGTCTGTGGATGAAAGGTTGTTCTGAAAATCAACTTAGTTCCCAACAGACTATGCACCAGCCTCCAGTCATTCGACGTGAAGCGTCCATCTCGATCACTAATAATACTGCGGGGCAAACCATGCAATCGTACAATATTATCTACGTAGAGTTTGGCTAACTTTTCCACCGGATCTTCCTTCCTGTTCAGGATGAAATGCGACACTTTTGTCAATCTATCGATGACCACCCAGATGGCGTCGTTTCCCCTCCGCGACTTTGGCAAACCATGCACAAAATACATAGAAATGTCGTCGAATTTCCACTCCGGGATAGGTAAGGATTTCAAGAAACCTCCGGGCTTCTGGCACTCCGCCTTCACCAAGGCACAAGTTTGGCACTTGGCCACATAAAGTGCTACATCCTTCTTTAGTCCTGGCCACCAGAATAACTTCTTCATGTCTTTATACATCTTCATGCTCCCCGGGTGGATTGAGTACTTGGTATGATGAGCCTTGTACATCAACTCCTTCTAAATATTATCTGCACTAGGAACGCATAGGCGACCGTCCCTCCATAGCAGTCCGTCCTCAACCACAAATTGGGAATTTGACCCATCCAAAGATTCATCTAAGATCTGCTTCAAGCTGTTATCTTGAACTAAAGCCCGCCGAACGCTATCAGCTAGGTCATACTGCACCTCTGTCCAATAAAATTTCGCCTCGGCACTAGCCTGCTTGTCGACGCAAGATATCTCTAATGCCTCCAAATCATGTACCAAACTCTCATCATGTACCGACAACCAGCTGGCCTGCGCAGGAGCCCTGCAACTCAATGCATCTGCCACTGCATTTCCTTTCCCAGGCACATAATGTATCTCGAAGGTGTAGTCCCCTAGGAACTCCATCCACCTCCGCTGCCTCATGTTCAGGTCCTTCTGATCTAACAGGTACTTCAGGCTCTTATGATCTGTGTAGATATTGACCTTCACACCGTACAGATAGTGCCTCCACAGCTTTAGAGCAAATATCACGGCCGCTAACTCTAAGTCATGGACTGGATAATTCCTCTCGTGAACCTTCAATTATCGCGAACCATAGGCTATCACGCTCCCATGTTGTAGCAGAACACAACCCAAACCACTGCCTGAAGCATCACTATAGATTTCAAACCCTTCGGTCCCACTTGGTGAACATAAAATAGGCGTCCTGGTCAACCTCCTCTTCAACTCTACAAAAGCCTGCTTGCGCGCTGATGACCACACAAACTTTTGATCCTTCCTTGTCAACATCGTGAGTGGTAGCGCTATCCGTGAGAAGTTCTCTACGAAGCGCCTGTAGTAGCCGGCATGCCCCAGAAAGCTCCGGACTTCCGCCACTATAGTCAATACATGCCACTCACGTATCGCCGCTATCTTTGTCGGATCCACCGCTATCTCATCTCTGCTAACAACATGACCGAGGAACGCTACCGAGGATAACCAAAACTCACACTTGAAGAACTTAGCATACAACTGATTTCTTCTCAACGTCCCCAACACCATGTGCAGATGCTTGTAGTGATCATCCTCATACTGCGAGTACACCAAGATATTGTCGATAAATACTATCACGAAACGATCCAGGTACTCTCTGAATGTCCTGTTCATCAGATCCATAAACACGGATGGCGCATTGGTCAACCCAAACGACATGACCGTGAACTCATAAATCCCAAATCGTGTGCTGAACGCCATCTTTGGGATGTCACTTTCCCTTATACTAAATTGGTAGTAGACGGATTTCAGATCTAACTTCGATTATACCGTTGTCCCAACTAACTGATCAAATAAATCGTCAATCCTTGGGATCAGATACTTATTATTTTCCGTAAGCTTGTTCAACTCCCGATAGTCGATATAGAGTCGCAAGCTCCCATCCTTCTTCTTAACGAAAAGGACCGGTGCGCTCCAAGGCGATGAACTTGGACGCACATACCCTTGCTCCAACAACTCTTGCAGTTGCACATTCAACTCCGCCATCTCTCGTAGCGCTATCCGATACGGAGAGCGTGACACCGGTTGGCACCGACACCAGCTCAATAGTAAAATCAATCACCCGCTGAGGAGGGCTCCTGGGAGATAATCTAGAAAACATCAGGATACTCGAACACAACTGGAATACTGCCCAAACTTGGCTTTGGCGTTGAAGTCTGCACTAAAGTAACAAACAGCTCTGCCCCAGACCGAACTGCCTTGATCACCTGAAGGGCTGAAGTCAAAATCTTACTCTCCCCATTCATGCCCGCAAACGTAGTCTCCTGTTCAGTATTCAATCCCAATCAAACCTCCTTTCGGTTGCAATCAATGCATGCTCGCTGCTCTGAGAGCCAGTCCATACCAAAGATTACGTCGAACTCCGCTAACGGTAGTACCGACGCTTGCAAGACAAACTCCTGATCCCCAATCCGTATCTTAACCACACAGACTCTATCCGCGCGCATTGAGCACCCATTGGGCAACAACACATCCAACTTGTCTTTAGCCATCGAGGAAGGGACTCAGATGCGCGATACAAATCGTTCAGACAAGAAGGAATGTGAAGCTCCCATATCAAACAGGGATCTCGCCGGACAATCAAAAATCAACACGAAGCCTAGCACCAACAAATATAAGCTAACATATAAAAAGGTAACAACTATATAAAGTTAAACTGCTATAATTTAACTCATACATGTCACCACGTCAGCTTATTTTATGGCCTCTTGCAGACCAAGGTTATAAACTCTAGGCTGGGCTGGAGCATGGTGGGATGCGGTTGACTCCACCGCCTTCCCTTCTTCTTCATAAGTTGCACCAGGCTTCCTCTCAGACTTTCCACGTCCGCTCCAACATTCACGAGCAAAATGCCCCATCTTTCCACAGTTATAGCAAGCTCCTGGGACTCGACTTGTGGTTGCCCCCGTCGTACCAGATGAAGGGGCTGAGCTCAAAGTCTTCGGTTTCTTGTTCCATCTGCAGAAACCCGACTTTGAATTTGGCACTTTGAACTTTGACTTCTTTTCCCCTAGGTCCTTCTTCTCTTGCACTTTCTTCACGACCTTTTCCAACAACCGGGCCGAATTGACCAAGGCTAGGAAGCCCCGTGCCTTAGGCCTAGCAAGGAGTAGCTATAGGTCCTCACGTAGACCATCATAAAATCGGTTGGTCTTCCGCTGCTCTTCAGTAAACATAGCACCAACATAATGACCCAACCGCGTAAACTCGTGGAGATACTCATCCACGCTTCTGCCTCCTTGAGTCAAACCAAGGTACTGATTCTCCATCTCAAGCTTCTGAGTAGAGGGTAGATATCTGGCCAAGAAAAACCCTGAGTTCCTCCATAGGCATATCCGCAAGTTGCCTTCCCATTAAGAGATGAACCTCCAACTCGTCGCACCACAGCCTCGCCTCATCAGCCAAAAGGAAGGTCGCTATGGTGGTCTTCTGCCACTCAACAGTTTCTGTGGCCGTCAAGACTCTCTTTATCATAGAGAGCCAATCCTCAGCTTGAGTTGGCGTTCCAATCCCGTAGAACCTCGGAGGATTAAAGCTCATTACATGCTTGAGCTGCTTCTCCGTAGCTCTCCTTGGTGCTACTTGATCAACTGCCATGCGTTCTACCACTCTCGGCTCTGCCGCCCTAATCGGTTCTTGCTCATTAATAGGTGGTGCGTGGTGCATTTGCCCTGCAGGTTGGGCATTTATCATAGCAAATACTGCTTCAGCCACCAATCTGATGGTTTCTGCTGAAGGAGGTGTTGTAGGCACGTCCCTCGGTGCACTACTTTCCGCCGATTGCAGGCGTTCTGACTGCCCAGCACCACTCCTAACTGCCTATATTAGCAAAGACCCTTGATTAGAAGACAAATAGATTGCGAAAAGCAATCATTGGAACACTCAGATTCCTCAAAACAAGTGTATTTTTCATTCCTAAGTGGACATTCGTGGGTTCTTTTAGATGTTATAATGATGACGCACACATGTGCTCACCACCCCTTAAAAGAATTCGTCCACGAATTCATTTAAGTTGACCGAAACGAGAAGTCTGATACCAAATTGTAGCACCCCCATCCGTCGTATGACATATAACAGAAGGTCCAGCTGGAACCTGATGCCATATACCATGGACAGTCGGAAAGGTTACATAAGAATAAAAAAAATTCCAACTACAACTACTCGCCCTAATCCAGAGCATTCTAGCGGAAGATTTTAAACAGTTGGAAAGAAACCATAATTGACTATCAACTATCATGAATGTCCACAAACTACCATAGGAATGAAATAACACATACACTGAAAGTACTTGGCCTTATGGCCTTACAAGAGTTCTCTTAACAAAATAGTGTCTTACATACATCAGCTCGCAGGCCGGCCACACATGATAAAATAAAATAAAAAAACAACTATTCGCTTTGGCCTTCGAGGGCCAGCACGGCAACATGAGATTCTGCCCGCTATTTGGTACTTGGCTCCGTAGCACCTGCAAGCAACATTCCACCGCACGGTGGCAAACAAAGTAACAGTCAGCCAAAGCCGACCAAATTATAACCACCCCGCCCTTACTCGGGACGGTGGTGCTCCTTCCCTGCATTTCACTAGCCCAACTAAACAATAAAGTGCAAATATACTACGCCACAGGTGTAGGCTCTCACGGCCCAAACACCCTGTGCACTCAGGGTACATTATCGGTGAATCCGGTCAATTCCGTGGCTCCACCACCATCCCCGGGATGGCAACATCGTGAGCATTTTTTGCCTTTCTGACCACTACCTAAGGCTCCAGGCTATGCCAACGGCCAGTCCCTCTATGGGTCTCTAGCACCGAACCACATAGCCCAGGTCCGATACCACTTGCCCGTTGCTCACTCCGCCTAGTCACTTTAAGACGTACGCGCGGACCAAGCTTCTCTCGGATCCCGAAACATTACCAAACATCACATAACCCAGTTATGTTTAAGGCTGGCTCCCCGACCACCAAGTTAGCAGAACTACGTTTCCGCTCAGTTTCCCGGGTGTGCCTTGGAGTTAATCCCCAAGGATCCCTACTGCAATCTACCGCATAGAAATCCAAAAACACAAAGCACGAGTTTTCTCCCGCAAACCATACAAAATGCAACATCACCGATCCAGACCAACACGTCCGGGTAGGCTTCACACACAATGCATATGTCCGTACTTCGGTTCGGGACTATATATGTAACACAAGGGGGACTATTCCTGTCAACCCCAAGGAACACCACACACTCACTGCACACTCGCGGGAGCGGGTTTCCTTATGCAAAAGAAAGAGAGCTTCACATGTTCAAGTAGAGAATCATTACCCTTGTAGTACGCTTTTGCGCCATGGAAATCTATATGGATAGAAGGCTTCGCAATGGAATTTCCTCCACGGATCCGGTCTCGATTCTCGAATCGGTGCTCTGATGCTCCTCCGGCGGCCGGAATCCTCCCCTTCCTTCCTCCTTGCTCTCTCCTCTCTCCAACTCCTTAGAAAGAGAAGGCTTAAGAGAAAATGAGGAATTAACTCTCAATTCCCGGCCTTAACACAACAGGAACACACCTGGGACGTCAGATCTTATTTAAAGAAAACGAATGGCTCAGATCCGTACAAAATCTCTCAAACCTGGGCCGAACACGGCCTTGGACACGGCTGTGTCCCAGGCCGTGTGCCTTGATCCAGACACGATCATCGAGCATAGAAAAGGGCATCGGTCGAGACACGCTCGTGTCTCAACCTGACACGCCCGTGTCGGGTCTCGACACGCCCGTGACCTAGGGCGTGTCACAGATAACCACCACGCCAACCGTCACGTCCCTTGTTGAACATAGATGGGGACACAGGTATGAACACGCCTGTGTCACGCCTGACACGCCCATGTCACAACTGTTCATAGACGTGTTTCCTGCCATGTCCTATTCTGGACATAGCCGGCCAACACAGAGAACGACACGGCTTTGGACACTCCCGTGTCTTAGGCCGTGTACCCCTATACAGGCCCCAAAAATCCCTTAGGCCGCGACCAGCTCGATTACGATTTTTGGGGTGTTACAGCAGTCGTGCCGATTGTCGGGTCGCCATTTGTGATGGAGGGGTTGCCAAAGTTTTGCAACAGTACTGCGGAAGGACTCGATTTAGTCAAGGGAAGAGTGTAAATGACTTCTCTAGTTCTGTGGAGTCTTTATAAAGAGTCAGAATGGGAAGGGGAGGGCTCTTTCTTCATGGCACCATTAATGGCTAATTAAGACGTTTCAGCCATGGGTTGTTACACTGTTCTGGCCAATGAACAGCCACAAAAATGACCCCTGGCTTTCTCTACACTGAATGGGGAATAGGATCAAAGCTTTGGAAATAGAGAGAGGGGCCCTTTGTCTCCCAAGGCCGTGAATGCTCTTCTCCCAATTTCTCACCTCCATTAAAGGGCAAGAGGAGATTTTCTCTCTCCTCTAAAACGCTAATTCCAGAAGTTTAGTCTGACGAATTTTTCTAATTCGTCGAACTCCGCCCGACGAACCTGCTTTATTCGTCAAACTCCGCTCAGCTTTGCTAGAGGCTTTCGTCGAGCTCTGCTCGACGATTTTCATCGAGCTCTGATCGAATCTTTTGTTGAGCTCTGCTCGACGCTTTCGTCGAGCTCTGCTCGACGATTTCTATCCAGCTCAGGTCAACTCTTAGCTTGTACTTTTGGGGTGTTACATTGGGTGTCACTAGACCCTTTAGTGCTTCCCAGGGATTTGTCATGAATTAGTCATGACAAAACCATCTTAGGGGTCTAGAAGTCTGAGGGATGTTACAAATCCCAATACATAAAAATAAAAATTTTGTCCTCAAAATTTAAGTTAAGCTACGGGGTTCCAAGTATATATAAGAAAAAGAATTTGACATCCCGAGAGCTTAACGGGATTACCTGACGTGAAAAGCTCTGAGTACCTTTATCACATCAAGTCATGTGGCTCCCACGTGTGCTCTTCTTGTCAATGATTCCTACACAAGACCTTGACCAGGGGAACCTTCTTGCACCGCAGGGTCCGTGCCGCTTTATCATCAATCCTGACCAGCTCCATGCTGACTGACCGATCCGACGCCACATGGCTATCCGTAGCAGAAATCAGATGTTCAGGCCGTAGCAAAGCTCTCCAAAGGGAAGAGACGTGGAAGATGTCATGCTGTCCTGCTAACTTTGGCAGAAGTTCTAGCATGTAGGCCAATGGACCGATCCGCTCTAGGATCCTGTAGGGCCCCATGTATCTAGGACTGAGCATCTTCTGCCTTCGAACCTGAGAAACTCCATGCATCGGCCAAATCTTCAAGAACACCCGATCTACTACCTGGAACTCCACCTACCAATGCTGCGCATCATAGTACTTGGCCTTCCTGCTCTGAGCCTCCAACATCCTATCCCGAATCAGCCTCACCTGAGCATCAGTGTCTTCCATAAACTCTGAGCCAAGAGCCTTGGGGTCCTCGTCCAGGACCTAAGATAGAGGGGTCCGACACCTTCGTCCATACAGAGCCTCATAAGGGGCCATACGTATACTGGCATGATGAATGCTGTTGTAGGAGAACTTGATCAGTGGTAACGGTCACTCCCAAGGCTCCCCGCGATCCAAAATGTATAAGCGTAGAAGATCCTCCAAAGTCCGGTTGGTGCGCTCTGTCTGTCCATCTGTTTGAGTGTGGAAGGCTGTGTTAAACATCAATTGAGAGCCCATGTAAGCCTGAACTGACCTCCACTCCTTGGATGTGAAACGCCTGTCCCGATCCGAGACGATCGTCTTGGGCACTCCATGATAGTGCACAAACTGCTCCACAAACTTCTGCGCCAGATCAACTACAAGAGCGTCCTTCCAAACTGGGATAAACCTGTCCACCTTTGTCAGCCTATCAATGATGACCCAAATCAAATCGTTCCCTGTAAATGACCGAGGTAGCTCGTGTATGAAGTATGTGGCTATATCCTCAAACTTCCACTCCGGCACTGGGAGTGGCTGCAGTAACCCGGCCGGACATCTGCACTCTGCCTTCACTAGATGGCAAGCCTCGCAATGTGTCACAAAATATGGGATGTCCTTCTTCATGCCCGGCCAAAACATGGTCTTCTTCAGATATGCTGCCATCTTTTTGATACCTGGGTGCACAGAGTATCTGCTGCAGTGAGCCTCTGCCATGATGTCCTCCCGAATCCGGCCTCCTGCCAGTATATAAACTCTGCCCCTACAACAAAGCAGCCCATCTCTCAGTGAATAATCCTCAGTCACGCCTTCCTCCAAGGCTCTGAAAATGGGCTCCATCCTCGCATCCAGCCTCTGCTTGTCCCTGATGCGATCCCGAATATCGTATGTGGTACTCATCAACGCAAGGTACTCCATGTACAACTCTGGATCATCCTCGGATACCAGGGATATCTGAATCTCCTCTAACATACGCACCAGCTCCAAATCCATCAACTGGGGCTCTGTCCCTGACGTGGTGGCTCTCCGGCTCAGGGCATCTTCCACCACGTTCGCCTTGCCAGGATGGTAATGCATGGTGTACTGATAGTCTAATATGAACTCTACCGAGTGCCTCTGTCGGATATTCAGCTCCTTCTGAGTGTTCACATACTTCACGTTCTTATGATCTGAAAAGATATCACAATGAACCCCGTAGAGGTAGTGTCTCCAAATTTTTCGAGTGAAAATCACCGCTCCCATCTCCAAGTCGTGCACCAGATAGTTTAGCTTGTGCTTCTTCAACTGTCTGGAAGCATAAGAGATCACATACCCATTATGCATCAGGACGACACCCACCCCCTGGTATGATGCGTAGGTGTATACCTGAAATCCCTCCCTCCCAGATGGAAGGGCAAGAATAGGAGCCGAGGTGAGCCGGCCCTTCAGTTCCTGGAAAGCAGCTTCACACTGCGACATCCAAACAAATGGGGTCTCCTTCTTCGTCAGAGATGTGAGCGGGAGAGCAATCCGGGAGAACCCCTCTACGTAATTCCGTTAATAGCCGGCAAGTCCTAGAAAACTCCTCACATCGGTGGCTGTCTTCGGAGGTTGCCGATCTCGAACTGCCTGAACCTTCACAGGATCCACTGCCAAACCTACTCCACTGAGAACATTGCCCAAAAATGCCACCTCCTACAGCCAGAATTGGCACTTGCTGAACTTCGCACACAACCTGTGCTCCTGGAGCTTCTCCAAGGTCAGTGCCAGGTGGCGAGCATGCTCCTCCTCAGACCTCAAATAGATGAGGATGTCATCTATAAAAACTATGACAAAAATGTCAAGGTAAGCCTCGAATACCCGGTTCATCAGACTCATGAACGCGGATGGGTATTCGTGAGGCCGAAGGGCATCACTGTGAAATCAAATAGCCCATATCTTTTGCTAAAGGCTGTCTTTAGAATGTACTCCTTCTGAATACACAGCTGGTAATACCCTGATTGCAAATCCAACTTCGAAAACAAATAAGCTCCCTCCAATTGGTCAAACAGCTCGTCAATCCTAGGCAGGGGATATGTGTTTCGAACCGTGAGCCTGTTTAGGGCTCTGTAATCAATGCATAAGCGAAGCGTGCCGTCCTTCATCTTCACGAATAAAACTGGAGCTCCCCAAGACGAGGAGCTCATCTTGATAAATACTGCTTCTACCAGCTCCTGTAACTGGCTCCGAAACTCTACCAGCTCCTTTGGGGGCATACGGTAGGGTGCTCTCGATACTGGCTTAGCCCCTGATACGAGCTAAATCTGGAAATCCTGCTCCTGATACGGTGGTAACCCTGGCAGGTTATCTAAGAATACGTCAGCAAAGTCTCGAACCACCGGAATATCAGCAACAGAGCCCTTGACCTCAGTCATCTCTAACAACACCTGGTAAACCTCATCTCCCTGCAGGTGGGCCCTGATAGCTTGAATAGGAGAGAGAAAGTGGCAGGAAATAGGAGCAGCACCTTCAAACATCGCATAGACATCACCACATCTGAGTACAACTTTCCTCGCCGGGAAGTTAATCTGAGCGTGGTTCTGGGCTAGCCATGCCATACCCAGAACAAGATCGAAGTCCGGCAAGCTAAGGGTCATTGTCGGGGCTTCGAGGGTCAACCCATCGATGGTCACCCTCAGGATGCAACTCGCACTAGATTGAACCACCATCCCAGGGGAGACGCACCCTCCTGGTAACTCCCTCGTAAAATCTAATGCCCTCCAGCTTCTTGACGAATTCCTCTGAGACGAAATTATGCGATGCCCCCATGTCAAAGAGAGTGAGGGTGGGCTTGCCACACACCAACATTACTCCTGAGTTTATTAGAGTATTCTTAGTTATCTAGTTTAAGATTCTACCTTAACATTTAAATTGTTTCAAATCTACATAATCACATCTTAGAAAGAAAAGAACCTTAAAAAAAAAATTGATGTACCTGTTATTACCCTCTCCGGGTCCCGGGGCTGTGCCAAATCTAGGGCATAAACCTGCTCCCTGTCCTACCTACGCTCTCTCCCCTGAAATCCACAGTGTTGGGTACATTGGTTTAAATGTACCTGATTTGAAGAAGCCTCACCCTACTCAATGATATACATCAAAATGTATTTGATGTGTTTTGAGTTTAGTTGTGCAGGTCAAGTATTTGCAGGAAAGCAGAAAAGATTCTAAGTCCATGTGTCGACACCCAGAGGGAAAGTGTTGACACTTAAGAAGACTTGTGTCGACACCCAGGCAAGCAGTGTCGACACTTGGAGTACTTGTATCGACACCAGGGATGTGGAGTCGACACCAGACAGAAAGTGTCGACACAAGGAGCTGTGTCGACACTCAATGAAGAAAAGTGCAGTGAAGCAGTGTCGACACTTAGCAGTTGTGTCGACACCCAGAGAAACTGTGTCTACATCAGAAAGTGTCGACACTTGGAGGCTGTGTCGACACTCAGCAAAAGTCAGCAGAGTCTAAGTATAAGTGTCGACACCCAGAGCAATATGTCGACACACAGCAGAAGAGTCAACACTTGAAAAAATTGTCGACACAAGAAAAAATGTGTCGACACTCAGCTGAAGACTCAACACTTGAAGAAAGTGTCGACACAAGAAATAATGTGTCGACACTCAGCTGAACACTCAACACTTGAAGAAAGTGTCGACACAAGGAGCTGTGTCGACACTTAGCAAAGTTCAACAATATTCTAAGTACAAGTGTCGACACAAAGGAGAAGTGTCGACACTCAGCCAAAGTCTCAACACAAGAGGATGTGTCGACACAAGGAGCTGTGTCGACACTCAGTAAGTATCAACACTGAAGGCATGTGTCGACACTAAGAAGATGTGTCGACACTGAACAAGTTCAACACATGAAGATGTGTCGACACAAAGGAGATGTGTCGACACTTACAAGAATTCAGCAATATACTGAAGAACAAGTACTTGTGTCGACACACATTATCAGTGTCGACACATGAAGAAGAAGCTGTGTCGAGAAGTGAATTCTACAACACAAGGAGTTGTGTCGACACCTTGTAGGCTAGTGTCGACACTTAGTCAACTTGTGTCGACACTTAGTCTATTAGTGTATACTAAGTGTCGACACTTAAAGACAGATTATCTCGACACTTACAGACAGATACAATTATTTCAAGAACTGACTGGATGACTTGACAGCTGTCATTTCAGCCGGTCTACTGCACCTGTCAGAGTTGTCAGAAATCAGTTAGGAACCGGACCAGCCGGTTACCATGAAGAAGGCCTATAAATAAGCTTATACTGTCAACAGAAGAGGATGATTGAACACATGATCAACAGATCAAGTAATACAAAGAAGATCTAGCTATTCATTGAAGAATTCAGTGAAGATCTAAGTAGTTGGAGAGAGAGAGCTCCATCCAAGAAGACAGCTGTTGGAACCAGGCTGAGAAGAAGGGTTCAGATTTTATTCTGAATCTTAAGTAGCAGAGATCAAGGATCAACTGCAGAGGAGATCAATCCTATTATGTTCTACATTCAAGAAGCTTTGAAGAAAGCCAAGTCAGATTGATCTCGGCAGAGTTCTTCCAAGAACTCATCAAGAAACTCACAACTCTTCTTTCTTTTCTCTGAGTTGTAGGGTTTACATTTTGTATTCATATTATCTTGTAGGATCCTTAGGGATCTGAGTTTGTAAGCCTGTAATTATAAAGGCTGAGTGTAGGGCCTATGTGCCTGAGTGTAGGAGATTTGTATCTCTGAGTGTAGGCATGTTGTGGTTGAGAGTAGGCCTTGTGGCTGAGTGTAGGCTTTGTGAAAAAGCTGAGTGTAGGTCTTTGGAGAAGACTGAGTTGTAGGGCCTTGGGCCTGAGCTGTAGGAACCTGGTTGAGATTCTGAGTGTAAGATCTGAGGATCTGAGATAGTGGAGGAGTTTGGCCGAATCTAGTACACTACTAGATAGGCGAAGGGGGAAAGTTGATGTACCCAAACCTTGGGGAACCACTATAAACCTGTGTGTTCACTGTGTGCATGTGTTTTGCTGTGATTGCTGATTGATTGCTGTGAGAAAGTAGTTTAAATTCTGTGATATAATCTGAATACTGCCCAAAAAGTTAAAAAGATTTAAGTCACCTATTCACCCCCCCCCCTCTAGGTGATTAGGTACAATATCTTTCAAGTGGTATCAGAGGGAGGTTACTCAAAAAGGGACTTAACTGTCTGAGTAGATCTTGTTGGCAGATTCACACTAAGTAAAGTACAGAATCAAGAAAATCAAGAACCATGGGTTCCACTGAGAATCATAAGGAATTGGGATCCATGAAGCTACCCATCTGCAGAAAAGAAATATTTGGCATCTGGAAGGAAAGGGTGAGACTTTGTATGGAAGCCTCAGACCCTAGGATATACATCACAGTTAAAGAAGGGCCATATGTGCCCATGAAGGTTTCAGTCCTGGATGCAAATCAGAGAACACCTAAGGATTTCTCTGAAATGACAAAGGATGAGATAGTTCTAGCCACAATGGACAAGAGGGCTCAGAATATCATTGTAAGTGCTATAGATGATGCTACCTTTCAGAATTTAATACACTGTAAGACATCTAAGGAGATGTGGGATACCTTGATAGTGTATATGGAGGGTTCTGAAGAAGTGAGGCAAGACAGGAAGTCTTTGCTAAACCAGGAATATGAAAGTTTCAGGCAAGGTAGGACTGATAGCATAACTGAATGCTATAAGAAGTTCTATAGGATTGTGAATGAGCTAATGTCCTATGGCAGAGAGTTCAGCAATTATGAGTTAAATGACAAATTCTTGAGGTCCCTAACAAAGGATTGGGACACCAAGATCTGTGCCATAAGGGAAATGGCAAAGTTAGCAGATATCCCTCCACCAACACTGTTTGGAAAACTGCTTTCCTATGAGATGCAGTTGATGGTGAGGAAAGAAGAGGAGAAGACTACAAGAAGTGAGCACAAGGAAAGGACAGTGGCCTTTAAAACATAAGCCCCCAAAAAATACAGAAGTAAGTCACCTGCTCCACCTCCAAAGATAGCTGAGACTGAGTCAGATGAGTCAGCAAGCAGAAAGTCTGAGAGCAGTGAAAGTGATGAGGACTTTGCAGCATTCACAAGACACTTTCAGAAGTTCTTAAAGAAGAAACAGTGGAGGACAAAGCCATCCACATCACAGGGTAAAGAAGACTATTATCAGAACAAAAAGTATTCAAAGAAAGACAGGAAAAAGACCAAGTCAAGCAAAGCAACTATATCAAAAATTGTTTGCTATTGCTGTAACAGACAAGGACATGTTATTGCAGACTGTCCTGAGAAAAGGAAAGAGTCTAATGATAAGAAAAAGACTCAATACAAGGGCAAGAAGGAAAGATCTTTTGTTTCCAAAAAGGATAAGAGCATGCCAGACATATCTTCATTAGAAACTGAGTCAGATGCTGAAGCATACATAGGACTATTTGCTGAGGAAGAGGAAGAAGAGTTCATCCAGATCATGAACTCTATATATGAACAAGAGGACAGTCAGTGCCAAGGACTGATGGCATTGATAGAAAGTGACAAAATCCAGGAGAACCCTGGACCTAGTAAGGTACAAAATTGTTCTTTCAGTTCAATTTCTTGTGCTAGTTCAGAAACAGATTCATCATCATCAAGTGATGAGAGTGCATCTGAGTCTGAAGAGGATATTCATCAGTTGATAGATGAATATAAAGTTCTGTTGCAAGCTTTTAAGAAGAGCAAGTCCCTAGCCAAGAGTCAGGCAAAGGACATTGCTAGTCTCAAAGCTGCTACAACTGATTTTGAGAAGATGATTGATCAAAAGCTAAATGAAATAGCCAGAGTGAAGCACATAACTGTAATTCAGATGGGGAATATATCATTTAAGAATGATCAAATCAAAAGTCTGGAGATTAGTCTTCAGAAGGAGAGAGATTTAGTTGCTAGGTTTTCTAAACCAAAGTCTGTTCTACCCTTAATTGATGAATTTGTTCATCAAAAAGGTAAAGCTGGACTAGGGTTTTCTAAACCTGCTAGGACTGTCAAGTACAAGTCCAAGGGCAAAGCCCCATCTCTCAACAAGCCAGCTGTAAATAAAACAGCTAGGGATGTGCCTAAGCAAAGGTACAATAGGTTTGAGTGTTGGTGCTGTGGCAAGGTAGGCCACTTTGCCATGGACTGTTGGCACAATGCAAGTGCCAAAGTGAGTAGCAAACTGCCTGTTGGAAAACCTACAGGTAGCTTTGTTAGGAAGCAAACTAACCAGTACCAAGGACCCAAGAATTCTTTGGGTTCTAAGGTTCACTAATCTGTTTTGCAGGTGAGTCCAAGTGACCATGCCCCAATATGGTACTTGGACAGTGGATGTTCCAGGCACATGACTGGAACAAGGGGATTGCTAAAGGACTACACACCCATCAAGGATGGTCCAAAAGTCACCTTTGGTGGTTCTGAAAAAGGAATCATCAAGTGTTTTGATAACATTTCTAGCTCCCATATTACTATTACTCAAGTGGCTTATGTTGAAGGTTTGAAACATAACCTTATTAGTATAAGTCAATTGAGTGATGTAGGATATGACATCTCATTTGTCAAAGATGGTTGTTATATCAGGAGGTCAAATGATCAAGAGATCATTTTGACTGGTTATAGAAAAAGGAATGTCTATTGCCTAGACATTATGTGTGAGAACAATGGTTCTCCAGTGTGTCTTGTAGCTGATGAGACAGTCTCTCATTATGTCAAATGGCACAAGAGGCTAGCCCATCTAAATTACAAGACAATTGACCAACTCTATAACAAAGAGTTAGTGAGGAATGGTTCTCAAGTTAAGTGTATTAAAGATGGAATATGCTCAGCTTGTCAAAAGGGCAAGCAGACTAGATCCACCTTTAGTAGCATTGAAAACAAAGATGCTGTGAGGTATTTATACCTCTTGCATATGGATCTCTTTGGTCGTATGCCAGTTCACAGCCTAGGTAGGAAGGTCTATACCTTTGTAGTTGTAGATGACTACTCAAGATTTTCCCGGGTGTTCTTCCTTAGACAGAAATCTGAAACACCTAGTATCTTCTATAGCTTTGTCAATCAAATTCAGAATGAACTAGACAGTACAGTGGTCAAGATAAGAAGTGACCATGGTACTGAATTCCAGTCTGATAACATGACAAAACTATGTGAAGAATTTGGGATATTTCAAGAGTTTTCTTCACCAAGAACACCTCAGCAAAATGGCATTGCTGAGAGGAAAAATAGAACCTTGATTGAGGCTGGTAGAACCCTATTAAGTGATACATATCTACCAGAATATTTCTGGGCTGAGACAGTGAATACTGCATGCCATGTAATTAATAGGGCTACCATTACTAAAAGCCACAATAAGACCCCCTATGAGATTGTGAAAGGCATAAAACCAAACCTACCTATTTCAGGATCTTTGGTTGTAAGTGCTTTATACTTAACAATGGAAAGTCTTACTTGACTAAGATTGCTTCCAAGTCCCAAGAGGGAATTTTTGTTGGGTACAGCAACAATAGTAAGGCTTATAGAGTCTACAACTTGTCTACTCAAGTTGTAGAAGAGTCTGTACATGTAGTATTTGATGAAACTAGACTTATTAACAATGAGTTGTCTAGTAGTATTTGCAGCTCCACAGGTGTGACTGAGAAGATGGACAAGCTCACTATAGAAGAAGGACCTACTGCAAGACAGCAGGTAGAAGATAGTGGCTGTTGTCCAGGGGGAGTAGTACATGTACCTAATGCAGAAGAAGATCAAGGAGTGCAGCAAGATGAAGGAACTGAAGTAGTTCAACCTAAAGCCAGGATGCCTCCAGCTAATAGGCATCTAAGAGATCATCCAGCAGAGCAAATCATTGGTGATCTAAGACAAGGGGTACAAACAAGGAGCAGAAATCTGAATGCAGTACTCTACTCCAGTTTTCTATCCCAAGTAGAGCCAAAGAAGTTTGAAGAAGCTATCCTAGACCCTCATTGGATTGAGGCAATGCAAGAGGAACTAAATCAGTTCAAGAGATGCAAAGTCTGGGAGCATATTCCTAAACCAAAAGACCACAATATAATTGGAACCAAGTGGATCTTTAGGAACAAGATGGATGGACATGGAGTGATTGTCAAGAACAAAGCAAGATTGGTTGCTAAAGGATATATGCAGGAAGAAGGTATTGACTTTGATCAAACCTTTGCTCCAGTAGCCAGACTGGAAGCCATAAGAATGTTCCTGGCCTATGCAACCTTTCAAGGATTTAAAGTTTACCAAATGGATGTTAAGTCAGCCTTTTTGAATGGTAATCTGAGAGAGGAAGTCTATGTGGAACAGCCATTAGGTTTTGTTGATTCAACTCAACCTCATTATGTCTATAGACTTGGGAAAGCTTTGTATAGGTTAAAATAAGCCCCTAGGGCTTGGTATGAAATCTTGTCTAGTTTCCTCATTGAGAATAAGTTCACAAGGGGGAAAATAGACAAGACTCTATTCCTTAGGAAATCTAGAGGCAAGATCATACTAGTCCAAATATATGTAGATGACATCATATTTGGGTTTACTGAAAGTAGTCTTTGCAAAAACGTTTGCAAAACTAATGCAAGGACAATTTGAGATGAGTAGTATGGGGGAACTTAAGTTCTTCTTGGGTCTCCAAGCTAGACAGACTGAGAATGGTTTATCCATATGCCAGTCTAAGTTCACCCTAGAACTCATAAGGAAGTATGGTATGGATTCATACAGTACCATGAAGACTCCTATGGGGTCAAGTATGTCTCTTAGCAAAGATGATGCAGGGAAACCTGTAGATGAGTCTTTGTATAGAGGGATAGTTGGCTCCCTATTATATTTGACTGCAAGTAGACCAGATATCATGTATGCTACATGTGTCTGTGTAAGGTACCAAGCATGCCCTAAAGAGTCTCATTTGACAGCAGTCAAAAGGATACTGAGATATCTAAAGGGCACTCCTTATCTAGGCCTCTGGTACCCTAGGAATGGAGATTTTGATCTAACAGGTTATTCAGATGCAGATTTTGCAGGCTGCAAAGAAGACAGAAAAAGTACAACTGGAACCTGTCAATTCCTAGGTGGAAGACTGATTTCATGGAGTAGCAAGAATCAAACAAGTGTGGCTATCTTCACTGCAGAATCAGAATATGTGGCTGCAGGAAGTTGATGTGCTCAACTTCTATGGATACAACATCAGCTTGAGGATTATGGAATTCAGGTAAGTAGAACACCACTGTTTTGTGATTCTACTAGTGCTATATCAATTGCTAACAATCCTGTTTCCCATAGTAGAACTAAACATATTGAGATAAAATATCATTTTCTAAGGGAACATGTAGAAAAAGAAGATATATCACTTGAGTATGTAAATACTGATAATAAACTAGCTGACATGTATACTAAGCCCCTAGAAGAAACCAAGTTCAATAGGTTTAAAATTGAACTAGGTATGATAAACTTAGAATAAGTTTATAGAAATGGCTAAGTAAAAAGGTGTCGACACACAGAGTTATTTGTGTCGACACAGAAAAGTGGTGTCGACACTTCAGGGAAAAAGTGTCGACACATCTAGGAAGTTGGTGTCGACACTTCAGAAAATTAGTATCGACACATACAAGGTCAGTGTCGACACAACCAAGGTGGTGTCGACACTTAGAGTTTACTCAGAATTATCTAAGTAAAGTCTCGACTAAGTGTCGAGTTAAGTGGTGTCGACACATAAACAAGTGTCAACACATATATTCTGTCGACTAAACTTGTGTCGACACAATGTGTCGAGACATTATAAGTCTGTGTCGACACTTTTCAACAGTGTCGACACAATTTAAGTTAGTTAACCCGCCCTTTCATCTTCAAACCTAGAAAGGTATACATAGGATTTTGCCTTTGTCTGTCGACACGCTCACCAAAGTTTCGAGACCAAACTTGTGTGTCGACACCTCTCTTCTCTCCAGTCAAATTCTTCAAACCCTAATGCCGCCAAAGCTCGAGGAGAACGTGAACGAAGGCTATGAACTGGTGCGACATGCGTTTGACGATGCTGATCAGGAGATCAAGCATGTGGTAACCCTAGTTGCAGACTCGGGGTTGGATTTTCTTATTTCAGAGCCCACAAAGATCTGGAAGAAAGAAGTATTGGAATTCCTGAATGGAGCTAAAGTAGATGAATCTGGACTCAAGATAAAGTCTAGGGTTCATGGTGAAAAGGTGAAGGTCTCACCTAAAAGTTTGAGAAAGGTCCTAAATCTACCAAGGACAAAGGAAGAGGATGAAGTTACTGCTTCTAAGACCAGAGAAGCATTGACATGGTGTGGTCTGGATTCAAAGATGAAAATTGGATCTATATTCAATAGGAAAGGCATGAACAGCCAGGGAAAATTTCTATCAGAAATTGTTGGAAAAGTAATCTTGAGTAAGCCTGGAGGGCATGACAGGGTCTCAGCCCATATGTTCAATCTTATGACAAGGATAATCTTTACAGTGAAAACTGATTGGTCTGTTATTGTCTTTGATAAGATTAAAGAAAGTCTGAAGAAACCCAATTTGGGTAGGATCTTAAGTCTATACTTGGCTGGTAGTATACCAGAAGTTATGAGTCAAGCTGCAGGAACTAAGATCAACCATATGAGAAAGATGGACATGAGGATATTCTCTAGGTGGGATAGAGTTTTAACCAAGGAGATGCCAACTCCTGAGAAATTAACTCCTCAAAAGAAGAAGAAGAAACTGCCCCAGTGGCTCAGGATTCATCTAGCAGCTCTGAGGAGCAAGTTATCTTTACACCTGATGATGACCAAGAACCTGCAGATGCTGGGAAGTCTCCAGCTCAACAAGATGTTGCAGAGAGGCAGGGGAGCTACCTCAAGCTAGCCCCTTACACCAGGATTCAGTCCAGGGGGAGCCACTAGTAGTGGAAGAGCCAACTCCTCTTGAAAGTGAAAGAGCCACCCATATCATCCTTGAGGTAATCACTGAGCTTATTGCTTTAGATTTCCCTATAGAGGATAATGTTTTGTCTGATTCCTTAAATAATACTACTCAGCAATCTCAGATTGATACTCAACCCCCAGATGTTGTCATGAAGGACACATCAGTTACAGTTCAAGTAGTATCTGATCCAGTGGTAGATGAGCCAAGAGTTTCTCTAGCCCATTCTCCACAAGAATATACAATGGAAGATCTTTTTCTCAATCTGGATCAGACAGACTTTGACAAGGACAATGCTGCTGCTGAGGGGGAGAATGCTCCTGTTGAGGGGGAGCCAGTGGAAATTCTAGAAGAACCTACAAGTAAAGAGCCTGAGAAGCAAAAGGAAGTTGAGGAGCCCCCTAGGGAGAGGGTAGACATAACCAGCACCTCAGCTTCTGAAGATGAGGAGGCAGCAAGAGCTAAGAAAAAGAAGTTTCAAGTATTTAAAAGAAGAAGCCAGAATTATAAGAAGGCCTTGCAAACTATTGCTCCACAGCCTATATCTCAACCAGCACCATCTATAGATTATAGTTCTCTCATGGTTGCTATGCAAATAAAACTTGATGAGCACAGGAAAGCAATAGAAACATATGTGGATGAGGGGCACAAGTCTTTACAGTTTGATCTGGCTCAGGATATTAAGTCCATAAGATTTGAGATGAATCTCAATAAGAAGGAGATGACTGACTGCTTCCACAAGGGAGGGAATGCAGTAGTCTACTTAGCTACTCATCAGGAGAAAATAAAAGCTCAAGTAGATGACATTGCACTGAAGCAAGGATATGTTCTTGAGAACCAGATCAGAATGAATGACAATTTGACTGCTTCACACAATGCAATTGTCACTGAGATGATGAACATAGCTACTGGCCTGACTACTTCTATTGCTACTGCTAAAGCAGAGTTTGATAAAGCATTACAAAAGAGTTTAACTGATGTTACTTCTGCAATTCAAGACTCTCAGAAGTTGATAACTGAAAAACTCCAAAGGTGGAAACCTTTCTTTAAATATGGAGTCAACTATTTGGATAACTAGGTCAGATTTCAGAAAGATGATGTAAGAGATCACATAGAAAGAGAAGTCATAAAGGGGGAGAGGGTATTAGTCAAAGCCAGCTCTGATCATGCTAAGTGGATTTCTAATTCTATCAGAGCTACTCTTGGTTATCCTCCTTTATGTGATGATGATAATGTGGCAGAATTTGGGATACATCCTGCATATCTAGGAGGGGAGCAACCTGAAGTGGCTCAAGTCATCTACCCTCCTCCAGATTTTGATATGGTACAAGCTGAGATTCAGACTATGTATAGCCCATCTGAGGGTAAGCAAAATGTTATTCTAGAAAAGGTGGTTCAGCCAGTATCTGAGGCTATGCAAGAGGCTCTGCAGAAAGAACAAGAAGCCAGACTGTCTAAGAAGAGGTTTAGAGAGCAAGCTGAACGAAGACCTGACTTTGAGCAGTGGAGCCCCACTTCAAGAAATATTATTTTGACTGCATGGAAAGCTGCCAAAGATAACATTCAAGACAGGAACAAATGGTTTTCTGAACTTGAATGGAGGAAGCATGAGACAAGGCAAGAAGCCATAGTGCAATACAGGAGAAAGGCCAAGATGGGAAAGCTACCTCCTACTGCCCAGGAGCCTAGCAAGTACTTTCCCAAGCTATATCATTATTTTGAGAGGCAAAAGATTAAAGCTGAAGAGCTAAAGAAGAAGGAGCTAAAAGGGAAAAAGCCTGCTGATACTGAAGATGCTGAAGCCCCTGTGCAAGCAAAGATAAAGTCTGGGAAGGGCATAGTGATTAAGGAGGCAGGGCAAAAATAGAATAGCATTATCTTAAGTTTACTATGTAATCTTTTGATGTTAAACATTCTGTAAACTTTTGTTTAATGTATATGACAAAGTTGTTAGAACAATATGATGTGTGATTAATCTATTTCATAATTGTTCTGAAATGGTATCTGAGTATACATGTTTTGTTTGATACATGTTTATGTTTGCCCTGTTATATAATCCTGCTTTACATCATGCTATGATTTTATTCTGTATGGTGTATATCATTGACTAAGGGTTATGACTTCTCCAAATAGGGGGAGATTGTTGGGTACATTGGTTTAAATGTACCTGATTTGAGGAAGCCTCACCCTACTCAATGATATACATCAAAATGTATTTGATGTGTTTTGAGTTTAGTTGTGCAGGTCAAGTATTTGTAGGAAAGCAGAAAAGATTCTAAGTGCATGTGTCGACACCCAGAGGGAAAGTATCGACACTTAAGAAGACTTGTGTCGACACCCAGGCAAGCAGTGTCGACACTTAGAGTACTTATGTTGACACCAGGGATGTGGAGTCGACACCAGACAGAAAGTGTCGACACAAGGAGCTGTGTCGACAGTCAATGAAGAAAAGTGCAGTGAAGCAGTGTCGACACTTAGCAATTGTGTCGACACCCAAAGAAACTGTGTCTACATCAGAAAGTGTCGACACTTGGAGGCTGTGTCGACACTCAGCAAAAGTCAGCAGAGTCTAAGTATAAGTGTCGACACCCAGAGCAATGTGTCGACACACAGTAGAAGAGTCAACACTTGAAGAAAGTGTCGACACAAGAAAGAATGTGTCGACACTCAGCTTAAGACTCAACACTTGAAGAAAGTGTCGACACAAGAAAGAATGTGTCGACACTCAGCTGAAGACTCAACACTTGAAGAAAGTGTCGACACAAGGAGCTGTGTCGACACTTAGCAAAGTTCAACAATATTCTAAGTACAAGTGTCGACACAAAGGAGAAGTGTCGACACTCAGCCAAAGTCTCAACACAAGAGGATGTGTCGACACAAGCAGCTGTGTCGACACTCAGCAAGTATCAACACTGAAGGCATGTGTCGACACTGAACAAGTTCAACACATGAAGATGTGTCGACACAAAGGAGATGTGTCGACACTTACAAGAATTCAGCAATATACTGAAGAACAAGTACTTGTGTCGACACACATTATCAGTGTCGACACATGAAGAAGAAGCTGTGTCGGGAAGTGAATCCTACAACACAAGGAGTTGTGTCGACACCTTGTAGGCTAGTGTCGACACTTAGTCAACTTGTGTCGACACTTAGTCTATAAGTGTCGACACTTAAAGACAGATTGTCTCAACACTTACAGACAGATACAATTATTTCAAGAACTGACTGGATGACTTGACAGCTGCCATTCCAGCCGGTCTACTGCACCTGTCAGAGTTGTCAGAAATCAGTTAGGAACCGGACCAGCCGGTTACCATGAAGAAGGCCTATAAATAGGCTTATACTGTCAACAGAAGAGGATGATTGAACACATGATCAACAGATCAAGTAATACAAAGAAGATCTAGCTATTCATTGAAGAATTCAGTGAAGATCTAAGTAGTTGGATAGAGAGAGCTCCATCCAAGAAAACAGCCGTTGGAACCAGGCTGAGAAGAAGGGTTCAGATTTTGTTCTGAATCTTAAGTAGCAGAGATCAAGGATCAACTGCAGAGGAGATCAATCCTATTGTGTTCTACATTCAAGAAGCTTTGAAGAAAGCCAAGTCAGATTGATCTCAGCAGAGTTCTTCCAAGAACTCATCAAGAAACTCACAACTCTTCTCTCTTTTCTCTGAGTTGTAGGGTTTACATTTTGTATTCATATTATCTTGTAGGATCCTTAGGGATCTTAGTTTGTAAGCCTGTAATTATAAAGGCTGAGTGTAGGGCCTGTGTGCCTGAGTGTAGGAGATTTGTATCTCTGAGTGTAGGCCTGTTGTGGCTGAGAGTAGGCCTTGTGGCTGAGTGTAGGCTTTGTGAAAAAACTGAGTGTAGGTCTTTGGAGAAGACTGAGTTGTAGGGCCTTGGGTCTGAGCTGTAGGAACCTGGTTGAGGTTCTGAGTGTAAGATCTGAGGATCTGAGATAGTGGAGGAGTTTGGCCGAATCTAGTACACTACTAGATAGGCGAAGGGGGAAAGTGGATGTACCCAAACCTTGGGGAACCACTATAAACCTGTGTGTTCACTGTGTGCATGTATTTTGCTGTGATTGATGATCGATTGCTGTGAGAAAGTAGTTTAAATTCTGTGATATAATCTGAATACTGCCCAAAAAGTTAAAAAGATTTAAGTCACCTATTCACCCCCCCCCCTCTAGGTGATTAGGTACAATATCTTTCACACAGGCCCGACCACGTCCCTGCCCACCAAACTACCAAGCAGGTGGGGCCTCCTAGAGTGCTGGTAATGGTGCTCCTCTCATAGGGAAGTTCCCCGAATGTGCCACGGCTGGTGCACTGATAATATGTCGGTGGCTATTCCACTAACCTCGGCATCTCCCTCATCTATAGTGGCTGAGGAGCCAACACCACTGGGGTCCTCTACACCTGCCTGCCCTCCTGATGAGGCTAATCCCCGTTCCTCTTGTAACACCCCAAAAAGGAGTAGTGGTCATTGGGGGCTAACGCGCCACGATAGTCTTATCGCAGGCGGTAGCTCTGTGATTTAAAAGACATAGTGCTTGGGTTTGGTACCGCGAAGCCAGCGCTACACAGTAGCCACTCAATACTTTGACCACTCAACGCTTTTGACCACTCAATGCTTTCGAGCACTCAATGTTGTCGAACAATCGTCGAGCGCGCTAACGCCAGATAGTAGGAGTTACCGAGCCACGCTACTCGCTCGACGAACGTCAAACAGTTTACCGCCAAGCGCTAAAGTGTTATCGCGGGCGCTAGCTCTGATAGCGGCGCTGAGTGGTTAAAGCGGTTATCGCCTATGTTACCGCGCAGTGGTAGCTTTTGTATATGGATGGACTTGAGATTTTATTCTCATCTCCGCATATCCTTTCTTTGCTGGGAAGGAAGAGGAGGAACATCTAGGAGCTTGTGTGAAGGCTGCTCCAAGGTTTTCTTGTGATTGGAATCGTGAGTCGATGCTAGATCTGCGGAGAGGAAGTTGTGGAAATCAATTCCATCCGGATCATAGATCACAGTAATGTCTCCGAAGAGATCTTCAAGGGTAACAATCTTCTTCCTTGGACATGTGAAGTCCTTATTTGGCATATGCATGGATTTCCCCCACCAAAAGGTGGAATATTAAGGGATTTCCATTGGGTTGATTCTTAATATCCCCAAGAGGTCTTGCGTATAAATCCGGAAATGTGTAGTATGAGATAGGCATACTGTGTGAAGCCCATCTAGACAGGTTGGTATGCATTGGTGATGTTTTATTTTGCGCACCGGAGAAGACTCCACGTATAAACGAGTATTTTGTGGAGTCGGCGGGTTGTGCCTGTGAAATGGAGTAGCAGGAAGTAGTGGAGTGGAATTCCAATAAAATACCCTCAAAGTTCATGTGATATATGCTATGAAAGTCCAGTGTTTCTGGCACTGCAGGTGGCTGCCGGGATTTCTGGATGGTTGGTCCAGTTATGGTTAGGGCTGGGGACGGAAAGAGAGTTCTGTCGCTAAACGCCATGTGATAGTGATTGTCGCTGGCAATAGCTCCCGGCTAACCTGTGATTGTGAAGTCAGTCCTTGGTGGACAGTGTGGCTATTGTAAGCTATGAGCTTTTAAAAGGCTTCGTGCCGAACGGATAAGGGAGAAGCCGACCCGGGTCACTTGTGGAGATTTGAGCAACGGGTAGGGCTGACCTGTCTCCGCGTTATGGTTGTCGACTTGAGTTGCCCGGGTTATTTGGGCATTCATTGTAGTATATAATTAGAGTCTTAGGCCTGCACGCCATTAAGACTAAAGTCTCCGGCTGTAGGGCGTGGAGCGCAATGCTAAAGTTTGTCGTTGGGCACGGTGGTGGGTACTGATACTTCGGTACTCCAAATATGTGCCCTGAGTGCACAGAACGAATGGCCGCTGAGGCATTCGTTTATGATATGTTAACCTGTGCGTGAGTGTACGTTCTTGTGATATATCTGCTTGTGAAATGCTATGACTGCAGGGAAGGAATACTGCTGCCCCGGGTAAGGGGTAGGGTCTTTATAAATTAGTCAGCTGAATGATGACCATTGCTTTGTTTTCCACCGTTGCGGTGGATTGTTCCCGTGCAGGTGCAGGAGAGCCGAGTAGAAAATAGTGGGCCGAAGCCCTTGCTGTTGTTGTTGCTGCTGCTGTGTTGGCCCTGGAAGGCCAAAGAATGAAATGTTTTGTGATTTTCATGTGTGGCCGGCCTGCGTGCCGATATATGTAATTCACATGTATGAAGAAAACTTGTAAGGCCTTAATGTAACACCCCCTATCCGTCGCATAACATATAGCAGTAGGTCCGGCCGGGGCCCGACGCCATATACCACAGATAGACCGAGTGGTTACTCAATGGAAACCATCCAACCAATCACAACGTCCTACACAGAGCATTCTAGCGGAAGTAGTTTAAATAGTTGCAATTAAAACAACCCAGCAACAAGCATGAATGTCCACTAACAAGCCAAAAAGGAATGAAGTACATACACCAGTACTGGCCTTAAGGCCTTACAAATGGTTTACTCAAATTACATGTTTTCCATACCACGACATGCAGGCCGGTCATACATGAACAAAATCAAGTAAACTCTCCAATTAGGCCTTCGAGGGCCGGCTTCGCAATTTGGGCTTTAGCCCGCTATTGATCGCTTAGTCCAGCAGCACCTGCAAGCAACAAACCACTGCACGGTGGCAAACAAAAGCAACGGTCAGCAATGCTGACCAAATTATAACGATCCCGCCCCCAATACGGGGCGGCGATGCTCCTTCCCTGCACTTATTAGCATAACCAAGCAGTATATATATACATTGCATCATAGGCGTTGGCACACACTGCCACACACTCTGTGTACTCAGGGCACATTCTCGGTGAACCGGCCAATGTCACGTCAATTTAAGCCATAGACATTCCGGACTCACCACCGCCACTTTGACGGCCAAACATATGAGCATTTTGTATTTCCGGCATGGGTCACGTCAATTTAAGCCATACACCGCCGAAGACCCTCATCTATGCCAACGGCTCTAACCGAACGACATAGAACGAGTACGGTTCCGTCTAACCCGTGCTCACATCGCAACGACAATTTAAGCCATATGCACGGTTCAAACTTCTCCCGAGTCCCGTTTCCATCACACACTTCACATAACCCGGTTATGTTCAAGTTGGCTCCCAGGCAACCAAGTTGGCAAGATCACACATCCGCCCAGTTTTCCGGGTGCACCTTAGGGTTAATCCCCAAGGCTCCCAGTTACAATCTACCACGTAGAAAACCCGAAAAATAAACATTCGCACGGAGTCTTCTCCGGCATTTATGCAATGCAACATCACCGATCCAGACCAACATGTCCGGATAGGCTTCACACATCATGCTTATGTCCGTTCTTGATTACGGATTCTACATAATGGGGAATTCACATATCTACCCGAAGGAACGCCTCCAACTCACCACAAACTCACGAGAGTGGGCTTCCTATGCAAAAGAAGGAGAGCTTCACATGCTCAAGTAGAGAATCATTACCCTAGCGTTCTTCCTTGGCGCCATGGAAATGTAAGCGGATGAAAAGCACCGCAATCTCCTTGCCTTCGTAGATCCGAAGTCGGCTCGCGATTTGGAGCTCTAAAACTCCTCCAAAGACTGGATCTAGACTTCTTCTTCCTCCTTTACTCTCCCCTCTCTCTAAGATTTAGACAGAGAACACGACAGGAAAAATAAGGGTTCTGAAACCCTTCTCTCGGGTATAACCTCTTCGTTAATAACCACAGCCGTCGGATCCCACAAAAAGGGATGCACGGACATGATCCAGGTCTGAACTGGACAAATGGGGTTAAACACCGCATGGTTCACCAATCCGGAGCAAGACACGCCCGCGACCAATTAAATTATGTCAGGACATTTATTCAACTCCCGCCTGTTGGAACCCTAGTTAGGATTTGGGTAAGGAACACTTTTAGGAATATTATATTGACCCACCATATATAGTCATGGGTCATAGGATTATTTCTAGGCTTGTTCATTCAGAAGGACTCTCCAGCATTGCAGAAAAGAAGTCCAAGAAATGCAGTTAAGACAAAGTCAGAGAATCAGATCGACGATCGTCGAACGCAGTTCGACGAACGGCGATCTCCGGTCGATGAATTCTGAGTTGCTTCTCTGAACTCAGGTCGACGATCTCAAGACTCAAGCAAGGCTGTGTCGACACCTTCACAGCAACTGTGTCGACACTCAACAGTTCTCTCAGCTCGACGAACACAGAAACTGAGCTCGACGAACTGCAAGCTCCGATCGACGAACGCAGGCAAGATATTCAGCTCGACGAATCTAGCTGAGTTCTACGAATGTCGAACTCAAGTCGACGATTGATGAACTCGACGAAAGTTTAGGTCGACGATTTCTGAGCAATCAGTAACAGTCGGCAGAATTAATTGAGGATTAATTACAGTCAACATTCCCAGTGAAAATAGCCGTTCAAACGGACAGTTACAGAAGAATTAAGTGAGGATCAATTTCCACAGCATCTTCACTCTCGAGAATGTTTCTTCCACCATCAAGTCTACAGAATTCAAATACAGGGAAGAAGATAGAGAACATACAACAGACAGAAAAATAAGAAAAATCACTGTAGAGAAAAACATACTAACAGAGAAAAAAAGACACATAAAGGGCAATATCAATACAATAACAAGAAGCCCAGGCCAGAGAACAACTTCATAAAGAAGAAGAAGAACATCTAATCACTATCAAGAGTCTTCTTCTTCCCTATAACCGCAGGACAACTTCAAGGACAACAAATCTCTATCTGTCAGAAGTTCCTGAAAGATACTCTGCTCCAGGCCTGAAGATTGAAGGCCTATTTCCCTGAAGCAGTGCTCCAGCTTTCCTGATACATTCAAGATCTCAGGGGGAGCAAGCTGCTAACATCATTCCACTTGAATCTTCTCTCTGATTGTTGACAGAGAAGATACCATCACTCTCTCACTACCTCCTGTATAAAGGGTTGCCATCTCCCTTCAAAAGTGATTCCCGGTTCACAAGTCTCCTTCCAAAAGACTTGAGGTTTGGTTTTTGGGGACCTGATCAAAACCCATTGGTGCCCAGGACACCTGATCAACTCATCCTATAGTGGATTCCTACCTAGGGTGGTAGAAGAGTGGATGTACCCAGATTGGTTGGGGAACCACTATAAAATCCTTGTGTCTTCTGGTTGCTTGCTCTTCTTTCATTATTTTTGTGCTGAGATATTTATTACTCTAATTAGTTTAGTTAAGATCTGTCCCTTTTAATTGGTATCAGAGGGAGGTTGGTTAAAATACCAGACCTTAGCAGGTTGATTGTACAGGCTAACACCTGAACCAAAGGATCCTTTGATAGATCTTAAAAATCTTTAGAGTTTATCATGGCAAAATTTGATGAGTTTTCAAGCACCAGACTGCCCATGTGCAATCTAGATAAGTTTGCACTATGGAAGACAAGGTTTATATTTTATATGGACTCCATTGATGAAAACATCTTTAAATCTATATTGTCAGGTCCAGCTTAATCTCAGCAAACAACAAGTCCAGATGCTGTTCCATCATCCTAGTGGACACATGCTCAGCAAAAGATGAAGATTGCTGATGCACAAGCCATGCACATTCTAGCTCAATCAATGTCTGATGACATTTTTGAAGAACTTGCTGAATGTTCATCTGCAAAAGAGATGTGAGACTCCCTCGCAGCTTTGGCTGCTGGATCAGCTAAAGAAAGAATAATTGAAGCTGAATCCTGGAGTGATGAAGAAGAAGCAAGAGCAAAAGAATTTTGTCTAATGGCAATAGATGCTTCTCGTAGCAGCTATACTGCAGAATCTGAAGAATCAGAGTATGAATCAGATGAAGAGGATCAGGTTATTTCTTCCCTTGACTCTTCTTCAGCTATATTTAACACTGATTTCAGATTATCACATAAAAATAATCGAAAAATCTTAGTTCAAAATATTTTATCGAACGGAGATCGACGACATCAATCCTATTCGTCGAACTCAGATCGACGAACTATGAACAAAAGTTTTTTTTTTGAACTATTCAGAAATCTGTGCTCGACGAAATAAATATCATTCGTCGAACAGAGATCGATGAAAATGGATCACAGAAAGTCATTCCGTGAGCAGAGCTCGACGAACTCAATATCATTCGTCGACCTCCGCTCGATGAAAGTACTTTAATTCGTCGAACTCAAAATTTCAAAGCAGAAAGTTTTATTCTTTTATTTCTGATTATTTTAAAAGAGAACCAGGACCCAAGGTTTTCTGGGTCCAGAGCTCCTAACATCTTCTTGCAGGAAAAGATTTCAGTCCAGCAAATATACAGGCTATATCAGTGGCTATTGGATTTGGGCAAGGAAATGCAAACATGGGGAGATTGTTTGTTTTACCACCGAGGAATAAAGGCTATGCAAATAGGGGGAGATGCCTATAAATGAAGTTGCAGAAATTCTAGCAGCAGCAACAACAACAGATTATAATGATGTAGATTTGGACAAGGATCATCAACAACAACAACAATTTTTCTTGATCCAGATTTAGGGGGAGATTGTATTTAATTGCTTTGTATTTTATTTTGTTTTGAAGGTAAATAGTGTCCTCACCCAAATAGGGGGAGATTGTTGGAACCCCGGTTAGGATTTGGGTAAGGAACACTATTAGGAACACTATTAGGATTATTTCTAGGCTTGTTCATTCAGAAGGACACTCTAGCATTGCAGAAAAGAAGTCCAAGAAATGCAGTTAAGACAAAGTCAGAGAATCAGATCGACGAACGTCGAAAGCAGTTCGACGAACGACGATCTCCAGTCGACGAATTCTGAGTTGCTTCTCTGAACTCAGGTCGACTATCTCAAGACTCAAGCAAGGCAGTGTCGACACCTTCACAACAACTGTGTCGACACTCATCAGTTCTCTCAGCTCGACGAACACAGAAACTGAGCTCGACGAAATACAAGCTCCGGTCGACGAACGCAGGCAAGATATTCAGCTCGACAAATCTAGCTGAGTTCGACGAATGTCGAACTCAGGTCGACGATCGATGAACTCGACGAAAGTTCAAGTCGACGATTTCTGAGCAATCAGTAACAGTTGGCAGAATTAATTGATGATTAATTACAGTCAACATTCCCAGTGAAAATAGCTGTTCAAACGGACAGTTACAGATGAATTAAGTCTACATCAATTTCCAAAGCACCTTCACTCTCGGGAATGTTTTCTTCCGCCATCAGATCTACGGATTTCAAATACAGGGAAGAAGATAGATTAGACACACAGCAATAGACAGAGATAACACAGAGAACAAAAATATAGAGAAAGTGCAACATCACTGAAGCAACTAGCAGCCCTAGACCAGAGGAGACAACTATCATAAGAAGAAGAACATCCATTCATATCAAGAGTCTTCTTCTTCCTCATTACTGCAGGACAACTTCAAGGACAACAAATCTCTATCTGTCAGAAGTTCCTGAAAAGTACTCTGGTCCAGGCCTGAAGATTGAAGGCCTATCACCCTGAAGCAGTGCTACAGCTTTCCTGATACATTCAAGATCTCAGGGGGAGCAAGCTGCTAACATCATTCCACTTGAATCTTCTCTCTGATTGTTGACAGAGAAGATACCATCACTCTCTCACCACCTCCTGTATAAAGGGTTGTCATCTCCCTTCAAAAGTGATTCCTGGTTCACAAGTCTCCTTCCAAAAGACTTGAGGTTTGGTTTTTGGGGACCTGATCAAAACCCATTGGTGCCCAGGACACCTGATCAACTCATCGTGCAATGGATTCCTACCTAGGGTGGTAGAAGAGTGGATGTACCCAGATTGGTTGGGGAACCACTATAAAATTCTTGTGTCTTCTGGTTGCTTGCTCTTCTTTCATTATTTTTGTGCTGAGATATTTATTACTCTAATTAGTTTAGTTAAGATCTGTCCCTTTCACCGCCAAAACCCCAGCATCAACACTCTGCATCGACAGAATCAAACACGCCACAATCTGCCCCGCGCTCGACGATCGTCGAACCAAGATCGTCGACCGCTGCCAGATCGTCGACCGGAAAACTCTGGCCAAATTGTCGAATGCACGATCGGATCGTCGAACCCACAGCCCGATCGTCGAACCCAGAAAACTGCCTGATTGACGAACACGCGGCCCGATCGTCGGACCCAGAAAGCTGGCCAGATCGTCGAACACAGATAGCTGGCCCGATCGTCGAACACAGATAGCTGGCCCGATCGTCGACCACAGCATTTTGACCAGATCGTCGACCGCTGCTCGACAATCGTCGAACCCAGATTTCTGCCTGATCGTTTTGGCAGATCTTTGAACTACCACAACACGCCCTGGGACACGCCCGTGTCCCAGGCCGTGTACACCTGCCAAATTCAAAATTTCGTACAAATTCGTCACCCGTCGCTCTTTTGAATTTCGGGGCGTTACAGCTCTCCCCCTCTTAAAAGAATTTCGTCCACGAAATTACATAAAGGAAAGATACGTACAAAATTAAATTGTACCTGAGCGGAACAACTCCGGATACTCGTCAAGCATAGTGTCTCTCATTCCCAAGAGAGCTCTTCTCGACCGCAATTGTCCCAACGGACCTTTACCATCCTGATCTCTTTATTGCGTAGCCGCTTGACTTCCGAGTCTTCAATCCGCACGGGCTTGACCTTTGTCGTCAACCCACTATCCATCGGCACTTGATCAACCGTGATCACTTGCGAAGGCTCTTGCACTTCCTTTCGTAGCACCGATATATGAAATACATCATATAGACCACTAAGATCCACCGATAGCTTCAATCGATAAGCCGCTTCACCAACCAGCTCCAGAACCTCAAACGGCCCAAGGAACCTCGGGCTTAGCTTTTTCAAGTGCCGCACCCGCGAGACACCCTTGAACGGCTTGATCTTTAAGTACACCCAGTCGCCCACAGCGAACTCCATGTTCATGTGCTTGGCATTATAGTACTTCGCTTGCCGGTCCTGAGCGATAAGCAATCTCTCCCGAATGGTTCGCACCAACGAAGTAGCATCCTCGACCTCTTGACGCTTGTACAACTTTGACTGACCCATTTCCAACCAGGACAACGGTGTGCGACATCTTCTACCATAAAGGGTCTTGAAGGGCGCCATTTGTAATACTCATCTGTTAGCTATTATTGTACGCAAATTCCACCAAGTAAATATGGTCTTCCCATTGCTTTCCAAAGTCCAAGACACACATGCGGAGCATGTCTTCCATAGTTCTATTGACCCTCTCGGTCTGCCCATCCGTCTGCGCATGGAAGGCTGCACTAAAACTCAACTTTGTTCCCAACATTTGCTGCACAAGCCTCCAATTATTGGACGTGAACCGCCCATCTCGGTCACTCACGATGCTGCGGGGCACACCGTGGATCCGTACTATGTTATCCACATATAACTTTGCCAACTTCTCCACCGGATCGTCCTTCCTATGCGGAATGAAATGCGACACCTTCGTTAGCCGATCTACGACCACCCAGATGGAGTCGTTCCCCTTTTGTGACCTTGACAAACCGTGCATAAAGTCCATAGTGATGTCGTCGAATTTCCACTCCGGAATAGGCAAGGACTTCAGAAATCCTCCCGGCTTTTGGCACTCTGCCTTCACCAAGGAGCAATTTTGGCACTTCGCCACGTAGAGCGCCACATCCTTCTTCAAACCCGGCCACCAAAACAGTTTCTTAACGTCGCGGTACTTCTTTGTGCTCCCCGGGTGAATCGAGTACTTGGTATGGTGCGCCTCGTACAACAAATCCACCCGCAAACTGCCCACGCTTGGGACGCAAAGATGACTGTCTTTCCAAAGCAATCCGTCCTCCACAACGAATTGGGAATTTGACCCATCCAGAGCGTCTACCATGAACTGCTTCATATGGTCATCCAATCCAAAACCTATCGAATCCGATCAACCAGGTCATATTGAACTTCAGTCCAATTCATGAGTGCTTCAGCACTTGACTGCTAATCTACACAAACAATCTCCAACGCCTCCAACTCCCGTACCAACCGCTCGTCATGGATCGACAACCAATTGGCTTGAGCTGGGGCTCGGCGACTCAACGGGTTCGCAACCGCATTACCTTTCCCAGGCATGTAGTGGATCTTGAATGTATAGTCCCCCAGGAACTCCATCCATCCACGTTGTCGCATATTCAGATCTTTCTGATCAATCAAATACTTCAGGCTCTTATGATCGGTGTAGATATCAATCTTCACACCGTACAAATAATGCCTCCACATCTTCAAGGCAAAAATCACGGTCGCTAACTCCAAGTCATGGACCGGATAATTCCCCTCGTGCACTTTCAGCTGTCTCGAGCCATAAGCTATTACACTTCCATGTTGCAGTAGCACGCAACCCAAACCGCTGCCCGAGGCATCGCTATAAATCTCATAACCTTCGGTCCCACTCGGCGAACTCAGCATAGGCGCCGTGGTCAACCGACATTTCAACTCCTCAAAAGCTCGTGCGCACTCCGGCGTCCAAACGAACTTCTGCTCCTTCCTCGTCAAAGTAGTGAGAGGTAACGCTATCCGCGAGAAGTTCTCTATGAAGCGCCTATAATAGTCGGCAAGCCCCAGAAAGCTCCGGACTTCCGCTACCATAGAAATCTCAGGCCACTCCCGTATCGCAACAATATTCGCCGGATCCACTACAATACCTTCCCCCCTCACTATATGACCGAGGAACGCCACTGAGGACAACCAAAACTCACACTTTGAGAACTTAGCATACAATTGATTCCTCCTTAGCGTCTCCAAAACCAAATGAAGATGCCTGAAGTGATCTTCCTCACTCTGCGAGTACACCAAAATATCGTCGATGAAGACGATCACAAAATGGTCCAAGTACTCCCTGAAGGTCCTGTTCATCAAATCCATGAACACTGACGGCGCATTAGTCAGCCCAAACGGCATGACCGTAAACTCGTAATGCTCGTATCTCGTACTGAACGCTGACTTCGGGATATCACTCTCCCTTATTCGCAGCTGATAATACGCGGACTTGAGGTCCAACTTTGAGTACACCGTCGACCCGACTAACTGATCGAATAGATCATCAATCCGGGGGATCGGGTACTTGTTCTTTTCCGTCAACTTGTTGATCTCTCGATAATCAATACATAGCCTCAAGCTTCCGTCCTTCTTCTTAACAAAGAGGACCGGCGTGCTCCAAGGCGAAGAACTTGGATGCACATACCCTTGATCCAACAACTCTTGCAGTTGAACCTTCAGCTCTGCCATTTCCTTAGGCGCTAGCCGATATGGAGAGCGTGATACAGGCTTTGCACCTGGTACGAGCGCTATCGTAAAATCTATCTCCCGCTGCGGCGGGGCTCCAGGAAGATCGCTCGGGAACACATCAGGGTACTCCGATACCACTGAAATACTGTCCAATGCGGGCTTAGGCTTTGCAACGTCCACTAGTGTAAAGAACAGTTCTGCACCGGCACGAACCGCCTTCACCACCAGAAGAGCAGACATCAACGTCTTGCTCGACCCCTTCAAGCTCGTGAAAGTCATCTCACGACCTGCTCCCAGCTTGACTTCCTTGCTACCACAATCAATATAGATCGCTGCTCCGAGAGCCAGTCCATGCCAAATATAACGTCGAATTCCACTAGCGGTAATAACGACGCTTGCAGATCGAACTCTTGATTCCCAATCCGAATCTTCACGCCACAGATTCTATCTGCGCGCATCGAAGACCCATTGGGCAACAACACATCCAACTTGTCCTTCGCCATCGAAGAAGGAACTCCGATGCGCGATATGAATCCTTCGGACAAGGAGTGTGAAGCTCCCGTGTCAAAGAGTGCTCTTGACGGATACTCACAAATCAAAACAAATCCTAAACAAGCAGTGGTAAGGTAACATGTGCATAGCAAATATTTAAAGAAATTAACTTGCTATAAATTTAAATTTTACCTGTCACCACATGTTGGGAACTATGTCCACATTAACCCAGATTTGATGAAGTCACCCTGGAACTAAGATGAATAAGGTTGTATTTGATGCTTCGTTTGAGTTATGTGTTTGCAGGACTCCAATAGGAAGTGTCGACCAATGTCAGTCTATAATGAGTCACCAAACACAGGACCATGCAATGTAATCCCTCATTGCGTGTTCCAAAGTGTTGACTCATGTGTAGCCTCTCTATTGGGATACACTTCATATTCAAGCTATAGGACTGTGAAAAGACCTGATGCTGATTCCCCTCTAGTTGAAGAAAAATTGCTGACAAAAATTTTTCTAAGTGTTTCTCTCAAGTAGGTCTTTAACTACTCGAGTAGATTGCTTGAGATATACTCGAGTGAAACTTCTGCATACTCGAGTAATAAAATTCTTCATCTCGTGAAGTTAAGTAAAACACTCGAGTAGTTCACTGATATACTCGAGTAGCTTACTTAACTACTCGAGTAGATCACTCTTCCTACTCGAGTTGCCCAGAATTCAGTCTCCAAGTTTTTCTAAGTAAAACACTCGAGTAGTCCAAGTCATATACTCGAGTAGCTCATTCTGTCTCGAGTAGTTCATACTCGAGTAGTTTATTCTTCCTGTTCCAGATTCCTCTTTCTCAGAATTTTTCTAAGTCATTTACTCGAGTAGGTACTTTGTATACTCGAGTAGTTCTCGACACTGCGTCGAGTAACTCTCTTCTCTGTGTCGAGTAGTTAAGAAATACTCGAGTAAGTCCTTCATATACTCGAGAAGATTTCATTCCTCTCGAGTAGTTCAATCTGACTACTCGTGTAGCTGTTTTTCCAGTGTGCAGAATATTTCTAAGTGTTTGTCTCGAGTAGTTCTTCTAACCACTCAAGTAGTTCAATTCTGCCTACTCGAGTAGTACAACTTGTACTCGAGTAGTTCAACTTTCCGTGAAACATTTCTATATACTCGAGTAGATCTTCCTAGTACTCGAGTAGTTGAGTATATGCACTCGAGTAGTTGTCTTCAACCTACTCGAGTAGTCATGAATTATATACCCGAATAATATTTCTTTGCTTACTCGAGTAGTCCTTGACCCACTCGAGTAGTTTTATACCTACTCGTGTATATGACCTCATTTTCTCTGAAATTTCTTCTAAGTCCAGATTTGATAGCTTTCAAATTCCGTGATATGATTGGTCCACGTGTACATCATTAAAACCAATTATGACCGTTATTAGTACTCCTATAAAAGGTCTTGTCTAATCGACAAACCCTAATCAGAAAACAAGTTTTTTAAGAAGAAAATTATTCTAAGTTTTGCAGCCGCCTCTTTCAAAAATATCGCTGTTTCCTCTCTCTCTCTCTTCACGGAACGAAAGCCGCCGCCTCCTCTGTTCTTCTCCGGCAAGGGCTTCGATTTTCAGAGGAAATAGACTGAAGAAGCTCTCCAGATCGAGATCGTTTTTCACATACTCATCATCTGTCTGATCGTGGAAGCAAGGAGTTCAGATCTACTGTTGCCGAGAATTTTTCTTCAATTTTTCTGATAAAGCCGCACGCCAAGAAAAAGATTCTAGTTCCTGTTTTATTTTCAGATCTGATCCAGACAATATCACTGTTTGTATTTTTCAATACTTGTATTTCATTTCTGTAGGAGAATTTTTCTCCGAGTGTAGGAGTTTTCCACTCCGAGTTTGTAGGAAGGTGTTACTTTCGAGTTGTAGACCCAGTGGATTGGATTGAGAGTGTAGGAACTTTGTTCCGAGGGTAGGATTGATTTTCAATCCGAGATAGTGGAGTAGCCGAGTCTAGTATATTGCTAGATCAGTGAGGGAAAGTGGATGTACCCAAGATCGGGGAACCACTATAAATCTTGTCTCGTCTGTGATAATTTGATAGATAGATCTGTGCTGTGTTCTATGATTTTTTATTCTGAAAAAGACGCATAACTCACCTATTCACCCCCCTCTAGGTGATTTAGGTTGACAACTATTATCTTTCAATTGGTATCAGAGGGAGGTTGATCACTTAAAGGTTAACACCTTGATCAGTTCCTGCAAATAGTTGTCATTTGTGATCTATCTATCATGGACAAGGCAAAGGATTTTGCCAAGCTTCCCCTATGCAACAAGAACAACTTTCCTATGTGGAAAGAAAGGATCAAATTCTTTATGGAAGCTGTGGATCCAAGGATTTTCATGATAGTTGAAGAAGGTCCTTATATCCCTATGACTGTCTCCACTATAGATCCTACCAAGAAGGTTCCAAAGAAGTTGATGGATTTAGACAAGGACGAGATTGCACTTGTCTCTCTGGACAAGAAAGCTAAAAACATTATAGCAAGTGCAGTTGATGACTCAATGCTGCAAAACTTAATCTACTGCCAATCTGCAAAGGAGATGTGGTAGTCCTTGGTTACCTTAATGAAAGGAACAGAAGAAGTGAGGGATGATCAGAGATCCCTCCTCAATCAGAAGTATGAAGCCTTCCGACAGGGAAGCAAAGAGACCATTGCTGATACATTTGAGAACTTTTTCAAGATAGTGAATGGCCTAAGAGTCTATGGCAGAGTATTCACTAATGGAGAACTGAATGACAAGTTCCTGAGATCCTTGACCAAAGAATGGGACAACAAGGTCTGTGCCATCAGGGAGTTTGGGAAGCTGGCTGAGACAGACCCACAAAATCTCTTCGGGAAGCTTATATCATATGAGCTTCAACTCAACACCAGGAAAGCTGAAGAAGAGAAGAGCAGGTCTGCTCTCAAAGAAAAGTCTGTTACTCTAAAAGCAGATACCTCCAGAAAGACAAGGGCTGCCTCCCCTGCTCCAGCTCCAGAGATTAGTGAAGAAGAAGAAACTTCTGAGCCTAGTACCTCAGGCTCTGAGCTATCATAAGGAGAGTTCTCACTGCTCTCACGTCAGTTCAAGAAATTCTTGAACAAGAAAAAGCAATGGAAAGACAAGGATGCCTCCTATAGAAGATCACGACACGATGGTGATCGGCAAAGAAAAGGCTCAGGTAGCCATGACAGGTATTCCTCTAAACAGAACAAATATGCTTCGACTGACATCATTTGCTATTGTTGTAACAAGCCAGGTCACGTCATCGCCGACTGCCCTCATAAGAAGAAGGATGGTGGTAGAAGAGAAGAAAAGAAATCCTCATACAACAAGAAGAGCAAAGAGAAGAGCCTGATAGCCAAAAAGAGCAATACTCTTAGTGACTCTGACTCATCTGAGTCAAGTGAAGAAAAAGAAGCTTATTTTGGGCTTATGGATCAAACAAATGACGATAAAGAGCCTCAGTTTACTGGGAAGGTAAATTCCCATACCCCTCTTTCATATTCTGAAGTTTCTGAACATGATTGTTAGGATAGCTCCTCTGACGATGAGTCAGAACTAATGGCCCAGTACAAGGAGTTAATCATGGCTTACGACAAATATCGTCGAGTCATGAAGACTCAGGCTAAAGAGATCAAATCTATAAAAGCCGAAGAGAGCATCTTGAGAGGGAAAGTCACAAAGACTGACTCGCTCGAAGAAAACTTCAATAATGCAATTGAAGAATATAACATGGCTCTTGAGCACCTTGACCTCAAAGAGAAAATCATCAAGGAATTGGAAGCCCAACTTGCAGCTGAAAAGAAACTGGTTGAAAGTTTCTCGAAGCCCAAGACGGTTCTTCCGTTCGTTGCTGAATTCTCAGCCAAGGCCAAGGGTGCCGGATTAGGCCATGAAGAAGCTCCTAGTAAATCCTCTAGGAGAAACAAGAATCAACGGAAGAATAAGGCCGCCAAAAAGGCCTTAGCCAAAGAGAAGGGGAAAGCCCCTCAAGATCAAACTACATTCAAGAAAGTCATCTTTCCATCAAATGAATTTGATTTTGACTCATCCTACGGGCACTTTGCTAGGCCTACCTATGTAGAGCCAAAGTCCCGCTATCAAGGATGTACTCGACCCCGAAACTTTGGCGAAAGTGTCTTTAAGGCACCTTATGAAGAAGTTATTCTTCAGAGCTATGGCCCTTTCAATCATGGGCATAACTTCAAGAAGGCACCAAAGACAAAGCCCATTGTAGAAAAGCCTATAAAGGAGAAGAAGCCATGTGATTGCCATCATCATGAGGCATCTTCCTCCAAGAATGCTTCCCCTGCTACACCACAATTCCAAAAGGTCAAGCAGGAGATCTTGAGGTAAAGATACAACAGATTTGACTGTTGGTGCTGTGACAAGGTTGGTCACTTCGCCATTGATTGCTGGTTCAATTCCAGAAATGCTGCAACCCCTCATGTCAGCAACATGAGAAAGACCGCTCATAATGCTAACACTCGTAGGGGGAGTATTCTAACCCGAAACCAAGGACCCAAACATGTTTGGGTTCCTAAGGCAAACTGATTATGATTGCAGGTATGTCCAAAGGCCAACAAAATGCCTATCTGGTATTTGGACAGCGGATGCTCTCGACATATGACCGGGACTAGAAGCCTCATTCAGAACTTTACTCCAGTCGTGAACGGACCAAAGATCATCTTTGGAGGTTCAGACCATGAAATTACTAGAGGCTATGGTATGATTACTAACATCAATGTATCCTTCTCGGATGTGGCTTATGTCGAAGGATTGGAACACAATCTCATAAGCATAAGCCAAATCTGCGATAAAGGATACATAGTTGAATTCCATGCTGATAAGTGCTTGATAAAATCCGTTGACAATACGGAAATGATTCTATCCGGCACTCGAAGCAGGAATATTTTCTGTTTAAATTTCATTTGTATAGATTCCTCTACACCAGTGTGTCTTTTAGTAAAAGATAGTACGTGATGCCCCAAATGTCAAGTGCGTCAAAGATAGACCTTGTCATGCATGCGTAAAAGGCATGCAAACAAGGGCTACCTTTAAAAGCATTATTGGCAAAGACTCTAATAGATGTCTCCATCTATTGCACATGGACTTGTTTGGTCCACTACAAATTAGAAGCTTGGGAGGTAAAGATTATACGTTGGTAATTGTTGATGATTACTCGCGCTTTGCGTGGGTGTTTTTTCTGAAACACAAGTCAGATACCTTGGACACCTTTACTAATTTTGTCAGGCAAGTCCAGAATGAATACAACTGCTCCATAGTCAAAATCAGAAGTGATAACGGAACAGAGTTCAAATCTGGGGCCATGACAGAATTCTGTGAAAGCTTAGGTATCTTTCATGAGTTTTCCTCTCCTCGTACTCCACAACAGAACGAAGTGGCTGAGAGAAAGAACAGAACACACATAGAGGCCTGCAGGACTATGTTAAGTGATGCTTCACTTTCGGAATACTTCTGGGCTGAAGCTGTCAACACTGCATGCCACGTGCAAAATCGAGCACTCATAAACAAAAACCACGATAAGACACCTTACGAACTTCTGAAAGACAGGAAACCAACAGTCTCATACTTTAGAATCTTTGGCTGTAAATGCTTCGTACTTAACAATGGTAAGTATCATACCACCAAGTTCAGCGAAAAGAGTTTTGAAGGTATTTTGGTAGGTTATAGTAGCCATAGTAAGGCATATAGAATATTTAATATAAAAACCATGGTGGTAGAAGAATCGATACACGTTGTATTTGATGAGACGAGCTTGCTGCAAAGCAATCCGTCTAGTGTGCTCATTGAAGATGCAGGTGAAAAGCTGAAAGAAACTAGCTTGGATGAGCCGTCCGAAGACAAGGGCAAAAAGTTCATCAAGATCACCACTCCAACCCCTATTGGAGAGGCTGATGATCAAGATGAAGATGTCATCCAAGATGAAGAAATCACTCCGGTGATTGAAGATAATCCAGATGTAAGAACTTTAGAGCTCAGACATCTGAAGGATCACCCCATGGACCAGATCATAGGAGATCCCTGGGACGGTGTCAGAACTCGAAGAGGTACAACTAATGAGAATTTATATTTGAGTTTTCTCTCACAGGTTGAACCGAAGAAGTTTGAGGAAGCAAACTCAGACGCATCGTGGATAATGACAATGGAAGAAGAGCTAAATCATTTCAAGCGCTGCAATGTATGGAAGCTTGTTCCAAGACCCAAAGGAAAGAACATCATTGGAACAAAATGGGTCTAGAGGAACAAGATGGACGAAGATGGGACGATCATAAAGAACAAGGCCAGACTTGTCGCTAAAGGCTATCGTCAAGAAGAAGGAATCGACTTCGACCAGACGTATGCTCCAGTGGCAAGGCTGGAGGCAATAAGGTTGTTCCTAGCATATGCTGCATTCAAAGGCTTCACCGTCTATCAGATGGACGTGAAGTCTGCCTTCCTAAATGGTAACATAAAGGAGGAAGTGTATGTGGAACAACCTCCAGGTTTCGTTGATCCTAACTTTGCTGATTATGTCTATTTCCTGCACAAGGCCCTATATGGTCTGAAACAAGCTCCTCGAGCTTGGTATGAAACGATGTCTAGCTTTCTACTTGAGAACAAGTTCACAAGGGGAAAGATAGACAAGACATTATTTCTTAAGGAAATTAAAGGCAAAATTTTGCTAGTGCAAATCTATGTCAACGACATTATTTTTGGCTCTACAGACGACAACCTCTGCAAAAAGTTCTCAAAACATATGCAAGGGAAGTTCGAAATGAGCAGTATGGGCGAGATGAAGTATTTCTTAGGGATTCAGGTGAAACAATCTGAAGATGGAATTTTCATCTCGCAGACCAAGTTCACCAAAGAGCTGATTAAGAAATTCGGAATGGATAACGCAACATCTATGAAGACTCTAATGGGCTCAACTATGTCTCTGGACAAGGATGAAAAGGGAAATCTTTTGATGAAACCAAGTACAGAAGCATAATTGGATCCTTGCTCTACCTTACTGCCAGTAGACTCGACATAATATTTTCAACATGTGTCTGTGCTAGATTTCAGGTGAACTCTAAGGAATCTCACTACGCTGCTACAAAGCGGATTTTGAGATACCTTAAAGGCACACCAAATCTTAGCTTATGGTACCCAAGAAGTAATGACAGCGAACTAATTGGTTTTTCAGATGCAGATTTTGCAGGAAGCAAAGATGACAGGAAAAGCATCTCCGGGACGTGCCAATTCTTTGGAAGAAGGCTAATCTCCTGGATTAGTAAGAAGCAGAACTGTGTCGCAATCTCAACGACCGAGTCAGAGTACATCTCTGCAGGCAGTTGCTGCACACAGTTACTTTGGAGAAGGAATCAGTTCGAAGATTACAACATGCAGTTCAAGAATATCCCATTATTTTGCGACTCTTCCAACGCAATTGCAATAGCCAAAAATCCAGTCTCGCACAGCCAGACAAAACATATCAAGCTAAGGTATCATTTCATCCGGGAGCATGCAGAGCATGGGGACATAGATCTCCAATATGTCTCCACAGACAGGCAAGTTGCAGATATCTTCACGAAGCCGCTGGACGAGACCAAGTTCTCATTCTTCAAAACTGAACTTGGGATGCTCAACAAGGAAGATTAGAGAAGTTTGGATTTCATGAAAGCAAAGTAAATTAAACGGTTAGTCAAAATCAGGCTTTTCAAAGTTTTCTTCTTTCTCTGACTCAAGTTAGACCTGACCTACTCGAGTACTCTAAGTACATACTCGAGTACTTAAAGGACCTACTTGAGTAGTCCTTTAACTTACTTAAGTAAGGTAATTAATGTACTCGTGTAGTACACTTCATCTACTCGAGTGAGTCAATTCTTCTACTCGAGTCATTGCAGATTCTCCTACTCGAGTATCTTCTATAGCCCTACTCGAGTACCTTTTATAGACCTACTCGAGTACCTTCTATAGACCTACTCGAGTAACTCCTATAGACCTACTCCCTATATACTCGAGTACTTCCTTTACCTCTCGTGAATATGCCTCTTGGCTTTCAAATTTTCCTGTGCCGTCTTTCCTTTTACGTTATTTCCTTCTCGATGATTAGACATAAACCTAGGGTTTTATAAGTTCAAAATTCCGAAAATCACTCGACACGAAATCAATTCCAATCACTCGAGTACCCGTCCGTCGCTTCATCTTCATTCGAGAAACTGCAGAGCCGCGACTGTTCCTCTTCCCCCTGACAGAGCTTTTCTCCTTTTCTGGATCATGGCCGCCGTCTCTAAGATTGGTGTAGGTTCGGAGCTTTTTACCGCAGGGATTGCCGAGCTTTCAGATGATTTCCACAACTTACTGGTTCTTCTAGATACCGCCGGCCTTTCCTTCGCTCTCCAAGAACCCTGCCGGATTCTCTTCCCGGAGGTAGCCGAATTCTTCTCAAATCTGAAGGTCAAGCGACATGGCAAAGTTCTGAAATCCAAGGTACAAGGTCTGACAATTAAACTTACTACGACAAGTATCTCTCAACTACTCCGTCTACCAGTAATCACTGCAGCCGACAACCTCGATGAAGAAGATTCCCACAGAACCTGCTTGTTCTGTGGGATTTCGCCTGAAGTACAGTCTATCAAACGATCAGACATGAACGCAAAAGGAAAATTTTTGGTCGATGTTATTGGAAAAATTTTGCTGTGCAAGACCAACTCCATAAGAGACATTCCATTGTATTTCTTCGACATAATGCAATCCATTGTCTGCCGCAAGAAATTCCATTTTGGCATGCTGATTCTGGGTAAAATCAAGGATAGTTTAAAATCCCCCAACTATGCTAGAATAATCTCTCTGCTACTCCATGAAACAAATCCTCAGGTATTCGACTTCTCCAAAGGGACCTCTCTTCATCACATGAAGATGGTCTCCATTTCTTCTATTCAGAGAAGGGAGATCAAACTGAAGAATCCTGCCCAAGCTGCTAAGCTCTCAGAAGTTCCAGAAGACCCAGTATTAGAAGACAGGACTCCATCTCCCTCTCCTCATCATGTGGTCAGCTCCTCTGGTGCACCAAGTGAGGGGGAGCCTGTTTCTTCTATCCAAGTCAGGAAGCCCTCTCCTCAGCCTGTAATTTCTTCCCTACCTCATACACCTCAAACTCCAGCAACACCTTCAGATCAGATACCTCAAGAATCTCTTCTCTCCACAGTTGCTGCCATAGATTCAATGATTGTTGAACTCTCTGAAGAAGTGCTGCCTATTCCTCCTCCTCCTCTATCTCCTCCAGCTCCATCCTCTGAATGTCACAAGGACTCAACTCCAGCACAATCTCCTGAACCTTCTCCAGCCAGGACTCCAGCACAATCTCCTGCTACCCTCAAAGACCAGCAAGATACAATTCTTCTTTCAGCTGAATCCTCTCCTGAGCCAGCTGAGGCCCCTCTCAGAAACCTAGATTTCTCTCTCCCTTATGATACAGAAGACAGGGATGCTATAATTCATACTATAAGGGCTGAAAGCTCTGTGATTATTGGAGAAATAGCTCCCTGGGTAGCTCCTCCTCTCCCTTCTGCTCTTCCTACATCTGCTGCTCCTTCCACTGCTGATGCTACAGACTCTTCCTCCTCAGATTTGCTGCAACAGATTGCACTGCTTCTTCAAGAATAGAGAAATTATTTTGATACTTCTCTAAAGACAGTAACTGACAAGGCAACTGCTCTCGAAGCAGAGATGAGCAGAGGATTTGCTGAAATTCAGCATAACACTGACAAGCTCAAGTACTTATTTCAACTTGGTGGGAAAGCCCTAGACCAAACTATCACTAATGTTGGAAATGTTATGGAACAAGGTGTCACCCTTGCGAATAATCAGATAGAGCTAGACAAGATAAATGAAACCAACAAAGAGAAAATCTGTGAAGAAGTTGGTCTTTTCAAAGAAGATACTATAGAGAAGTTATCTGTTGAAATCAGAAAGGGGGAGGGATTGATCAAAGAACTCAAAGAACAAGTAGAAAAATCAGCTGCTCAGAAGCCAGATGTATGGGGAACTCATGTGAAGACAATTCATGATGATGTGCTAGCCTAGATACAGAGTGTCAAATTTCATACCTATGACAATGCCGTCTGGATGCACAATCAGATTCTGCCAGACCTTGCTGTTGACCTCAACATCATTCCCCATCATTTAAATCCTCTAGCTACAGATGCATCTGCTCCATCTGCTCCATCTGCTCCAGCTGCTCCTCTGCAATCTACCTTCTCTCCCAGGCCAGGAGACACAGTTGCTCCTCCAGACACCTATGCTTCATGCTGGGAAGAAGATCCTGCTGACATTTTCCTTCAGGCTCCTCTAGAGATCAAAACTTACAAGAAGAAAATGAAGTATGGTGAAGGCCCCTCTGCTAGCAAGTCTGCTCCTACTAAAACTACTGAACATGCTGAAGTTTGGTCTCCAACCTCCAAATCCCTGATTCTGGAAACTCTCAGATTAGTTATGGAATTCCATGAGAGCAGGAATATTCATTACAGCTCATATGAATGGGAACTTTATGAAAAATCCATGACCAAGAGAAGAATCTATGACAGAGAATATGGGAGGAACAACCCTGCAGCCCCTCCTAGACCTCCCAAGTATTATCCTAAACCCTACTATTACCAGAGGAGACAACAAGAGAAATTGGACAGACAACAGAATCAAGGCTGACTTTCAAGGATTTTTGAGATTGTGAAATGATTGACTGTAGAGTTGATAATTTTGGACATTCTTATTTATATAATTCTAAGTTTTTGCTCTTATTATCCTTTCTCATAGTATATTGCTTGCTTGCACATTTTTCTACTTAGCTTTTATTTATGTCTATAATTCACCTTAGTGTAAAGGGTTCTGACTTCAACAAATAGGGGGAGATTGTTGGGAACTATGTCCACATTAACCCAGATTTGATGAAGTCACCTTGGAACTAAGATGAATTAGGTTGTATTTGATGCTTCGTTTGAGTTATATGTTTGCAGGACTCCAATAGGAAGTGTAGACCAATATCAGTCTACAATGAGTCACCAAACACAGGACCATGCAATGTAATCCATCATTGTGTGTTCCAAAGTGTTGACTCATGTGTAGCCTCTCTATTGGGATACACTTCATATTCAAGTTATAGGACTGTGAAAAGACCTGATGCTGATTCCCCTCTAGTTGAAGAAAAATTGTTGACAGAAAGTTTTCTAAGTGTTTCTCTCGAGTAGGTCTTTAACTACTTGAGTAGATTACTTGAGATATACTCGAGTGAAACTTCTGCATACTCGAGTAAGAAAATTCTTCCTCTCGTGAAGTTAAGTAAAACACTCGAGTAGTTCACTGACATACTCGAGTAGCTTACTTAACTACTCGAGTAGATCACTCTTCCTACTCGAGTTGCCCAGAATTCAGTCTCCAAGTTTTTCTAAGTAAAACACTCGAGTAGTCCAAGTCATATACTCGAGTAGCTCATTCTGTCTCGAGTAGTTCATACTCGAGTAGTTTATTCTTTCTGTTCCAGATTCCTCTTTCTCAGAATTTTTCTAAGTCATTTACTCAAGTAGGTACTTTGTATACTCGAGTAGTTCTCGACACTGTGTCGAGTAACTCTCTTCTCTGTGTCGAGTAGTTAAGAAATACTCGAGTAAGTCCTTCATATACTCGAGAAGATTTCTTTCCTCTCGAGTAGTTCAATCTGACTACTCGAGTAGTTATTTTTCCAGAGTGCAGAATATTTCTAAGTGTTTGTCTCGAGTAGTTCTTCTAACCACTCGAGTAGTTCAATTCTGCCTACTCGAGTAGTACAACTTGTACTCGAGTAGTTCAACTTCCCGTGAAACATTTTTGTATACTCGAGTAGATCTTCCTAGTACTCGAGTAGTTGAGTATATGCACTCGAGTAGTTGTCTTCAACCTACTCGAGTAGTCATGAATTATATACCCGAATAATATTTCTTTGCTTACTCAAGTAGTCCTTGACCCACTCGAGTAGTTTTATACCTACTCGTGTATATGACCTCATTTTCTCTGAAATTTCTTCTAAGTCCAGATTTGACAGATTTTCAAATTCCGTGACATGATTGGTCCACGTGTACGTCATTAAAACCAATTATGATCGTTATTAGTACTTCTATAAAAGGTCTTGTCTAATCGACAAACCCTAATCAAAAAACAAGTTTTTCAAGAAGAAAATTATTCTAAGTTTTGCAGCCGCCTCTTTCCAAAGAATCGTTGTTTCCTCTCTCTCTCTCTTCACGGAACGAAAGTCGCCGCCGCCTCTGTTCTTCTCCGGCAAGGGCTTCGATTTTCAGAGGAAATAGACTGAAGAAGCTCTCCAGATCGAGATCGTTTTTCACATACTCATCATCTGTCTGATCGTGGAAGCAAGGAGTTCAGATCTACTGTTGCCGAGAATTTTTCTTCAATTTTTCTGATAAAGCCGCACGCCAAGAAGAAGATTTCAGTTCCTGTTTTATTTTCAGATCTGATCCAGACAATATCACTGTTTGTATTTTTCAACACTTGTATTTCATTTCTGTAGGAGAATTTTTCTCCGAGTGTAGGAGTTTTCCACTCCGAGTTTGTAGGAAGGTGTTACTTCCGAGTTGTAGATCCAGTGGATTGGATTGAGAGTGTAGGAACTTTGTTCCGCGGGTAGGATTGATTTTCAATCCGAGATAGTGGAGTAGCTGATTCTAGTATATTGCTAGATCGGTGAGGGAAAGTGGATGTACCCAAGATCTGGGAACCACTATAAATCTTGTCTCGTCTGTGATAATTTGATAGATAGATCTGTGCTGTGTTCTAAGATTTGTTATTCCACAAAAGACACACTACTCACCTATTCACCCCCCTCTAGGTGATTTAGGTTGACAACTATTATCTTTCACTACATCCGCCTGTTTGATGGCCTCCTGTTGGCCAAGATTATAAACCCTCAGTTGGGCCAGAGCATAATGGGACGTGGTTGACTCTACCGCCTTGCCCTTCTCTTCATAAGTTACTCCCGGCTTTCTCTCGGACTTGGGACGTCCGCTCCAACAGTCACGGGCAAAGTGCCCCGGCTTCCCACAAGTAAAGCGTGCACCCGGGGTCCGACCCGTAGTCTCCCCAGAAGCACCAGAAGAAGGAGCTGGACCCGAAGTCCTAGCCTTCTTAAAGAATTTACGGTACCCCGACTTTGAAGTAGTCGGCACCTTGAATTTAGACTTCTTGTCACCCAAACTTTTCTTTGCCTAAACATTCTTCATGTCCTTCTCCATGGACAGGGCCGTGTTGACCAAGGTCAAGAAACTCTGCGTCATCGATCCCGAGAGTAGTAACCTCAAATCATCTCTCAACCCTTCATAGAATCGATTCGTCTTGCGCTCCTCATCCGCGATGGTGGAGCTAGCATATCGACTCAATCGAGTAAACTCGTGGAGATATTCATCCACGCTACTGTCTCCTTGAACCAACTTCAGGAACTCGTTCTCCAACGCTATCCTCTGCGTAAAAGGTAGGTACCTAGCCAAGAACAGTCTCGAGAACTCCTCCATCAAGACGTCTATAAGTTGCCTACCTCTCAAAATATGCAGCTCCAATCCTTCCCACCACAATCTTGCTTCACCGTCTAGAAGGAACGTAGCAATAGTGGTCATTTGCCATTCTTCCGTCTCCGTTGTTGTCAAGACTCTCTTCACCCTGGAGAGCCAGTCTTCAGCTTGAGATGGGGTTCCCAACCTCGAGAATATCGGAGGATTAAAGCTCATGACATGTTTGAGCTCTCTCTCGGTTGCCCTCCTCGGTACCAACGGTTCCTCTACTACCTGTTCCATCCTTCTCGGCTCTACCTCTGGAAGAGGTACCTGCTCCATCGCAGGAGAGGGCTGCTGCATTTGCCTTGCAAGCTGCACATTACTCATGGCAAACACTACTTCAGCAACCAACTGTATGGTCTCAACCGATGGAGGTGTTGTAGGAGCATCATTTGGTGCACTGCTAGCCTTAGAAACGCGACGTTCCGACGGCCCAGCACCGCTTCTGGTCACCTATAGTGGTATAAAACACCATTAAGCGACCAAACAAAATTGCAAAAAGCAATTATAGGAACACGCAGGTTCCTCAAACACGTGTATTTTCATTCCTAAGTGGACATTCATGGGTTCATTTGATGTTATAACGATGACGCACATACATGTGCTCACCACCCCTTAAAAAGAATACGTCCACGAATTCATTTAAGCCTGACCGAAACCAGTAGTCTGATACCAAATTGTAACACCCCCTATCCGTCGCATAACATATAGCAGTAGGCCCGGCCGGGGCCCGACGCCATATACCACAGATAGACCGGGTGGTTACTCAATGGAAACCATCCAACCAATCACAACGTCCTACACAGAGCATTCTAGCAGAAGCAGTTTAAATAGTTGCAATTAAAAGAAACCAGCAACAAGCATGACTGTCCACTAACAAGCCAAAAAGGAATGAAGTACATACACCAGTACTGGCATTAAGACCTTACAAATGGTTTACTCAAATTACATGTTTTCCATACCACGGCACGCAGGCCGGTCATACATGAACAAAAACAAGTAAACACTCCAATTAGGCCTTCGAGAGCCGGCTTCATAATTTGGGCTTTAGCCCGCTATTGACCGCTTGGTCCAGCAGCACCTGCAAGCAACAAACCACCGCACGGTGGCAAACAAAAGCAACGGTCAGCAATGCTGACCAAATTATAACGATCCCGCCCCCAATACGGGGCGGCGATGCTCCTTCCCTGCACTTATTAGCATAACCAAGCAGTATATATATACATTGCATCACAGGCGTTGGCACACACGACCACATACCCCGTGCAGTCAGGGCACATTCTCGGTGAACCGGTCAATGTCACGTCAATTTAAGCCATAGACATTCCGGACTCACCACCGCCACTTTGACGGCCAAACATATGAGCATTTTGTCTTCCCGGCATGGGTCACGTCAATTTAAGCCATAGACCGCCGAAGACCCTCATCTATGCCAACGGCTCTAACCGAACGACATAGAAAGGGTACGATTCCTTATAACCCGTACTCACATCGCAATGATAATTTAAGCCATATGCGCGGGTCAAACTTCTCCCGAGTCCCGTTTCCATCACACACTTCACATAACCCGGTTATGTTCAAGTTGGCTCCCAGGCCACCAAGTTGGCAAGATCACGCATCCGCCCAGTTTTCCGGGTGCACCTTAGGGTTAATCCCCAAGGCTCCCTGTTGCAATCTACCACATAGAAAACCCGAAAAACAAACATTCGCACGGAGTCTTCTTCCTCATTTATGCAATGCAACATCACCGATCCAGACCAAAATGTCCGGATAGGCTTCACACATCATGCCTATGTCCGTTCTCGATTACAGACTCTACACAACGGGGACTTCACATATCTACCAGAAGGAACGCCTCCAACTCACCGCAAACTCACGAGAGCGGGCTTCCTATGCAAAAGAAGGAGAGCTTCACATGATCAAGTAGAGAATCGTTACCCTAGCGTTCTTCCTTGGCGCAATGGAAATGTAAGCGGATGAAAAGCACCGCAATCTCCTTGCCTTCGTAGATCCGAAGTTGGCTCGCGATTTGGAGCTATAAAACTTCTCCAAAGACTGGATCTAGACTTCTTCTTCCTCCTTTGCTCTCCCCTCTCTCTAAGATTTAGACAGAGAACACAGCAGGAAAAATAAGGGTTCTGAAACCCTTCTCTCGGGTATAACCTCTTCGGGAATAACCACAGCCGTCAGATCCCACAAAAAGGGATGCACAGACATGATCCAGGTCTAACCTGGACAAATGGGGTTAAACACCGCATGGTTCACCAATCCGGATCAAGACACGTCCGCGACCAATTAAATTGTGTCAGGACATTTAGTGAACTCCCGCCAATACCCCAGCTTCAACACTTCGCATCGACAGAATCAAACATGCCACAATCCGCCCCGCGCTCGACGATCGTCGAACCAAAATCGTCGACCGCTGCCAGATCGTCGACCGGAAAACTCTGGCCAAATCGTCGAACGCACGACCCGATCGTCGAACCCACGGCCCGATCTTCGAACCCAAAAAACTGCATGATCGACGAACACGCGGCCCGATCGTTGAACCCAGAAAGCTGGCCCGATCGTCGAACACAGATAGCTAGCCCGATCGTCGAACACAGAATAGCTGGCCTGATCGTCGAACACAGATAGCTGGCCCGATCGTCGACCGCAACATTTTGACCAGATCGTCGACCGCTGCTCGACGATCGTCGAACCCAGATTTCTGCCTGATCGTTTTGGCAAATATTTGAACTACCCCGACACGCCCTAGGACACGCCCGTGTCCCAGGCCGTGTACACCTGCCAAATTCCAAATTTGGTACAGATTCGTCACCCGTCTCTCTTTTGAGTTTCGGGGCGTTACACTTAATGCCAAACACTTTTGGAAACATTCCTTGTAGATATATAAATGCGGTTATTTATATATAGTGGACATTCATGATAGCTGAGTTCAAACTTAACCCCTAATACTTCCGCTAGATTTCTCTGAGTTAGGATGCATGGTTTGTTCTTTGATATTAACCTGTAACCTCGCCGTCTATTTGTGGTATATAGTGTGGGGCCCCGTCCGGACCTTCTATTATATGTCATGTAACAGATGGAGGTGTTACAATTTGGTATCAACTTGTCTTGGTTTTCCTCCGAATTTGTGGTCGAATTCTTTTGATGGGTGGCGAGCACGTGTTACCGTGCGACCCGTTATAACATAAATGAACTCAAGAATGTCCACTAAGGAATGTAAATACACATGTTTGAGGAACCTGCGCGTTCCTATTATGTTGTTGTTGTTTTTGCCAACACGCTAAAGTGCATCTTTTACATATATAGGTGACGCAAAGTGGTGTGGGGCAGTCTGAGCCCCAGCATTCTGATGAGAGTATGCACCAGCTGAGTTACCTACACCTCCTCCTTTTGCGAAGACAATATGCTTGGTTGCTGAGGTGCTATTTGCTATGATCCAGGCACAACCTACTGGGCATCCGCAGCCTGTGGTGGTGCCAGAACAGGTGGGTGTGCGGCCCAAACCTATTGATGTTGTTGTTGATCCTCAAGCAGCTGAACGACAACTGAAGCAATTTATGAGCTTCAATCCTCCTATGTTTACGGGGGCGGGATCCATAATGCAGACAGAGGATTGGTTGTCATGCGTCAAGCGAATGTTGATTGTGATAAGGATGGAGGAAGAATAGAAAGTCACCTTGGCCATCTTATTGCTGGAAGGAGATGCTCGGCTATGGTGGGATGAGATAGAGCTACACCATTTGGCAGGCAGACAACTGATGGAAGTCTCGATTGAGGAGTTTTCGAGACTATTTTTAGCAAAGCATTTGCCATCGGCCCAGCTCATAGCTATAGAAAATGAATTCCAACGTCTAACTCAGGGAGAAAGTAGTGTTGATACCTACTTGGATAAGTTTACAAGGCTGGGATGCTATGCAGGAACAATCTTTGCTAACGAAGAGCGTAAAACCAATAGGTTCTACGAAGGGTTGCGGGATGAGTTAAGATTCCTGCTCCTGAGTTCGGTGAACCAGGGGTTTCAAGAGTTGCTTGATACAGCTCGTGCATTGGAGAAAGATATGAAGCAGGTTCAGGGTAAAAGGGAGTTGTTTATGACAAAGCCTGAGTTCAAAGCACCGCACCCGGGAAAAACAAACTACCGAAAGAGATGGGGTAAGAGATCCAAGTCTTCTGGACAAGCTCCTTCTACAGTGGCGTCTGGAGCAACTTCGGGGCTAGGCCCGCGTACTTGTTATACCTACGGCAAGCCAGGACACTTTGCCCGTAAATGTCAATTTGGTCAGCCTAAGGGTGAGAAGAAGACATGAGCGTCTTATACAGAAAAGGGAAAGATAGTGGTGGAATCCTCTACATCTCAGGCGCAACACCGAGTATATAATTTTGTCCAACAGGAGGCCATAAAGCAAAGTGACGTCATCACAAGTACAAGTTAGATTCTTGGTTATTACTTTTGGTATTTCATACCTTGTATGTAGATTGTGTATGATATGTTTGTCATAGGCTTTGTCCTGATTCAAGACAATCCGGCGAGAGCACTGTTTGATACGGGTGCTTCGCATTTGTTTTTATCTGTGGACTTCGTGTCACGGATCGGTGTATCGATTCGTGTGGTGGCATATAGTGTGAAAGTGTTGTTACCAAACAGATGTGTGATGCATGCAGATAGAGCTTGCTTTGTGGAGTTACGGATCCGAAGTCAGGATTTCGGCTTGGAAGCATCTATGCTTCCGATATCATAATTTGATGTGATCTTTGGTATGGACTGGCTCTCAAAGCAGCGTGCTTCTATAGATTGCAATTCAAAGGAGGTCACACTGGGGCAGAATACCGAACGAGAGACTAAATTACCTGGTATGCGAGGATCGAGCAAGACATTGATGTCTGCTCTCTAAGTGGTCAAGGCAGTTCGGAAAGGCGCAGAGTTATTCTTCACGCTTATTGAGGCTGTTGAGCCAAAAGCCAGTATGAGAGATGTTTCGATTGTGTCGCATTTTACTGATGTGTTTCTGAAGGAACTTCCGGGGTTACCACCACAACGGGAGATTGATTTCTCGATTGAGATGGTGCCAGGTGCAAAACCTGTGGCCCGCTCGCCATATCGAGTAGCGCCAAAGGAAATGTCAGAATTAAAAGTGCAACTACAAGAGTTGCTGGAACAGGGTTATATGCGCCCAAGTATGTCACCTTGGAGCACACCTGTTCTATTTGTGAAAAAGAATGACGGTAGCTTACGGTTGTGCATCAACTATCGCGAGTTAAATAAGCTGACGGAGAAGAACAAGTATCCAATACCTCGAATTGATGACTTATTTGATCAGCTAGTGGGATCAATCGTCTATTCTAAACTAGACTTGAAGTCTGGGTACTACCAGTTGAGGATTCGGGAAGGTGGCATTCCCAAGACAGCGTTTGGAACACGCTACGGTCATTATGAGTGCACTGTAATGCCATTTGGGTTATATAATGCGCCATCAGTGTTCATGGACTTAATGCATCAAATATTTCGAGAGTACTTGGCTTTGTTTGTGATCGTCTTCATTGATGACATCTTGGTGTACTCTCAGTCTGAAGAAGATCATGCGAACCATTTACGGATGGTGTTGCACACCTTGAGGAGAAATAAGCTCTGCGCCAAGTTCTCAAAGTGTGAGTTTTGGCTATTGTCAGTGGCTTTTCTTGGCCATGTGGTGAGTAGAGAGGGCATTGCGGTGGATCCGTCAAAGATAAAAGCCATACAGAAGTGGCCAGTGTTGTCTTCTGTGGCCGAAGTCAGGAGTTTCCTTGGACTTGCGAGCTACTACAGACGTTTCGTAGAAAACTTTCTCACGGATCGCTTTGCCTCTTACCACACTAACGAGGAAGGATCAGAAGTTTGTTTGGATGCCGGAGTATGCGCGAGCTTTTGAATAGCTGAAGAGTTGCTTGACCACGACACCCATCTTGACGTCGTCATGTGGTATAGATGGCTTTGAAATTTATAGTGATGCGTCAGGGAGCGGCTTAGGCTGCGTTCTTCTTCAGTTTGACAAGGTAATTGATTATGGCTCACGCCAGTTGAAAGTGCATGAGCGGGACTATCCCGTTCACGACTTGGAGTTGGCAGCGATGATTTTTGCACTTAAACTGTGACATCATTGTTTATATGGCGTGAAGGTAGATATATTCATGGACCATAAGAGCCTAAAATATTTATTGGATCAGAAGGATCTCAATATGCGACAACGTAGGTGGATGGAGTTTCTCGGGGACTACACCTTCCAAATACATTATACTCTAGGGAAGGGGAACATCATCGCAGATGACTTGAGTCGGAGGACTCCAGCAAGGGCAAATTGGTTGCAGATGCATGATGAGCGTCTGATCTAGGAGTTGGAAGCTTTAGATATTTCTTGTGTTGACAATAATTCCACAACAAATGCGTGCTTGACTTGGACGGAGGTACAGTATGACCTTGCGGACAGGGTTCGGCGAGCAACAGAACTGGATGAAAGTTTGTAACGCTATGCAGTGGATGGAGTAAATGGCCAATTCTCCTGGGATGACAGACTTTTGCGGAAAAATGATCGTTTGTGTGTCCTGAAGATGGGTAAGTTAAGAGATGAATTGATGTATGAAGTTCATTTTACGAAGTACTCAATTCACCTAGGGAGCACAAAAATGTATAAAGACATGAAAAAGCTATTCTGGTGGTCGAGCATGAAGAAAGACATAGCACTTTACGTGGCTAAATGTCAGACTTGTGCCTTAGTGAAAGCGGAATGCCAGAAGCCTGGGGGTTTACTGAAGTCATTACCAATCCCGAAATGGAAGTTTGATGATATTGCAATGGATTTCGTGCATGGTTTGCCGAGATCTCAATGCGATAATGATTCAGTTTGGGTGATCGTGGACCGGTTAACGAAAGTGGCTCACTTCATTCCGAATAAGAGGGACGATTCAGTGGAAGTTTTGGCTAAACTTTATGTTGAACAAATAGTATAATTGCACGGTGTGCCCGGTAGCATCATAAGTGATCGAGATGATCTCTTCACTTTGAAGGATTGGAGGTTAATCCATCAGTTGTTATGGACTAAGTTAACATTCAGTATGACCTTTCATCCACAAACGGATGGCCAAACTAAAAGGACCAATGGATGATGGAAGATATGCTCCCAATGTACGCCTTGGATTTTGGGAAGAGATGGGAAGATCATCTCTATATGGTAGAGTCCGCCTACAATAATAACTATCAGGCGGGTTTAAATGATGCCTTTTGAAGCTTTGTATGGTAGGAAGTACCGTACACCGTTAGCTTCAGCGGAAACAGGCGAATCTAAGTTGTACAAGCATAAGGAAGTCGAAGAAGATAATTCGACAATACGCTCTATTCGAGAGAGACTATTAATTACCCATGACTGGCAGACAAAGTACTATAACGCCAAACATCAAAATGTGGAGTTTGTGGTGGGCGATTGGGTATATTTGAAAATTAAACCTTTCAAGGGCGTGTCCAAGGTTCGGCGCTTGAAAAAGCTGAGTCCGAGGTATCTTGGCCCATTTGAGGTGGTGGAACGAGTTGGAGATGCTGCCTATTGGCTAGCTCTTTCAGAAGAATTGAGTGGGTTGCATGATGTGTTTCACATATCAGTGCTTCAGAAATTCGTGAAGGATCCAGCCCAACTGATTGCGATTGATCATGTACCAGTCGAATCCGGGCTAACGACAAAGGTTAGGCCCATTCAAATCGAGGATAAAGCGGTTAAGCAGCTGCGGAACAAGCCAATCAGGATGGTTAAGGTCCGGTGGGACAACTTTGGCCATGAAGAGCTAACATGGGAGCAGGAGCAGACCATGCGTGTAGAATATCCCGAGTTGTTTAACTAAAAGGTTGTAACATTTGGTTTTGTTGAGTAGAAACCATTTGTTTTAACAAAGTTTTTACTGGTTGCTGCTTGGTGCCGTATATAAATCTTGGGACGAAATTTTTGTATGGTGGGGAGGATTGTAACACCCCAAAAAGGAGTAGAGGTCATTGAGGGCTAACGCGCCGCGATAATCTTATTGCATGCGGTAGTTCAGTGATTTAAAAGACATAGCACTCGGGTTGGGTACCGCGAAGCTAGCGCTCCTCGGTAGCCACTCAACGCTTTCGAGCACTCAACACTGTCGAACAATCGTCGAGCGTGCTAATGCTGGGCGGTAGGAGTTACCACGCCGCGCTACTCGTTCGACGAACGTCGAACGGTTTACCGCCAAGCGCTAAAGTGTTATCGCGGGCGCTAGCTCTGATAGCGATGCCGACTGGTTTAAGCGGTTACTACCTATGTTACTGCGCGAGGGTAGTAGTTACTGCGTAGCGGCAGCTTTTGTATAAGGATGGAATTTAGATTTTATTCTCATCTTCTCATATCCTTTCTTTTTTGGGAAGGAAGAGGAGGAACACCTAGGACCTTGTGTGAAGGCTGCTCCAAGGTTTGCTTGTGATTGGAATTGCGAGTCGACGCTAGATCCGCGGAGAGGAAGTTGTGGCAATCAATTCCATCTGGATCATAGATCACGGTCATGGATCCGAAGAGATCTTCAAGGGTAATGATCTTTTTCCTTGGACATGTGAAGTTCTTATTTGGCATACGCATGGATTTCCCCCATCAAAAGGTGGAATATTGAGGGATTTTCGTTGGGTTGATTCTTGATATTCCAAAGAGGTCTTACATATAGATCCAAAAATGTATAGTACGGAATAGGCATGCTGTGTAAAGATAATCTGGACAGGTTGGTCTAGATTGGTGATGTTTTATTTTGAGCACCGGAGAAGTCTCAGCATATAAACGAGTATTTTGTGGAGTCAGTGGGTTGTGTTTCTGAAATGGAGTAGCAGGAAATACTGGAGTGGAATTCCTGGAAAATACCCTCAAAGTGCATATGATGTATGCTATGAAAGTCCAGTATTTCTGGCACTGCATGTGGCTGCAGGGATTTCTGGATGGGTGGTCCAGTTATGGTTAGGGATGGGGACGGAAAGAGAGTTCTGTCGTTAAACGTCGGGCGATAGTGATTGTCGCTAGCAATAGCTCCTAGCTAACCTGTGATTGTGAAGCCATTCCTTTGTGGACAGTGTGACTATTGTGAGTTATGAGCTCTTAAAAGGCTTTGTGCTGAATGGGTAATGGAGAAGCCAACCCGCGTTACTTGTCGCGATTTGAGCAACGAGTAGGTTTGACCTGTCTCCGTATTATGGTTGTCAACTTGAGTTGCCCGGGTTATTGGGCATTCATTGTAGTACATACTGAGATTCTTAGTCATGCGCACCATTAAGACTAAAGTCTCCGGCTGTAGGCCGTGGAGTACAATGCTCAAGTTTATTGTTGGGAATGGTGGTGGGGTCTGATACTTCAGTACACCAAATATGTTCCCTAAGTACACGGAACGTTTGACCGCTGAGGCTTTCATTTTTGATATGTTGAACTATGCGTGAGTGCACGTTCTTGTGATATATCTGCTTGTGAAATTCTATGCCTACAGGGAAGGAATACCGCTGCCCCGAGTAAGGGGTAGGGTCGTTATAAATTGGTCAGCTGAATGCTGACCGTTGCTTTCTTTACCACTGTTGCGGTGGATTGTTCCTGTGCAGGTGCAGGAGAGCCGAGCGGAAAATAGTGTGTCGAAGCCCTTGTTATTGCTATTGTTGCTGCTGTGTTGGCCCTCGAAGGCCAAAGAATGAAATGTTTTGTGTTTTTCATGTGTGGCTGGCCTGTGTGCCAATGTATGTAATCCACACGTATGAAGAAAACTTGTCAGGCCTTAATGCCAAACATTTTGTGTATTTTAAAAACTTTTCTTGTAGATATATAAATGTGATTATTTATATATAGTGGATATTCATGATAGCTGAGTTCAAACTTAACCCTAATTCTTCCGCTAGAATTCTCTGAGTTAGGATGCGTGGTTTGGTCTTTTATATTAACCTGTAACCTCAACGTCTGTTTGTGGCATATAGTGTGGGGCCCCGGCCCGACCTTTTAGTATAGGTCATGTAACGGATGGAGGTTCCCCAATAACTCGACCTCTCGGCTGGTCTCTCCTACTGCCGATCACAGCGTCATTGGCCGATCTCTTCCAGTCCCGAACAACAAGCTGGTCTGCCTCCAGCTTCTTGTCCATCTCCAAGATCCTGGCCAAACTCCCATCAGAGACGCAGAGGATGGCCTGCCTCGTATCGTCGTGAAGGCCCTTGTAGAACCTCTTCGCGTAGCCTGCATCATCCAGCTGGTATGAATCCGCAAAGCGGGCTAAATGAGTAAACTCCCGATAGTACTCCAAAACTGTCCTGCTTCCCTGCCTCAACTGCAGGAACCTGTCATCCAACTCATCTCTCGCTGACTGAGGCACAAAAATGCTCCAGTATAGCTGCCATGAACTCCTCCCAGGAAATGTCCGCACTATCCACTCCAGCAAAGGTGGTGTCCAATAGCGACTTCCACCACCTCTTCGCATGGGGCTCTAGACATGACACTGCCAAAGTCACAGCCTCCTCTATCGGGCATCTAATACCATCCAGCATCTCGTAAATGATGTCCAACCACTTGTCCGTATGAACTGCAGTCTCCATCCCGAGATAGGATGGGGGAGAAAGCCCACGAAAGATGCTCTGCCAGTTTACCCCGAGATTTGGCTGAGGAGCTGGAGCCTGCTGAGCTGGAGCATGCTGAGCCCTAAAGGCCTCCAGAATAGCAGTCAAAGCCTAGCCTATCTCTGTCTGCTGGAATAGTATCGGGTCTGGCAGGGGTGGAATCACGTTCTGAGCCTGAAATGCCCCCGGCTGGGGAGTAGGGTTCGTCGCAGGCTACAAAGGAGAATACCAATTGTTAGACGATAATGGAAAGGAAGAAAAAGATGGGACTTTTGCATATAGTTTCCCTTTATGGGCACAACATTGCTTCTATTGTTGTCCTCAAACTAAGCTCGCGCGGGGTGGCCCAAGGTTTGTGGACTTCTATTTTGAAAGAATTAGTGCCTAACCACCTAGAGGGGGGGGTGAATAGGTGTAATTCCTTTTTATTTAAGGCATAATATTTATTCTGTTAATTAATCAGAAATTGCAAGTTCTACAGCTAACACAGCACAGCATTCACAGAAACATTCAATCACAGAGTGCACACAATTTTTATAGTGGTTCCCCAAGGTCTGGGTACATCCACTTTCCCCCTTCGCCTATCTAGCAGTGTACTAGATTCGGCCTAACTTCTTCTCTTCACCTCAGATCCTCAGATCTTACAGCTCAGAACCCAACAAGGCTCCTACAACTCAGAGTGATTCCACACTCCTACAGCTCAGGCAAACTGCCCTACCTCAGCCTTCAACAAGGCCTACACTCAGAGATCACAATCTCCTACAACTCTGGCTCACAGCCCTACCTCAGCTTTCAATAAGGCCTACCACTCAGAGAAAATACTCTCCTACACTCAGCCTTTATAAACACTGGCTTACAACTCAGATCTATAAAGATCCTACAGAAAATTGATTTAAGTTTGTAATATACCACCACCCAAGTAGAGAGAGAAAGGATGAATGGCTTCTTGATCAGTTCTTGGAAGAATCTGATGGCAGAGAACAAACACTCTTAGCTTTCTTCAAAGCTTTTTGAATCTGAACTATGTAGGGTTGAATCTCCTATGAAGTTGATCTTCAATCAGCTTCTTTCTTGATATTCTGATCACAATCTGAATCCTTCTTAGCAGCCTGGTTCAACAACTGCTCTTCAATAGATGGAGCTCTCTCTCTCCAACTTCTTCTTTTAATTCTGTATCAGTGTTTTTTACTTCTATCATCAATCTGTTATTATCAGTTGAAGGAGAATGCCTTTATATAGACTTTCTCCATGGTAACCGGCTAAACCGGTTTCTAACAAACTTCTGACAGCTCTGACAGTTGCAGTAGACCGGTTGGTTATGGCAGCTGTCAAGTCATCCAGACAGTTCTTGAAATTTTGTCTGTCAGCAAAGTGTCGAGACTGAACTTCTTCATGTGTCGACACAAGTAGACTAAGTGTCGACACAAGTGGACTAAGTGTCGACATAAGCCTTGGTGGTGTCGACACATCTCCTTTGTTGTTGATACTGTTTCTCAACACAACATCTGTAGAATGTGTCGACACAAATTCTGTGTGTCGACACTATCACTTCTTTTCTTTAACATAGTTGAAACTTTGCTGTGTGTCGACACAAGTCCTGTGTGTCGACATAGCTGATGTCGACAAGGTCTTCTGTGTGTCGACAATGCCTCTTAGTGTCGACACAGTTGATGTCGACAAAGCTTCTGTGTGTCGACACTGCCTCTATGTGTCGACATAGTTGATGTCGACTATGCTTTTCTGTGTGTCGACACTGCCTCTGTATGTCGACACAGTTTCTTCTGGTGTCGACACAGCCTTTCCAAGTATCGACACAATTAACTCCAAGTGTCGACACAACTTTTCTCCAGTGTCGACACAAGCCTTCATAAGTGTCGACAGAGCTTCTCTTGGTGTCGACACATGGACTTAGAAATTTTTCTGCATTCCTGCATTTACTTAACCTGCACATATAAACTCAAAACAACATCAAATACACCTTGATGCATATCATTGAGTAAGGTGAGGCTTCTTCAAATCTGGTACACATTTTTCAATGTACCCAACAATCTCCCCCTATTTGGAGAAGTCATAACCCTTAGTCAATGATATACACCATTCATAATAAATACACATTATGATGTATAACTACATTATATGACAGGGTAATTCCTAAACAAAACATATATAAGATATCATCACAGAATAATAAAGCTAACACAATAAGCATTAAACATTGTTTTGTTTCAACTTCAAAAGCTTCTTTAATAATAGTTTACATAGATTTTAAAACACTAAGGATTACAAAGTTGTAAAATCAAGTAAATCTAATCTAAAGCTGATCTGTCTCCTTAATAACTATGCCTTTGCCTGATTGGATCTTGGCTTGTACTGGAGCATCAGTATCATCAGCTAGCTACTTGCCCTTTAGATCTTTCTTCTTTTGCTCTTCAGCCCTTATTCTTTGCCTTTCAAAGTAATGAAAAGGCTTTGGAAAATATTTGCTAGGCTCCTGAGCATTAGGAGGTAGCTTCCCAGCTTTAGCCTTTCTTCTATACAGTAGAATAACTTCATGTCTGGCTTCATACTTTTGCCATTCTTGCTCAGTGTACCACTTACCCCTATCATGAGACTTATCCTTTACAGCTTTCTAAGCAGTCAGTATAATGTTCCTGGAGGTTGGACTCCACTGCTAAAAATCAGGCTTCAACTCTGCCTGTTCTCTGAATCTTTTCTTAGAAAATAGAGTTTGTTGCTCTTTGTTCAAGACTGCCTCTGACATGTCTACTTTCTCAAGGATAATAATTTGAGCACCTTCTGGAGGGCTGTACATAGACTGTACTTCTTGGTGAATCATTTCAAAATCGGCTAGAGGATAGATAACTTGAGCAACTTCAGCTTGATCACCTCCAAAATAAGCAGGGTGTATACCTGACTCAGCCATATTGTCATCATCATAGAGGGATGGATATCCAAGTGTGGCTCTGATGCTATTAGAGATCCATTTAGCATGATCAGAGCCAGCTTTGACTAACACTCTCTCCCCCTTTATGACTTCTTTGGCAACATGATCACTGAGGTCATCCTTTTGAAATCTGATTTGTTCATCAAGAAAATTTACACCATCTTTATAAAAAGACTTTAACTTCAGTAGCTGTGCAGAAATAGTCTTTTGATATTGCTCAATGGCTATTTTTACAGCAGCTAGGCCTTCCTGTAATTGCTTGTCAAAATCTGCCTTAGCATTAGTCCTTGCTTCAGGCTGAGCAGTTGCAACATTCTTCAGTTCTGTAATAATCACATTATGTGATTCAGTCAGATTATCATTCATTCTAAGTTGATTCTCTAGAATATAGCCTTGCTTCACAGCTATATCATCAACTTGAGTCTTGATCTTTTCTTGATGTATGGCGAGGAAAACCACAGCATTGCCACCTTTGTGAAAACAATCAGTCATTTCCTTCTTATGCTGATTAACTTCAAATCTTATTGATTTAATATCTGTAGCCAAGGAGAGTTGCAGATCTTTATGGGTCTCATCCATGTATTTCTCCATGGCTATCCTCTGTTCATTTAGCTTTACTTGTAGAGAGACTAATAAGGAACTGTAATCAGTTACTGGGGTAGGTTGAGGAGTAGTTTGTAATGCCCTCTTATAACTTTGGCTTCTTCTTTTGAATACCATTAGTTTCCTCTTTTTGGCTTGAATTTCTGCTTCCTCTTCTGAAGCTGATGTACTGGCAATATCAACTCTGTCCTTAGGACTAGGAGGCAATTCCTGTGCAGTCCTAGGAAACTCCCCCTGAGTCCCTTGCTTCTCCTTAGCAGGACTTACTTGCTCCTCCTCAATGTTGATTTGCTCCCCCTCAAAGTCTTCTTTCTCCCCCTCAAATTCAGGTTGCTCCCCCTCAGTTCTTGCTTGTACTATATCACGAAACAACTCTTCAAGGGTGAATTCTTGTTGAGTAGGGACTGGAGATTCTCTTATCTCTGGAACATCAGCAGCAGCAGATGTATCCTCCATGATAACATCCTGTGCTTGACTATGTAGTTGAGTTGGCTGGTCAACATCAATCAAAGATTCAGTTAGAGTTTCATCCTTATCATTAAGAATTGATTGATCAACCTCATGTATTACCTCAAGTATACTTTGTGTAGCAATATCACTTTCCAAGTGTATTGGATCTTTCTCAACATGAGGCTCCCCCTACACCTGAGCACTATCTGTAGGGTCTTGTGCAAAAATATCTGGTGCTGTAAATTTTTCAGGAATCTCTTGCCTTTCTTCCTCACGCATATCCTTAGTTAGGACCCTATCCCATCTGGATATAATCCTTATGTCCATTCTCCTCATATGATTTATCTTAGTCCCAGCTGACTGTTCCATCACTTCAGGTATTGTTCCAGCTAAATACAAGCTCACAATTCTTCCCAGATTTGGATTCTTCATACTTTCCTTAATCTTTTCAAAAATGAGTTCTGACCAATCTGTGTTTAGTCTATAGATGATTCTGGTTATAAGGCTTAATATATAGGAAAAAATCCTAGCATGCTCCCTGGCTTACAGAGAATCACTTTTCCTACAACTTCAGACAAGAACTTCCCTTGCATATTCATGCCTTTCCTGTTCAAAACTGAGCCAATCTTCATGGTGGAATCCAGTCCACACCATTGAAGTGTTTCCCTTAGCTTAGATACGGGTACATCTTCTTCTTATTGTGTTCTTGGCAGGTGAAGAACTTTCCTTAAACTCTTCTGGGTGATTTTCACCTTTACTCCATGGACTGCGGATCTAATTTTGAGTCCAGTTTGATCTAGGGTAGCAACACTAAAGAATTCTAGTGTTTCTTTCTTCCAAATCTTAGTTGGTTCAGAAACTAAGAATTCCAGACCGTTTTCAGCTATTAGGGTTATTACTCCTGTAATTTCTGATTCCGCTCCATCAAATGCATTCCGAACCAGTTCGTATCCTTCATTGACATTGTCCTCGATCTTTGGCGCCATGGTTGTTGAGAGAAATCTGGTGTGAGGGAAGAGAGTTTGTCGATACTATATTCTGGTCTCATGAATCTGGAGAGCGTGTCGATAGGGTTTGTTGTTGACCTATTTATACTTTTTTGAACAAAGAAGGTCAAAAGGCGCGTCAACAATCACTGAATGTGTCGACACTGTTGAAAAGTGTCGACACAGACTACTTAAGTCTCGACAATGGTGTTGACTTCTATGTGTCGACACCAATTATGATGTGTCGACACAAATATCCTTAACTGACGACTCAGTGTTTGAGTGTCGACACAGACATCTGCATGTGTCAACACAACTTTCCTGAAGTGTTAACAACACTTCTCTGTGTCGATACCGTTTGGCTGGATATGTCGACATAGTTTTACTTAGCCAATTTTGTTAAACTAATCTATGTTCAACATTCCTAATTCAATTTTAAACTTATTGAATTTAGTTTCATCTAGAGGCTTAGTAAACATATCTGCAATTTTATAATCTGTTTTGACAAATTCTAGTGAGATGTCCTCTTTCTCTACATATTCTCTAAGAAAATAGTATCTAATTTCTATATGCTTAGTCTTACTATGTGAAACAGGATTATTAACAATAGAAATAGCACTTGTAGAATCACAAAGCAAAGGTGTTCTACTTACCTGAATACTATAGTCTTCTAGCTGGTGCTGAATCCACAACAGCTGTGCACAGCAACTTCCTGCTGCCACATATTCAGACTCAGCTATGGAAATTGCCACACTAGTCTGCTTCTTACTGCTCCAAGACACCAATATTCCTCCTAGAAATTGACAGGTGCCTGTAGTGCTTTTTCTATCTTCTTTACAACCTGCAAAGTCTGCATCTGAATAGCCTGTCAATAGAAAATCTCCATTCCTAGGGTACCAAAGGCCTAGATTAGGTGTGCCCTTAAGATATCTCAAAATCCTTTTGACAGCAGTAAGATGAGATTCTTTAGGGCAGGATTGGTACCTAGCACAGACACATGTAGTATATATGATATCTGGCCTACTAGCAGTCAGATATAGGAGGGAGCCAACTATCCCTCTATACAAAGTTTCATCTACAGTTTTCCCTGCATCATCTTTGCTTAGAGACACACTTGTCCCCATTGGAGTTCTCATGGTAGTAGATCATTTCATACCATACTTCTTAATTAACTCATGGGTGAACTTAGACTGAGATATGGACAAGCCATCTTCAGTCTGTCTTACTTGGAGACCCAAGAAGAACTTAAGTTCTCTCATACTGCTCATTTCAAATTTTCCTTGCATAAGTTTTGCAAACTTTCAACAAAGGTTACTTTCAGTAGAACCAAATATTATGTCATCAACATATATTTGGACTAGGATTATCTTTCCTTTGAATTCCCTAAGGAATAGAGTCTTATCTATTTTCCCCCTTGAGAATTTGTTCTCAATGAGGAAAGTAGACAGGGTTTCATACCAGGCCCTTGGGGCTTGCTTTAACCCATATAAAGCTTTCCTAAGTCTATAAACATAATCAGGTTTGAGAGAATCAACAAAACCTGAGGGCTTCTCTACATAGACTTCTTCTTTTAGATTTCCATTTAGGAATGTTGATTTTACTTCCATTTGGAATACCTTGAAGCCTTGATATGCTGCATAAGCAAGGAACATCCTAATTTCTTCCAGTCTTGCTACTGGGGCAAAGGTTTGATCAAAGTCAATACCCTCTTCCTGCATGTATCCTTTTGCAACAAGTCTTGCTTTGTTCTTCACAATGATCCCACTCTCATCCAGTTTGTTCCTAAAGATCCACTTTGTTCCAATGATGTTGTGGTCTTTTGGTTTATGAACTAACTTCCAGACCTTGCATCTTCTGAACTGATTCAGCTCCTCTTGCATGACATCAATCCAATGTGGGTCTAGAACAGCTTCTTCAAATTTCTTGGGTTCCACTTGAGATAAGAAGCTAGAGCAAATAACTGTGTTCAGATTCCTGCCCCTTATTTGTAATCCTTGTCTTGGATCACCAATGATCTGATTTGCTGGATGATCCTTTAAGTGTCTAATAGCTGGAGGTAGTCTATCTTCAGGTTGAACACCTCCAGTCTCTTCATTATGCTGCATCTCTTGGTTTTCATCAGCATCTGGCGAGTCTTGTACTCCCCCTGTACAGCAGCCACCATTTTCCACTTCCTGATTTGCAGTTGAATCTTCTGTAATGGTAAAATTGTCCATTCTCTCATTTATACCTGTAGAACTGCAAGAACTACTTGGCAACTCACTATTAATAAGTCTTGTTTCATCAAATACAACATGTACAGACTCTTCTACAACTTGAGTAATCAAGTTGTGAACCCTATAAGCCTTACTATTGCTGCTGTACCCAACAAATATCCCATCTTGAGATTTGGCAGCAAACTTAGTTAGATAAGACTTGCCATTGTTAAGGACATAACACTTGCAACCAAAGATCCTAAAATAGGATAAGTTTGGTTTTCTGCCTTTCATAATCTCATAGGGAGTATTTTTGTGGCTTTTGGTGATAGAAGCCCTATTGATCACATGACATGTAGTGTTTACTGCCTCAGCCCAGAAATATTCTGGGAGAGAAGTGTCACTCAATAGAGTTCTACCAGCATCAATCAGTGTTCTATTCTTCCTTTCAGCAATACCATTTTGCTGTGGTGTTCTAGGTGAGGAGAATTCTTGAAAAATCCCAAATTCTTCACACAGTCTTGTCATACTCTCAGATTGAAATTCAGTGCCATGGTCACTTCTGATTTTGACCACTACACTGTCCAGCTTATTCTGAATTTGTTTGACAAAACTATATAAAACACTTGGGGTTTCAGATTTTTGTCTCAGAAAGAACACACATAAATATCTAGAATAGTTATCTACCACCATAGAAGTGTAGACCTTCCTACCTAGACTATGAACTAGCATAGGACCAAATAGATCCATATGCAAGAGGTATAAACACCTCACTGAATCCTTGTTTTCAAGGCTATGAAAGGAGGATTTGGTCTGCTTGCCTTTTTGACAAGCTGAGCATATCCCATCCTTTATACACTTAACTTGAGGACCATTTTTCACTAACTCTTTGCTAAAGAGTTGGCCAATAGTCTTGTAGTTAAGATGTGCCAGCCTCTTGTGCCATTTAACACAATGAGAGGCTCTCTCATCAGCTATAAGACAAATAGGAGAAACATTGTTCTCACACTCAAAGTTAAGACAGTACATATTTCTTTTTCTATATCCTGTCAATATGACCTTTTGATCACTTGACCTTTTGATATGACAACCATTCTTGACAAATGAAATGTCATAACCTAAATCACTCAGCTGACTTATGCTAATTAGATTGTGTTTCAAACCCTTTATATATGCCACTTGAGTGATTGTAACTGAGTTATTAGAAATGTTACCAAAACCTTTGATGACTCCCTTTTCAGAACCACCAAAGATTACTTTAGGCCCATTCAGCATAGGTGAGGTTTCCTTCAGCAAACCCCTTGTTCTAGTCATGTGTCTGGAACATCCACTATCCAAGTACCATATAGGGGCATGGCAACTTGGACTCACCTGCAACATAGATTACTTAACCTTAGAACCCAAATAACTTTTGGGTCCTTGGTGCAAGTTAGTCTGAAACTTAACAAATCTGCCTGCAGCTCTTCTAACAGGCAGACTGCTACTCTCCTTGACACGGGTATTGTGCCAACAGTCTAAGGCATAGTGGTCTATCTTGCCACAACACCAGCACTCAAACTTATTGTACCTCTTTTTAGGTGCAGTCTTAGCTGTAATATTTGCAGCAGGTCTGTTGTTTTGTGCTGGGGCTTTGCCTCTAGAATTGAACTTAGCAGTCCATGCAGTTTTCTTAAACCCTAATCCAGCCTTACCCTTTTGAGACACAAACTCATCAATCAAGGGTAATACAGATTTTGGTTTAGAAAAACTAGCTACAATCTCCTTTTCTTTCTGAAGTCTATTTTCGAGACTTTTAATCTGATCATTTTTAAATGTGATAGTACCCATCTGAATAACAGTAATGTTTTTCAGTCTGGCTATCTCATTCAACTTCTGATCCAGCAACTTCTCTGAATCAGATGCAGCCAACTTAAGATCTGCAATTTCCTTAGCCTGAGTTTTGGCCAGGTTTTTGCTTTTCTTTAATGCTTGCAACAAGTCCCCATATTCATCTATTAGCTGATGAATATCAACTTCAGACTCAGACCCATCCACATCACTTGATGCAGATGTTGCTGACTCTGACCCAGTACTACAATCTAAATTTCTAGAAAAACATTATACTTTACTAGGACAAGGCTGATCCTGACACTTCTCTTCTTCTGACACAGCCATCAGCCCCTTGCACTGATGGTCTTCTTGTTCATAGATAGATTTCAGCACTTGCAGAAACTCATCTTCTTCATCTGCTGCATATAGACCAATATATGCCTCAGCTTCAGATTCTGACTCTGAAGATGATTGTTCTATCAAGCTCTTCTACTTCTTAGCAATAAAGGATTTCTCCTTCTTGCTCTGGTGTTGAATCTTCTTTTTATCAGCGGACTCTTTTCTTTTGTTTGGACACTCAGCCACAACATATGCAGGACTATTACAGCAGTAGCAAACTATCTTTGATGTTGTAGATTTTCTTGGCTTAGACCTGCTCCTGTCCTTCCTGGATGACTTCCTCTTTTGATAATAGTCATCCTTAGGCTGAGATGTGGAGTGCTTAGACTTCCACTGCTTCTTCTTCAGAAGTCTCTGAAACTGCCTTGTGAAGGCAGCAAAGTCTTTATCTGAGTCACTGCTGTCTGAACTTTGGTTGTCTGAATTATCTGAAGCAATTTCAGCAACTATCTTAGGAGGTGATGGAGACATCCTCTTATTCTTCCTAGTGGCTTCAACCTTGAAGGCCACATACTTTTCTCTATGCTCCCCTTTTGCACTTTTCTCTTCCTCTTTCCTAGCCATCAGCTGCATCTTATATGACAGCAATTTTCCAAACAAAGTTGGAGGAGAGATATCTGTAAGTTTGGCCACTTCCCTAATGGTACAAATCTTAGTGTCCCAATCCTTTGTCAAGGATCTTAGGAATTTATCATTCAGTTCATATGTACTGAAGATTCTTCCATAGGACATCAGCTCATTTACTATTCTATAGAACTTTTTATAACACTCAGTTATACTGTCAGACTTTCCTTGTCTGAACCTCTCATATTCCTGGTTCAGCATAGACTTTCTATCTTGTCTAACTTCTTCAGAACCCTCCATGTAGACTATCAAAGTATCCCACATTTCCTTGGAGGTCTTGCAGTGAATCAAATTTTGAAAGGTTGAATCATCTATGGCACTTACTATGATATTCTGGGCTCTTTTATCCATAATTGCCAGGATGATCTCATCCTTAGTCATCTCTGAAAAATCCTTGGTAATTCTTAGGTTTGCATCTAGAACTGAAAACTTCATTGGAATATAAGGACCTTCCTTTACTGTAATGTAGATCCTTGGATCAGAAGCCTCCATAAACAGCCTGACCCTTTCTTTCCATATTCCAAATATCTCCTTCCTGCATATGGGTAATTTCATAGAACCTAGTTCCTTATGATTTTCTCCTGAACCCATTTTCTTGATCTTGAATCTGCCTTATGGATCTAACTCAGACTGTTAAGTCCTTCTTTGAGCAACCTCACTTTGATACCACTTGAAAGAATTAGTGCCTAACCACCTAGCGGGGGGGGGGTGAATAGGTGTAATTCCTTTTGTTTAAGGCAGAATATTTGTTCTGTTAATTAATCAGAAATTGCAAGCTCTACAGCTAACACAACACAGCATTCACAGAAACATTCAATCACAGAGTGCACACAGTTTTTATAGTGGTTCCCCAAGGTCTGGGTACATCCACTTTCCCGCTTTGCCTATCTAGCAGTGTACTAGATTCAGCCTAACTTCTTCTCTTCACCTCAGATCCTCAGATCTTACAGCTCAGAACCCAACAAGGCTCCTATAACTCAGAGTGAGTCCACACTCCTACAGCTCAGGCAAACTGCACTACCTCAGCCTTCAATAAGGCCTACACTCAGAGATCACAATCTCCTACAACTCAGGCTCACAGCCCTACCTCAGCCTTCAACAAGGCCTACCACTCAGAGAAAATACTCTCCTACACTCAGCCTTTATAAACACAGGCTTACAACTCAGATCTATAAATATCCTATAGAAAATTAATTTAAGTTTATAATATACCACCACCCAAGTAGAGAGAGAAAGGGTGGATGGCTTCTTGATCAGTTCTTGGAAGAATCTGATGGCAGAGAACAACCACTCTTAGCTTTCTTTAAAGCTTCTTGAATCTGAACTCAGTAGGGTTGAATCTCATGTGAAGTTGATCTTCAATCAGCTTCTTTCTTGATATTCAGATCACAATCTGAATCCTTCTAAGCAGCCTGGTTCAGCAACTGCTCTTCAATAGATGGAGTTTTCTCTCTCCAACTTCTTCTTTTTATTTTGTATCAGAGTTTTTACTTCTATCATCAATCTGTTATTATCAGTTGAAGGAGAATGCCTTTATATAGACTTTCTCAATGGTAACCGGCTGAACCGGTTTCTAATAAACTTCTGACAGCTCTGACAGTTGTAGTAGAACGGTTGGTTATGGCAGCTGTCAAGTCATCCAGTCAGTTCTTGAAATTCTGTCTGTCAGCAAAGTGTCGAGACTGAACTTCTTCATGTGTCGACACAAGTAGACTAAGTGTCGACACAAGTGGACTAAGTGTCGACACATCTCCTTTGTTGTTGATACTGCTTCTCGACACAGCATCTGTAGAATGTGTCGACACAAATTCTGTGTGTCGATACTATCACTTCTTTTCTTTAACATAGTTGAAACTTTGCTGTGTGTCGACACAAGTCCTGTGTGTCGACACAGCTGATGTCGACAAGGTCTTCTGTGTGTCGACACTGCCTCTTGGTGTCGACACAGTTGATGTCGACTAAGCTTCTGTGTGTCGACACTGCCTCTGTGTGTCGATACAGTTGATGTCGACTATGTTTCTCTGTGTGTCGACACTGCCTCTGTATGTCGACACAGTTTCTTCTGGTGTTGACACAGCCTTTCCAAGAGTCGACACAATTAACTCCAAGTGTCGACACAGCTTTTCTCCAGTATCAACACAAGCCTTCATAAGTGTCGACACAGCTTCTCCTGGTGTCGACACATGGACTTAGAAATTTTTCTGCATTCCTGCATTTACTTAACCTGCACATATAAACTCAAAACAACATCAAATACACCTTGATGCATATCATTGAGTAAGGCGAGGCTTCTTCAAATCTGGTACACATTTTCCAATGTACCTAATATATTTCTTAGAATCGAGGTTCACTATGATACCAGTTTGTAAGACCACCTTTTTGTTTTGCTATGCTACCGGGTCTTACGCCCAGAATCAACGTTTCGCGGTGATACCTTCGCCCGGAAGGTCTACACTATGAAACTCCAACCCTGCCGGCACACAAAATCACCAAAGATGAGGAAACTTATAAAGCAAGACAGTAAATATCAACTCCACAAAACATGTCACATATAAATATATAGCATGAATCACAACATGTCCCAGAATAAAAGAGTATCGAAAAAGACGAATAAAAAGGTAGACGGTTATGCCTAGTACAGAAGAATCCTCACTACAAGGTCACTCGCAGAATCTAACAAAACTAAACACTCACGGAGCCAAATACGGGTACTCCCGAGCTAGACTGGCCCACCTCTATGTGCATCGTGCCGTGCTTGTGCTGCCTCTCCCACTGCTGCCTGTCTCCCATCCAGAGCCCTTAAAAAATAAAGGTCTGACTGTTAGTCAAAAGACTAAGGCAACTATCATCCCCGCCTCCCCCCGCAACTCCTCGACACCGTGCGGGAAGGAGGATAGGGAAGATATTGAGGTGGAGAAGTGTCAAAGCAAATGACGGCGGACCTAAACTAGCAGAGATATAACAGAATTATAAAGGTGTACATCAGTAATATGATAATACTAATGTAAGGAAGTAAAGAAAGGAAGTAAGAGAGTAAAGTATAATGAAGAATAACCTTTACTTATATGAATGTCCATACAAACCTATAAGTTAAGGGGTCTTTTGCAATGCTCCCATCGTAAAAGCTATCCCATACTAGGTTATACGATGGGGTGTCAGATTTTATGCAAATATGAGTGTAGTGAAATGTTATGCGGATGAAATGCTATGTTCACACAAGTGCAACTCACGCACACGACTCTATGCACACAGACCTTTAGTTCCCCATTTTGGAGTTAGCTAAACTCTCAGGTACCTCGTATTGTGGCAAATGGAGGAAGTGGGTCGGGCCACCCCACTACTAAGCCGATATTCAAGCTACCCAACCTAGACCCTTGTACGCCTCGAAGTGAATAACACACCACGGAGCCTCTGCGTACCATGCTGTCAAATCCACCAGTCTTTCCTTGGCTATATGTGAACCACACTAGCCGAGCCATCGTACCGACATTGGCGTGAATGACTGTCAAGTAACAATGACCTACCACCTTATGTTATGCACATGCAAACCAGAACTTCTGAGCCATAGGTTCCCCGGACTAACCCGTCCGTCAAACCATCCGAGTTGTTGGCTCGCCGGGCTAACCTGCCAATCACTAAAACCACCGAACCTACCACTCGTGAAACCTAACCTAACTCCCACAACACCCGGGAGTGTGAGTGTAAGTATAACCCTAGAGTATTTCTAATTTCTCTTTCATTTCATTTATTCTTACGACTTACATTAACCTTGGACTGCCCAAGACATTCCCCGTGAATGGCCCTAGAGGGCACTAGGAACTACGATGTACTGAAGCCCAAAGCTCCCTTTCGCAAACACTTATTATTATTGGTTATTACCCAATTCTCGATCCCTTTTAACATTATTCTGGATCTAACCCTAATGTATTTTGACTCTCTCTCACTCTCTCTCTCTCCACAGGAAAGAAGATCTTTCGTCGATCCCGAGTACCTCTTAACACTAGTCAACCCATCACTCTGCTCATCATGACTTCTAATGCATCTCTCTTTTTTCTTTTTCACTTTACCAAGATTAGTAAACCAATAACTCATCTCCCTATGTCCAATCCACATATTATCAAGTATTTTGCAGTTTTACTAAATGCAGACCAACCTAAGCTATATGATGTACATGATAGGGGGTACTCCAAATTTTCATTCAAAAGCCCTAAGATAATTATTGAGGGTCTATCATGACACATTTAGCCTAAATCCAGAAACTTGTAATTTTCCTAATTAATTTGGCATTTATTAAATTTTCCAAAAGTTAGGCTAGTGGTAATTTTGGACATTATGTACTAGATTTACATGAGTTATGACCACCCAAAAATTATGAACTCCATATGATGCCAATAAATCAAAGAATGCCAAGTTTCATAATTTTTCAATGTTTTACCCTTTAATTAATTAATCCACAATAAATCTGATAATTATGGGTAAAGAAGGAAGTACTAAAATACTTCTTCAGAAAATTATGGAAAAATTACTGAATCTTAAGGGTGACTAGAAAGGGCCTCTGACCAAAGATCATAATTTTTCAAGCTCGTTAGGCACCAAAATAAATCAATTAATTTTACTTAGAAACAAGCACCTTGTGAAGCAACCCCTATAAACAGACTTCCAAAATTTTCACAAAACTTTACAGAGCTTTACAATGTCATAAAAGGTACTCTGACTAAATTTCATGAGTTTCTAGAAAGAGGTTAATTCATAAGAAATTTCTAAATAGAAAGAGCAACTTGATGGGTTGTGAATGAAGTACTCCAAATATTGATCTAAAAATTCATACTAAAACTTCTAGAGCTTTATTATGGTCTTACATCATAACTGACTAAATCTAATGCAATTTCAAGGTTAGAAAGTCAGATATAAAAATTCTTCAAGGAAACTCATGATAGTGCATTTTACGAAGGAACCTACTTGTAAACTCATCCCAACAACATGTAAAATATTCCAGAGATTAATATGACTATAAAAACGACTCCTACCATCATCCCATGGAAATCTAAGAGCATAGGGCCCCAAAATTATTCCATAATGTGTTAGGGCCTAATTAATCATAAAGTTATTTTAAGTGGGGTGCAAGAGTCCAACTACCACCTTCAACAAGCCTAGGGCATTACACCAGCCTAGAAACCCATGGGGTAAACCTCAAGTCCAAATAAGGACTAAACACCCTAAGTCCTCCCAAACCCTAACAAGCTCAAACCAAGGCTTGAACTAGGGCACTTGGGCTCAACCATCTTAACCCATCCCAAACTTTAATAGAGGGTGATTCTACTGACCTTGGGACTCTGGAAAGAGCACCAACCCATTTGGGTGAGTATTGGCCCCTCCATGCCCCAAGAATCCTAAACCATAAACTCACCCTTAAGGGCCCAAACTTTACTCACATCAAAACCCAGTCAAATCATACTCAAATGGGTTGATATTTTAACCAGAGACTCAAGGTGACCCCTAAGACCATCCACCAAAGTTTGGTGGTCGGTGATGTCATTAGGCCCCTTAATTAAACTATACAACGATTATTAAATTTTTACCAAAACTATAGAAAAGTTTTCCACAAAAATAAATCAATTAATTTTGCTTAGAAACAAGCACCGTGTGAAGCAACCCCTGTAAACAGACTTTCAAAATTTCCACAAAAAGTTACAGAGCATTACAATATCATAAAAGGTCCTCTGACTAAATTTCATGAGTTTCCAGAAAGAGGTTAATTCATAAGAAATTTCTAAATAGAAAGAACAACTTGATGGGTAGTGAATGAAGTACTCCAAATATTGATCTAAAAATTCATACTAAAACTTCTAGAGCTTTATTATGGTCTTATATTTTAACTGACTAAATCTCATGCAATTTCAAGGTTAGAAAGTCATATATAAAAACTCTTCAAGGAGACCCATGATAGTACTTTTACGAAGGAACCTACTTGTAAACTCATCCCAATAACATGTAAAATATTCCAGAGATTAATATGACTATAAAAATGACTCCTACCATCATCCCATGGAAATCTAAGGTCATAGGACCCCAAAATTATTCCATAATGTGTTAGGGCCTAATTAAGCATAAAGTTATTTTAAGTGGGGTGTAAGAGTCCAACTATCACCTTCAACAACCCTAGGGAATTACACCACCCTAGAAACCCATTGGGGTAAACCTCAAGTCCAAACAAGTACAAACACCCTAAGTCCTCCACAAACCCTAACAAGCTCAAACCAAGGCTTGAACTAGGGCACTAGGGCTCAACCACCCTAACCCATCCCAAACTCTAAGAGAGGGTTAACCTACTGACCTTTGGACTCTGCAAGAGCCCCAACCCATTTGGGTGAGGATTGGCCCCTCCATGCCCCAAGAATCCTAAACCCTAAAATCACCGTTAAGGGCCCAAACTTTAGTCACTCAAATGGGTTGAGATTTTAACCATAGACTCATGGTGACCCCTATGACCATCCACCAAAGTTTTATTAGTTGATGATGTAATTAGGACCCTTAATTAAACTATACAAGGATTTTTAAATTTTTAGCAAAACTATAGAAAAGGTTTCTCCAAAAATTCTCATTTTTGGATATGTCCTCGGTATAGATAAGACTGACTACCTGCCCAAAGTTTAGGTCATTTGGAGATGTTGTAAGTGGGGGCACCTATTTTAATTTATGGCTATCCCTAAGCATAGACTGCACTATTTTGGGTGCTGAGGTCAGATCACTGAGCCAAATTGGTTGAAACAAATTTTAAATTATAATAGACCTCAAGGGCTACAACTTTGGTGTTGACCACATTTTCTGTAGAAGCATCTAATTATTTTTAATAAATAGAAATATTAGCTGAAATAAATATGAGAGAAAATCAAATAAAAAGATTTATATAATCCTAAGTTTAAATCGGAGGCGGCACAGATGTTGGGTAAAATCGTGCGGAAACTGGTCGTCTTCCACCTCTAGCCTACGACTGAGGTTGCCCCGTCCTGGAGCATTTTCCAATCGCTACTGTCGGCCACCCGACCATGTCCCCGACCGGCCACCGCCTCCACCACCTTCGTTGAGGTGGTGGCTTTTGCCAGGCGGCGGCACCGCCGCCAGAGAGGCTGTTTCCCGCGAACCCGAGGTGTAAGAAAAACCCGAAAAAGTTTGGGAAAGAGCTCACCTGGTCGTGCTTGATTGAGCTCGATAGCTCTCCTATTTGATATAGTATCCTAGCATTAAGGGAGAGGGGGAAGAATACCAGACATAATGTATACTACTTGTGTCTATGTTATGTATCAAGCTTGCCCTAAAGAGTCTCACTATACAACAGTCAAAAGAATATTGAGATATCAAAAGGGCACACCTAGTCTTGGCCTATAGTATCCCTGGAATAGTGATTTTGAACTAACAAGCTTTTCAGGTATATATTATGTAGGTTGTAAAGAAGATTGTAAAAGTATTTCAGGTTCATGTCAGTTCCTTGGAAGAAGGCTAGTGTCATGGAGCAGCAAAAAGCAAACAAGTGTAGCAATATCCACTGCTCAATCTGAGTACATTTCAACTAGATGTTGATGTGCACAATTGCTTTGCCTTCAACATCAATTACAAGACTACAATATTCAGCTAAATAAAACTCCATTATATTGTGATTCTACTAGTGTCATTTCAATTGCAAATAATCCCGTGTCACATAGTAGATGTTGGAACCGAAATTCGGTTCAACCTAGAGTTCGGACCTAGGGTGCTGCTCACACCTACTTATACCAAGCCGTCTTTACTCTAGCGCGGAGGTCCCACCTCACACCCGAAAGACCTTTAAGATCTCCCCCTCCCTAGCCAATGTCGAGCTAGGTTCCTTGGAGGATGAACGAAGAGGATGAGGAGTGGTGAAAAACTAATCCCTCTCCAAGGAACCCCAAGGGTGTATTTATAGGTTTTTGGGGTTGGCCTGCCAATAGCGTAATCTTATTGCTCTGAAATTACTGAAATACCACGGGGCTAGTATTCCAACAGCCAAACGTTACTGTTCTGAACAGCTATTCGCAGCCCACTAGGGGCAAAATAGCAGACCCTCCAGCCGGGCGAGCTGCTCTAGCCGGGCGAGCTGCTCAAGCCGGGCAAGATGCTCAAGACGGGCGAGCCCTAGGTCCGGGGTAGGTGTCGGCCTCGTGCCGCAACCGCCACCTAAAATAGGCCGGGGAGTGTGCCGGTCTCTCGCTATACCCGACCCCTAGAATAAGTTCGGGGCGAGTGCCGGCCTCCCGCCGCACTCGCCCCCTAGAACAAGGCTGGGGCGAGTGCCGACCTCGTGCCACACTTGCCACATAGAACAAGGCCGGGGTGACTGTCGGCCTCCTGCCGCACTCGCTGCCTAAAGAGGGGCCAGGGAGAGTACCGGCCTCCCGCCGCACCCGCCCCCTAGGACAAGGTCGGGGCGAGTGTCGTCCTCCCACCGTACTCTCCCCTATAACATGGCCGGGGTGAGTGCCGGCCTCCCGCCGCACTTTCCCCATGAAGAGGGGCCGGGGAGGGTGCTGGCCTCCCATCGCACCCGCCCCCTAGAACAAGGACGGGGCGAGTGCCGGGCTCCCGCCACACTCTCTCCTAGAACAAGGCCGGGGAGAGTGTCGGCATCCCGCCGCACTCGCCCCCTGAAGAGGGGTCGGGGCGGGTGCCGGTCTCCCACCGCACCCGGTCCCTGAAGAGTACTCCGAGCACTAGCAAGATAGGCACGTTTTTCATCCACATACTAGTATATCAAGAAGATCAATAATAAATTGTCCCACAGGAGTGCAAAACCCCCGAAAAGCTTAAAAATGTATAGTAAGTCACACGCCTTGCTTGGGGACCACACTCCGTGAATACGATATTGTACACAATCCCCGCTCTTTTCGAAAAAGTTCCACGCTCATAAAGAAACATCCAATCCAACTTATTCACTGAGTATGGCGCTCTTGGAGCCGAAAATGCTTGGCCTCTATGAGGGGTCCACCTGACATGCCAGCTAACGAGACTTACTCTCCACTGAGGCACATTCGACCCATCCATCTAGTGGGAGCCTGGATGAGGAGATCCTCTCGGGGGTTGAACCTTCTCACCACTGAGGCACATTTGACCCATCCAGCTAGTGAGAGCCTGTGTGAGGAGATCCTCTCGGGGTTGAAACTTACTCTCCATCGAGGCACGTTCGACCCATCCAGCTAGTGAGAGCCTGGATGAGGAGATCCACTCGGGGGTGGAACCTTCTCTCCACTGAGGCACATTCGACCCATCCAACTAGTGGGAACCTGGTTGAGGAGATCCTCTCAGGGGTTGGTTCCTTCTTACCACCGAGGCACATTCGACTCATCCATCTAGTGAGAGGCTGGCTATGGAGAACCTCTCGGGGTTGGGACTTACTCTACACCGAGGCACATTCAACCCATATAGCTAGTGAGAGCCTGTGTGACTAGATACTCTCGGTGTTGAACTTACTCTCCACTAAGGCACATTCAACCCATCCAGCTAGTGAGAGCCTGAGTGAGGAGATCCTCTTGGGTTTGCAACTTAGTCTCCATCGAGGCACTTTTGACCCATCCAGCTAGTGAGAGCCTAGATGAGGAGATCCTCTCGGGGGTGGAACCTTCTCTCCACCGAGGCATATTCGACCCATCAAGCTAGTAGGAGCCTGGGTGAGGAGATCCTCTCGGGGGGTTGGATCCTTCTGGCCACCAAGGCACATTTGACTCATCCAGCTAGTGAGAGCCTGGGTGAGGAGATCCTCTCGGTGTTGGAACTTACTCTCCACTGAGGCACATTCAAACCATCTAGCTAGTGAGAGCCTGGATGAGGAGATCCTCTCGGGGGTGGAACCTACTCTCCACCGTGGCACATTCGACCCATCCAGCTAGTGAGAACCTGGATGAGTAGATCCTCTCGGGGGTGGAACTTACTCTCCACCATGGCACATTCGCCCATCCAGCTAGTGAGAGCCTGGGTGAGGAGATCCTCTTGGGGTTGGAACTTACTCTCCACCGAGGCACATTCGACCCAACCAGGTAGTGAGAGCATGGATGAGGAGATCCTCTTGGGGGTGGAACCTTCTCTCCACTGAGGTACATTCGACCCATCCAGCTAGTGGGAGCCTGGGTGAGGAGATCCTCTCGTGGGTTGGTTCCTTCTTGCCACCGAGGCACATTCGACTCATCCAGCTAGTGAGAGCCTGGGTGAGGAGATCCTCTCGGGGTTGGAACTTACTCTACACTGTGGCACATTCGACCCATCCAGCTAGTTAGAGCCTGAGTGAGGAGATCCTCTCGGGGTTGGAACTTACTCTCCATAGAGGCACATTCGACCCATCCAGCTAGTGAGAGCCTGAATGAGGAGATCCTCTCAGGGGTGGATCCTGCTCTCCCCCGAGGCATGTTCGACTCATCCAGCTAGTGGGAGCCTGGGTGAGGAGATCCTCTCGGGGGCTGGTTCCTTCTTTCCACCGAGGCACATTCGACTCATCCAGCTAGTGAGATCATGGGTGAGGAGATACTCTTGGGGGTTGGTTCCTTCTTGCCACCTAGGAACATTCGACCCATCCAGCTTGTGGGAGCCTAGATGAGGATATCCTCTCGGGACAAGAACTTACTTCTGAGACACATTTGACCCATCCAGCTAGTGGGAGCCTGGATGAGGAGATCCTCTCGGGGTTGGAACCTTCTCTCCACCGAGATATATTCAACACATCTATCTAGTGAGAGACTAGGTGAGGAGATCCTCTTGGTGTTTGGTTCCTTCTAACCATCGAGGCACATTTGACCCATCTAGCTAGTGGGAGCCTAGATGAGGAGATCCTCTCAAGATAAGAACTTACTACTGAGGCACATTCGACCCATCCAGCTAGTGGGAGCCTGGATGAGGAGATCCTCTCGGGGTGGGATTGGGCATGTCATTCGAACCATACTAAATCCAATATCCTAAAACAGAGAAAGTTTTAGGATATCGGACCTCCTGACTCAGCCGGTCATCCTGATGCACTTTATTCCTGATCTGTCTTCCTGATGCACTTTATTCTACCCCTCCTGAGGTCATCTCGCCTAGATCCCTAGGTGCTGTCTCGCAGAGACTCCTGGGAGCTAGTTCCTGGGGGTGGGAGTTGAGTAGTCACCCCGAGGAGCAATACTTCGCAGCATCTCTATGATGACTTGGATGGATGTCATGAAATCTTCCCTTCGTACAAAGGGTGTTGGGTTGGGGAGCTGGTTGGGGTCATTACCACCTCCATTATCTCCAGCCATGGAACCAGCTTAAGAACTTCTGTATGAGTCGCGGTCCACGCAGATTGCACCAAAATGTTGGAACCGAAATTCGTCTCCACCTACAGTTCAGAGCTAGGGCGCAGCTCACACTTACTTCTCCCAAGCCATCCTTTGGTGAGAGACTTGAATTTGGGAAATGACCCTTGGCTCTAGCGCGGAGGTCCCACCTTACACCAAAAAGACCTTTGAGATCTCCCCCTCCCTAGACAATGCCTAGTAGGTGCCTTGGAAGATGAAAGAAGAGGATGAGGAGTGGTGAAAAACTGTTTCCTCTCCATGGCACCCCAAGGGTCTATTTATAGGTTTTTGGGGATGGCCTGCCAATAGCGCAATTTTGCTGCTCTAAAATTGCTGAAATACCTCGGGGTTGGTCTGCTAACAGCCAAACTCCACTGTTCTGAACAGCTATTCGCAACGCACAAGGGGAAAAATAGCAGACCCTCCAGCCGGGTGAGCTGCTCGAGCCGGGCGGGCTGCTCGAGCCAGGCGAGCTGCTCCAGCAGGGCTAGCCCTAGGGTTGGGGCGGGTACCGGCCTCGCGCCACACCCCCCCTAAAATAGGCCAGGGCGGGTGCCGACCTCCCTCGTACCCTCCCCCTAGAAAAAGGCCGGGGCGAGTGTCGGCCTCCCGCCGCACTCACCCCCTAGAACATGGTCAGGGCGAGTGCTGGCCTCCCGCCGCACTTGCCTTATAGAATAAGGTCGGGGCGAGTGCCGACCTCCTGTTGTACTCGTCCCTTGAAGCGTGGCCAGGGCGAGTGTCGGCATCCCGCCTCACGCACCCCCTAGAATAAGGCTGGGGCAAGTGCTGGCCTACCGCCACACTCGCCCCTTAGAAAAAGGCCGGGGCAAGTGCCGGCCTCCCGCCGCACTCGCCCCCTGAAGAGGGGCCAGGGCAAGTGCCGGCCTCCCGCTGTACCCATCCCATAGAATAAGGCCGAGGCGAGTGTCGGCCTCCCTCCGCAGTCGCCCCCTAGAACAAGACCGGGGCGAGTGTCGGCCTCCCGCCGCACCTGCCCCCTGAAGAGTACTCCGAGCACTAGCAAGCTAGGCAAGGTTTTCATCCCCCTACTAGTATATCAAGCAGATCAACAATAAATTAGCCCTCAGGAGTGCAAAACCCCTGAAAAGCTTAAAAAATGTATAGCAAGTCTTACACCTTGCTTGGGGACCCCACTCCGCGAATACGGGGTTGTACAGTAGAACTAAACATATTGAGATTAGATATCATTTTATTAGGGAGCATGTAGAAAATGGCGACATTAATCTAGAATTTGTTCATACAAATAAACAGATTGTAGATATTTTCACTAAGCCCCTAGATGAAGAGAAATTTAATTTCTGTAAGTTTGAACTTGATATGTTAAATCTAGAATAATTAATGTATATATAAAGACTGATGAAAATAAGAATAAAATATTAATCAGTAATTAAGTTTACTTAATTAAAAATCAAGTAAAGGCCTCAAAGTGACAAGTATCAATAGTTCTGAAAACACATTTTTCGGATAAGTCAAAAGTAGTGTCGAGACAACAGAGTACTTGTCGAGACATTAAAGGGTGTTGAGACCCTAAGGTATAGGTCGAGAGACATTATACTTGTGTCGACACATCTCGACAGACAATTTTTCCTGTGTCGACACTAGGTCTTTTCCTAAAAATTTGGAACAGTATAAATGGAGCCCTCCTTTTCGACTTCAGGAGAGCCTAGACTATAAATAAGGTATGAGAATAGAGGTCGACTACGACTTCTTGAGATCTTGAGAGTTTAATTTCTCAGTGTCAAGACCTAGAACTCCATTTCATCGACACACCACTTTCGATTCCTTCTCTATTGACAGCCAAAAGTGACGATAACATCTTTGAAGGTTATGAACTTGTCGACAATGGATTGAACTCGGAGTTTGAAGAAATTAGAAATGTAATAACCCTAATCACTGAAGCAGGATTGGAATATCTGCTTTAAGAACTTTCAAATATCTGGAAATAAGAGGTTCTTGAGTTCTTTTCCAATGCTCATCTTGACTCAAACATAGAGAAGATTAAGTTCAAAGTGAATGGAACAATGGTCAAAATCACAACCAGAAGACTGGCCAAGATATTTCACTTGCCAAGGATTGATCAAGAAGATGACCTAGATTCTGCCAAGACAACAAAATCTTTGGAGTGGTGTGGATTGGCCCCAACAACAAAGCTTGGAAGCACTTTGGTCAAGAAGGGAAGAATACTCAAGGGAAATTCCAATCAGAGATAATAGGGAAGGTGTTCTTATGCAAAATAGGAGCACATGACAGAATCTCTGCTCAAATGTTTGAGCTGATGACTAGAATTATCTTCCAGGTCAAGACTAACTGGAGAAAATTAGTATTTGACAAGATAGCAGAAAGCATCGAGAGGCCCAATATGGGCAGGATAATCTGTCTATACTTGGTACATGTTATTCCTGATAGTCTCAATCTCAAGATTGGATCTAAGATCAATCATATGAGAAAAATGGACATGAAAATCCTAGCAAGATGGGATATAGTATTAACAAAAGAGACACAAGTACTTGAGAAGAAGAAGGAGAAGAAGAAGAAAGTAGTGGTTGTGGAAGAAGAATCTTCCAGTGATTTAGAAGAACAAGGAAGCTCCAGCACAGAAAAACATGATGATGCAACACCAGAAATTCTCCAAGGACCTCTCCTGGAACTTGTGATCAGGTGCAGGGGGAGACAATACCAGAGAAGGATCGCATTGAGGGGAAGAGCCCCAATGATCTTCTAGACTTGGAAAATGTTCCTGCACAAGATGTGCAAATGTCTGATAAGGAGAAAGAGAATGCAATCTCTAAGGAGACTAAAGAAGAACTTCTTATGAATAAAGAAGCAAATATCCATGGGAGATACAGGATACACTCCCAGATGATCATTATTCTGATGCTTTAGCACAACTAGAGGATGAAACCATTGAGGAACTCAACCTTGGTGAAGTAGGTGTAAGGGTTGAGGGATAGATAGTAGATCTGGCCCCAAACACTAAAGAGCTAAAGAAACTACTTCAGTTGAAGTTCTTAGTACTTTAGATTCTGAGGAGAAGGAAGCCTCTTAGATTAAGAAAAGGAAACTGGATGAACTCAAAAAGAAGAGTAGGAGCTATAAGAAAATAGTTCAATTTGGAACAGCACCTGCTCCTCCTATGGATTTCAGCTACTTATTGGTTCAAAGGCAAATAATGTTAGATCAACAAAGAAGTCAACTGGAAAAATATGTAGATGAAAGCACTAAGGAGTTACAGTTCCAGCAAGCACAAGATATCAAATCCAATAGATTTGAGGTCAACTTGTTGAAGAAGGATATGACTGACTTCTTCCAAAGAGGAGCAAATGTTGTAGTCTACCTTGCTCAAAAGCAGGAGTTAATGGAGACTCAAAAAGATATAGTTGTTAAACAAGTATATGTCCTTGAAAACCAGACAAGAATGAATGACAACATGATAGCATTGCATAATATATCACTAGTAAAGCTAGCTAAGCAAACTACAGCTCTAGAGACAAAGATATGCTCTACCTCCAAAGATGTTGAATCTCAGATATCTATACATGCAGACTCTTTGGTTAAGGAAGTCAAGTCTTCTTTCAAAGAACTAGATGATCACTTGCTCAAAGTGAAGAATCATTTGTTCTCGAGACTTACTCATCTAGATGGCCAAGTCAGATTTCATAAAAATGACTTAAGGGATCACGTGGAGAGAGAAGTCATAAAGGGGGAGAGAGTAATGATAAAGTCAAGCTCTGAGCATGTTATTTGGACCTCCAATAGCATCAGAGAGACTCTAGTCTTTCCTCCCATAAAGTATAATGAAGATCAAACAGCTGAGTCTGGCTTGCAACCAGCTTAGTTTGAGGCTATTCAAACTGCAGTGCAGTCTATGTACAGTCCTCCACCACAGGTTCAAAATGTAGTATGTGATGAGGTGGAGATGGATGCTTCTGCCTTGATCAAAGAAAAAGAAGCTCAATTATCTAAGAAAAGATTCAGGGAGCAGGATGAAGCAAAGCCAGATTTTGAGCAATGGAGTCCAACTTCCAGATCTATTATACTCACTGCATGGAAAGCAGTTAACAACAAAATATCTGATAGGGGCAAGTGGAACACACAACAAGAATGGGTCAAGCATATAAAGCAGTAGGAGATCATTCATAAATTCAGGAAAGATCTGAAGGCAGGGAAGATCCCAGCTGGAGAAGTGTCGACAGATCAAGTTAGCTGTGTAGAGACAATTCTGTTATCTCGACACCTTGAAGATTCAAGATAGCAACGTCAACAGATCAAGTCAACTGTGTCGAGACTATTCAGTTTTCTCAACGCCTTGAAGATTAAGTCAGCAGTGTCGAGACAAGTCAGATATCTCGACACCTTAAAGCTCAGGACAGTAGTGTCGAGACAATACAACTGTCTCGATAAAATGAAAAATTGAAGTGCAGACTTAAAGATGTCGACACCCAACAGACAGTTATGTCGAGACATGTCAACTATCTCGACACCTTCAAGTTCAGACTGAAAATCTACCAAGTATATATTTGTCGAGACTGCTAAGATGACTCGACACCTTGTAGTTTACACTAAGTATTATTTTGTCAAGACACTGGGGACTTCTCGACACTTACGATTCTGATGTTGTACAGAGTCACCACAACAGAGTGTAAAGACAAGTTAGAAGTGTCATGTCATCTACAGTGGCTTGATATCTCATCAGAATCTATTTGAATGAAAAGTTAAAGTATGACGGCATATGATGATGTCATCAATTGAAAGCCAACAACCAGTGAAGGCTATAAATAGAGTGGTCATCTACACAAAATACAGGGATTCAATTGATCAATCATTTCACTTATTCTAATTTCTCCTAAGTCAGAGGATGGAGGCAACTCCAAGAAGAAGGAAGACGCAGGTCTTCAAGAAAGTCTTCTGATCCTTTCAAAAAGTTGATCAGAGGATTAATGTGGATCTGTTCTACAAGTTCTTCAAGGAAATCAAGCAGATCATCATCAAGAATATTACAGATCTAGTGAAGAATCATTCCAGCCAGTCTGCTTTTCAAGAACCAATCATGTGCTGCTGAATTGAAGAATCTGAATTCTCAGATAAGTTAGATCTCAGAGTTGCTGTTTTCAGAGATTTCTTTCTTTCTTATTTTTCTAATAATTCTGTAAGATCTCTTTGAGATCTGAGTGGGTAGGAGATATATTCTCTGAGTTGTAAGCCTGATTTATAAAGGCTGAGGTAGGGTTCTTGAGGGACCTGAGGTAGGTGATTTGTGTGGGATCACTGAGGTATAAGCCTATTTTATAAAGGCTGTGGTAGGGTTCTTGAGGGACCTGAGGTAGGAGATTGGCTATATCTCTGAGATAGGACCAGTGGGTATGAGTTGTAGGTTTCTTAATAGAAACTGAGACTGTAAGATCTGTTGATCTGAGTTGAAGAGGAGGATATATAACCTTATCTAACACATTGTTAGTGAGGAAGAAGATGGAAAGTGGATGTATCCTAAATAGGGGAACCACTATAAAATCTCTGTGTTATGTGGATTAATTATGCTGTGTTCTTGTGAATGTTTATTTTCAAGTATCTGATGAATCTTTAGTATAAGTGACAAAGAAATTTAAAAGACACCTATTCACACCCTCTCCAGGTGATTAACTATCCATAGATTTATCTTTCAGATTTGGTTGGGACTTTTACCCTAGCAAGTGGCTAGAGAAGGTTTCGTCTAGTGATGATTGATTATTTATCAAAATGGTTGGAGGTCAAGGCGTTGGCAAAGGTAACCTCCCAGTTCATTAGAAATTTTGTATGGGGGGAGATCATCTGCCAACATGGGTTGCCTCAAGCCATCGTCACAGACAATGGACCCCAGTTTATAAGCGAAGAGTTCATCAGTTTTTGCACCCAGCTGGGGATTGACCTCAGGTTTTCCTCCGTTCATGATCCCGGGAGCAACGGCTAGGTGGAGGCAGCAAACAAAATTATAGTAAATCTTCTTAAGAAGAAGGTGGAGAACCTGAGGGGGAGTTGGGTGGAGCAGCTCCCCTCGGTATTGTGGTCTATGCGGACAACCCCCGACACGGCCAGCGGAGAAACCCCCTTCAAGCTTTCACACAGGTATGAGGCGATCTTACCCGTGGAATTTGAGGCTCGATCGCAGCGAGTCGCAGCCGCTAGTGACGGAGATGAGGAATGGATTGAATAAAATGAAGGAGAGCTATGTCTCTCTCTAGATATGGTGGAGGAGCTTCGAGACATGGCTGCCATCAGGCAGGAGGAGATCAAGCAGAGGATAGTCAAGTATTTTTACAAACATGTTAGGATCAAGTAATTCAAAGAGTGAGATCTAGTCCTGAAGAAATTTGACGCCGCAGGAAGGTCAATAGCAGTTGGGAAGCTCAATCCAAACTGATAAGGTCCTTACATAGTTGAAAAGTCCCTTGGGTCGGGAGGCTATCACCTCCAGAATGTGGAGAGGGTGACCATGAGCCATACTTAGAGTGGCGACGATCTGAAGCATTTCTACCCTTAGTTGGGGGTAATATTGTAAATTTTATTATAATGAATTCATTGAATTGTCTCATGTTTGTTTCGATCGAAGATTGCAAAGAAGTTTGTGATTTTGAAAGACCCCGAGAGGAAGCCGCTGTCCAGGCTTCCATTAGCTGGCAGGGATGGAAGGCGCACTTGGCCCCGAGTAGATCCGTTGTCAGGATCTCACTAGCTGGCAGGGTCGTAGACTCGCTTAGGGGGTAAGGTAAAACCCCGAGCGGATCCCGCTATCCAGGCTTCCATTAGCTAGCAAGGCTAGAAGGCGCACTCGGCCCCAAGTAGACCGACTGTCCAGGCTATCACTAGCTGGAAAGGTCGTAGGCTCTCTTCGGGGGAAAAGAAAAAAGGTTTGTGATTTTGAAAAACCCCGAGTATATTTCGCTGTCCAGGATTCCATTAGTTTGCAAGGCTATAAGGCGCACTTGGCCCCGAGTAGACCCGCTATCAGACTCTCACTAGCTGGCAGGGTCATAGGCTCGCTTGGGGGTAAGGGAAGACCGCGAGATGATCCCCCTATCCAGGCTTCCATTAGCTCGCTGGGATGGAAGTCGCACTCGGCTGCGAGTAGACCCGCTTTCAATCTCTCACTAGCTGGCAGGGTCGTAGGCTCGCATGGTGGGAAAAGAAAACTGGTTTGCGATTTTGAAAGACCTCGAGAGGATCCCGCTGTCCAGGATTCCATAAGATGGCAGAGCTGGAAGGCACACTCGGCCCCGAGTAGACCCGCTGTCCTGGCTCTCACTAGCTAGTGGGGTCGTATGCTCTTTTGGGGGGGGGGGGTGGTAAGGGAAGATCCGAAGATGATACCGCTGTCCAAGCTTCCATTATCTGGCAGGGCTGGAAAGCACACTCAGCCCCGAGTAGACCCGCTGTCCAGCCTCTCACTAGCTGGCAGGGTTGTAGGCTCGCTTGAGGGGAAAGGAAAAAAGGTTTACGATTTTGAAAGACCCCGAGAGGATCCCGCTGTCTAGGCTTCCATTAGCTGGCAGGGCTGGAAGGCACACTCGTCCCCCAGTAGACCCACTGTCTAGGCTCTCACTAGCTGGCAGGGTCATTGGCTCGCTTGGAGGGTAAGGGAAGACCCCGAGAGGATCCTGTTGTCCAGGCTTCCATTAGCTGGAAGGGCTAGAAGGTGCACTCGGCCCCGAGTAGACCTGTTCTCCAGGCTCTCACTAGCTGGCAGGGTCGTAGGCTCGCTTCGGGGGAAAGGAAAGAAAGTTTGAGATTATGAAAGACCCCGAGAGGATCCCGATGTCCAGGCTTCCATTAGCTGGCATGGCTGCAAGGCACACTCGACCTCGAGTAGACCCGCTGTACAGGCTATCACTAGCTGGCAGGGTCATGGGCTCGCTTGGGTGGTAAGGGAAGACCCTGAGAGGATCCTGATGTCCAGGCTTCTATTAGTTGTTAGGGCTGGAAGGCGCACTCGGTCCCGAGTAGACCCGCTGTCCAGGCTCTCACAAACTCGTAGGGTCGTAGGTTGGCTTAGTGGGAAAGGAAACAAGGTTTGCGATTTTTAAAAACCCTGAGAGGATCCCGATGTCCAGGCTTACATTAGCTGGCAGGGCTGGAAGGCGCACTCAGCCCAAAGTAGACCCTCTCTCCAGGCTGTCACTAGCTGACAGGGTTGTAGGCTCACTTGGGGGGCAAGGGAAGTCCCCGAGAGTATCCCGCTGTCCAGGTTTCCATTAGCTGGCAGGGCTGGAAGGCGCACTCGGCCCCGAGTAGAGCCGGTGTCTAGGCTCTTACTAGCTGGCAACGTCGTAGGCTTGCTTGGGGGGAAATGAAAAAGGTTGGCAAGTTCGAAGGCCTGCTTGGTGGCACGACGCAAAATGCTTGGAATAATCAGAGCTGGGGACTCTCCCGTTGTCAGGCTCTCACCTAGTTAACACAGGAGTTAGGCCCATGACAGGCATTATGAAGTACCTCGCCAACATGTTCTCAAATGGTTGGCACCTATCCTAAGTAGAGATAATTAAATGTAGACCCATCTTGGCATCTACCGCTCGGTAGAGGTTTCTTGGTATGCCTTTTAGGCATGCCCATATCAGCATACCCATCTCGGCGAAGTTCACTCGAATTATTCAGTGAATGGGCTGCGGTCATCACCCAAGATCTTGAGGTGTATGCGAAAGCTCGAAAATGAGTACGACTGATCAGCGTAAAGAGAGGGTCTCGCAATATAGCCTCTCGGTAAGACCATCCCGATAAGATCCTCTCGGCAAAGAAACCTCTAGTAAACTCTACTCAACGAGTAAGGGTCCCGCACGGTCATCTCCTAAGAGCCTAAGGTTTGAGCGAAAGTTCGGCAACATTGGTGAATAACAATAGATAAGAAGCAAAAAATTAACTACAAAAAGGCATTTCGACAAAAAAGAGGATTTTCTTTTCTATCTCAAAAAATTATCATTTTGGGGGGTCTCGCCCCTTATGTGGAAGATCAAAAATAGATAAAAAATTACAAGGAAAAAATGAGACGGGAAGTCTTTAGGAAGAGTCGCCGGAATTCTCGCCGGAGGTGGATTCTCTCTCGCTGGAGGAGGAGCTTGATCCACTTCCGCTTGGCGAGTTATCCTCTCCCTCAGGCTTTGGGATGGGCTTATATCGCCATGGAAGGATCCCACATGTCGTATGCATCTCGCCGCCTTCATTTAGGAATTCCTACTCCCGCGACACTTGGATCACAGTACTGGAGGTCGCATGTGCATTTTTCTGCATCATCACCTCTATTTCGTAGTTAGAGTATTGATGACGAAGGACCTTCTTGGCAGGCGGCGGCGAAACCGGTACATTGGGTTCATATTCTTTTTTAAGTTCGGCCATCAACAGAGCGATCTCACGCCATAGAGAAGCCTCCTGCACGTGCGACAGCTGGGCCTGGGCAGAATCCTGCGAGGAATTTTAGGTTAGAACTAACATGAAATTGTCGCAAGATGGCGAGAAGTTTCTATGAGGCCTCCAGGTCGGCCTTCACGGTGACGATTTCAGCGCTGGTGAGATCCTTTGATTTGAGGGCCTCGACAAGGTTGCATTCAATACTGATGTAGTGGCACGCAGTCATGTGTGTGAGCTCGAACACCCGCAGCTGGGCTCGACAGGATTCGTGGACGAGAGTCTGGGTAGTATCCCGGTCATATACACTAGCGTCTACCCGACTGTAAAGCCCGAAAACAAGTGCGAAGGCTTCACCGTTAGTCGTGTCTTGCTCTATCCAGGAGGGGAGGATCGATGATATCGAGGCCTGGTTGGATTCTGGGTCCCACAGGAGCAGGGGCTAGCCCTCTCAATATAGGTACTTCTCACCGAAGCCAAAGTTCGGATGCCCTCTTGGTACCGGCTTGGCAAAAACCATCTCGGAGGGGGCAGCAGCCAGCCCAGCGACATCCACATTGCCCGCGATAGATGGGGTCTCGGCAGGGGTCTCAGCAGGGTATCAGTGATGGACTTACCCTTGTCCATCTAGGATGGTTTGGATTTCTTGGAAGTTGCCGAAGGAGCGTTGGGCTTGCGCTTCCCGACACTTGGCCGGGAAGAAGCTCCCGGCACTTTCCGGCAGGCGAGAGCAGCGGACTTGGTGATAGCCAGGGTAGCGGTGGAATCCATGGACTCGTCAAATGGTTGATTGAGGGGGATCTCCCGATCACGTATAAAAGCTAGAAAGGTTAAGTTCGCCAACAAAAAGTAAGAGGTAAGAAGAATAGGGCGGAAAGGCACTTTCACCGGCGGAAGAAAATTGACATCCCGTCGTAAGAACTTCACGTCGAAATTCTTGGTCCCGAAGAAGTCGAGGAGGGCGGCCTCACCCCCCATCAATCTCGGAGGCCTATAGGTTGTCTTGTTATACTGAACCGGCGAGAGGGGTATGCTGTCGAAGTTCCCCGATACGAAGATAAACTTCTGGGGCCAGTTGTGGTTTTTGTTGGCGAGACCGCTGGTCTTCACCGACGGGCTCGAGAAAAAGACGACCCCTTCATTGGTGCGGAAGTTGAATAATTTGCGGAAGATGGAGAGGTTGAATTCTATCCTTTTCGCATGCATGTAACAGGCGAAAGCCACCAGCAGGGCCATGGAGTTTGGGTTGAGCTGGGCTGGCACCACCCCATAGTATCAAAGGGACTGATGCATTTTCGGCTAGAGAGGGGCGGAACCCCACCTTGAAGTGATCCAGCAGAATGGCAAGCTCCCCTTCTGGCAGGAAATTAGGCCTATCCTCATTCCCATGGTTGCGCGCAACGAACCCCGCCGGAATGCAGTCTGCCACTATGGAGGAGTATTCTATCTCGGTCAGGCAGCATGGGGGATGTTGTGCTCGAGAAAGTTTTGCGTACATTTGGTGCGTCCTTCATTTTCACCCAACATCTTGCGAGTTAGCGGAACGGGGAGAGAGAGGGGTGTGTGAGATGGATCGCATTGCGGAACTTGCGAGAGCAAGGGGGAGGAAAACGAAGGCTTGGTATCAAATGGAAGTAAATGCGGTTGGTGAACCGACCTATTTTTAGAAAGAAACATGTAGTAATCATGACATTTTTCCTAATGGTGGAAGTGCAGATAGCAATTTTGTATAATCTGACGTTTTGTCTTCCGTCTGATCCCGCCAACGCTTCGTATACCTGCAGAGGGCGAAAGCCTCCTGGAGGGGTACCGGAGTAAGTGCAAAATAAAGATATAGAGAAAGAAGCGGGGCGAGAAATAGAAACTCGGCAAGATGGAAAGACATGGAAAAATAAGATTAAAAAATAGTAGGCCTCTCGTCGGGCGAGAGGCATAATAAAATTAAATAAAGTATCTAATGTTTCTGTTTATTACAAGCACGAAAGGGTACATGCGAGAAGGGAAGGATAGGGGTTAGGGGAAGAGAAGGCGTGAATCCATAGAGCTCAGTATTACTCCCACCGCCAGCGACCTTGACCCCGCCTCCTAGTCCTCGGGGGCACTCATGGATAGTGATAAGCAGTCGCGGCTGTGAGCTCCTAGAAAGTGAAGGTAGATCTGAAATAGAGTATTGTGCTCTCTTCAAACTTTTACAACTTTTGTTGTAATCCTAAGTGAACAGGTCAGTAAATAAAATAAATAAGCACAGCAACCTATTTAATCACAGAACAACACAACCAAGACAAAAGAAAAAGGGCAACCAGATGACACAAGAAATTTATAGTGGTTCCCCAACCTGGGTACATCCACTCTTCTACCACCCTGGTAGGAATCCACTCAAGTTTTTGATCAGGTGCCTGACACCAATGAGCTTTTGTTCAGGTGCTCAAAAATCAAAACTTCAAGTCTTTTGGTAGGAGACTTGTAACCAGGAATAATTTTTAAGGGAATTAAAACCCTGTACAGAGGATGGAAAAGGGTGATGAGGTCTTCTCTTTCTCAATATCAACTGAGAAGACTTGTGGATTGATGTCAGCAGATTGCTCCCCCTGAGATCTTGAAGGGATCAGGAATTCTGGAGCACTGCTTCAGGGTGATAGGTCTTCAAAAGCTTGAGTGCCTGGACCAGATATTGCTTCAGGAACTTCTTTGACAGATAGATTAATTTGTTGTCCTTCTGAAGTTATCCTGTAGGATTGAAGGAAGAAGACTCTTGATAGTGATTGTATGTTCTTCTTCTTCTTGATGAAATTATTCTCTGGCCTGGGCAGATTGCAGTAAAGAACTTTTTGATTGTTGTAAGATTGTTCTTCTGTGCAATGTCTGTCTGTGTGTCTGGTATGTGTTGTAGTACTTGATCCTTTTCTTTTCTGACTTTTTACTGTTTGGAGAACAACCAAAATTTGAATGTTTGAGCAGTAATTGCAGTCGGCCTGGGAAGGAAGCGGCAATCAATGATTTCCCTAAATGTCCCATGAAAAACGGCATGTAATAATCCATGATCAATGCGCGTTCTAACGCTAACATTCCGAGAGGATTGGGCATTAATTACTGAGGATTCATCGCCGAGAAAAGGGACGGGAAACTGGAGAAGACATAGTCTGGAATCGTCGAACGAAGAACACAATTCGTCGAGCTGAGTTTGAGTTCGTCGAGCTGAGCTTGAGTTCGTCGAGCTGAGCTTGATGAGTTCGTCGACCAGACAATTTGTCTTCACGGGAATCTTGTCAATTCTGCAACAATCTTAGTCGAACTAACAATCTTCATTCGTCGACCAGATAATCAAATTCGTCGAACTGAGATCCAAATTCGTCGACCTGAGAAATTGAGAACTTGAGAACTTGAGGTCCAAGTTCGTTGAGCTTAGAATCTAGTTCGTCGACCAAAGCTTGAAGCTGGACTTAGAAAAAATCTGGAGTTACCCTGACTTTAGTCTGTTGAAGTAACTCAGTCTTCGTCGAATAGAGAACTAAGATCGTGGAGCTCAGCACTAAGAATTATCTCAAGATCGTCGAGCGCAGAACACCTTTCGTCGAATTGAGTTCGACGAACGTCGAACTCATTTGACTTAGTCTTGAAAACTTTTAATTCTTGAGTCTCTGATGGTCTTGATGATAGCTGGTCCATATAATGTTGAACCTAAGGACTTGACCTAGACTCTAGGACACACACTTAACCCGGCTATACATGTTGGGTCACATCCTAAGCTAGTGAACCTAGCCCAAATCAACTAGGGATCCAACACTCCTGGTGGACCAGGCGCAGCTTGTCCCGAGCCCGTGCGATGTGCCTCCCGGGAGAAGTCACCTCGCTTCTGACTCTCAGGCGATCCGTCTTGCCGACGAGATGGGCATAGTCCCGCTCGATCATGGATAATCGCCGCTCCAGCCTCGCCTTAAAGGCACTCGCCAGTAGAGAGTCTTCTCGCCGCATCCAGATAAGTTGGATAGGACTCCTGCCATCCTCTCCCTCTGCACCTAGGCATCTCTGGAGGCTTCAACAAAACTCAACATCTCGCTGGGGGAGGGCGGTGGAGAGATCACCTCTTCATCTGCACCGGACGATTTCGTAGTCTCCCTAGGACCTGGGGAGGGACGGTGTTAGGGTCGACAAGAAGGCGAAAAAGGAAATTAGGTTTTGGCTTACCTAAAGGTCGGCGAGAGCTCTCAGGCCGCACTTCAAAGGGCTTTCTGAAAAGCGGGAGGCGTAGTTTTCCCCGTCCCGAGGGGATTGAGGTCTGCCCTAGCATATGGGGCTCATCTGAAGGCGGGGGACAACCTCTTCCTTGGTAGAATGGCGGGAGATTGACGCGCGAGTAAGATGTTTTTTAGTGACCCTCTCGGGCAAGAGGGGGGAGCAGGCGCTGGAATGGTGGGGCTCTTGGCAGCGGGAATCCTGGGACTTGGGTGGATGATGCCCATGGTTCCGAAGGTAGTGCCTGTGGAAAACCAAGTGAGAAGAAGAATGCATACGCCAGATAGAATCGAAAACAAAAATAAGAGTATTACCAGGAGAAATCAAGGGCTCGGCCTGGAGTTTCGGAGGGACCACGGCAGAGACCCTCTGAAGATCTTCGTCATCGGCCTGGACCGACTCGATATTTGCTGGAGGATTGCTGGCGATGCATTCCAGGACCGTCACTTGCGAGAAGTATATAAAATCAGTTTGATGAGACCACTTTGGGGGGGGGGGGTTCGCGTCAAAAGCTGGAGGAAGAAAAATACCTCCACCAGAGGAGGAGGGTTCTCACAGGTCGGGGTCGTAATCGACAAAGCCGGTTCACCCTTGGAATGGTCTCGACGGATTGAATTGACCTTTTTTCTACGGTAGACAGATTCAGCCGGTCTCTTGCCCGCGAGCTAGGATTCAAACCCAGCACAATCGGTGTGGGCCCTTTCTTGAGCGGCGATGAGGCGGGCCTAGACCTCTTAAGAGAGTGGCCTCTCAGCATGTTTAGCGTACATCTTCGAAGTCATGTGGAAGCTCAAGCGGAAGGCAGTGTCAACGGTGATGACCTGAGGATAGCCACAGTGACATGTATATATGAGGCTGTGGTAGGGCCTACAAAAGATTCTCTTCCAAGTCAGCAAGCACTCATCGAATATTGGGGGTTTGACGTTTCTTTCCGTGCGTAGAACTAGCTGCCAAAGAGCGGGGATTGCGTATAACCCCATATTCGATGCGTGAGACCCAAATACCTGGGACCCCTTATTTGAGTAGGCTTTAAGCTGATTGTGTCATGCGAGTAGTACAAGAGAAAGGGTTCCCACGCAGGGCTTGCAGGAAGGTTTGCGCCCGGTTCAGCGGGAGGCCCTCAGGGTTGGCGTTGAGTGATGCTTCTCCACTCAATGCCCTAGTCCCTGACATTGAGTAATGCTTGCCCACTCAATGCCTTAGTCATTAACATTGAGTGATGCTTCTCCACTCAACGCCCTAGTCCCTGGCATTGAGTGATGCTTCTCCACTCAACATCATAGTCCTTGGAATTTAGTGATTCTTCTCCACTCAACGCTCTAGTCCCTAACATTGAGTGATGCCTCTCCACACAATGACTTAGTCCCTGGCGTTGAGTGATCCTTATCCACTCAATGTCCTAGTCCCTGAAAGTGGAAGGGTTGCCGCCTAGGGCTTGCGGGATGGTTTGCTCCCGGGTCAGGGGGTGGCCCTCATGGTTGGCATTGAGTGATGATTCTCCACTCAATGCCCTAGTCCCTGGCATTGAGTGATGCTTCTCCACTCAAGGCCCTAGTCCCTGGCATTGAGTGATGCTTCTCCACTCAATGCCTTAGTCCCTATCATTGAGTGATGCTTCTCCACTCAACACCCTATTCCTTAGCATTGAGTGATGGTTCTCCACTCAATGCCCTAGGTCCTGGCGTTGAGTGATTCTTCTCCACTCAACGCCCTAGTAGGGTCCAGAGGTAAATTTACCTGGATACCCTTGGAGGTCTGCATTTAGCTGCTCAGAACAGCGGAGTTTGGCTGTTAGCAGACCAGGTTTTTGGAATCTATAAATAGACCCACAGGATACCTCCAAAATCAAGCTTTCTCATTTTCCAAAGTATTGCAGTGCTTTCTGAGATATCTTTAGCTCAGCACTTGGCTAAGGAGGGGAAGCGCTCTGAGATCTTTAGGATTAGGGGAGGGACCTCTGTGCTGTAGCCCAGGGTCAGTTTGTTTGTTCCTTAAGTATGGTCAGGGGTATGGGCTTGGGAGAAGTATGTGTTAGCTACACCCTAGGGTCTGAATTCTCGTTGGGGACAATTTTTGATTCCAACAAAGGACACCGTTGTTGGGGCGTGATTTTGCTCATCGGAATCCGAGGTTTTGATACGGTGGATTTTAGTAAGTTGATGCTAGCTGTAACTTTGGGGAATTTTAACCCGAGTTTGGTTTGTCTGATCTTGATTTCGACATCGTCATTGGTTTTATAGCATCAATATTTAACCTTGGTGCGAATTTTGTGGAAATCTGAGATGATTTGGGTTTTCCGGTTGTTTGGGCTTGTAGCTAATAATAATAATATTATTATTATATATATAAGATTGTACGTTATAGGGGAACCCTATTCTTCATCTCTCCCAAGCTGACGGGTATCGCGAAGTGCGGAAGGAGAGAAGGTGGTGGAAATCACGAGGTTTCCGGCCGTTGACATAGGAGTTCTGGTGCACAAAATCATCTACGGAGCGTAGATTCAGAAAGATCTTGCCGAGATCGTCGTGAACGCGGTGAGTTTTTCCCGTTTCGTGATTTTTTTTGCATTAGGGTATTCGGTTTTGACTCTCGTTTGCCCCGAAAAGTTTCAGGAATCATTTTCTAGGAGTTCTTGCGGTCGATCCTTGGAGCGGGGTGTTCGTGAGGCCGTATTTTAGAAATGTTGAGACAAGTGGTGATTTCATTCTTCTTGCAAGTTCTTGTTCAATTTTCCCCATCTTGATTTTCCTCCTTAGATTGTTGGGGTAGTGTAGAGTTTGGCCAAAACTGATTTACTGGGTAGCGTAGGATTTCTAGCCAAGGAAAATTCGTCGAATATGTAGGAGTTAGCCTGAGTAAAATTCGTCGAGTATGAGTGAATAGGACTAAGTAAAATTTCCCGAGTATGGGAGTTGGTCCGAGTAGAATTCATCGAATATCAACGTAGGTCTAGGCATATTCGTCGAATAGGATAGGCGTGGAGTGAAGTTTTTTTCATCGAGTATGATTCATCGAGTGGTTTTGGCGTCAAGTCCGTCGAGTATTGACAGTTTTGGCGTCGAGAGAAGTCAAATTCATCGAGTATTCTAGATGAATTCGTCGAGTGTGGCCTAGGTGTCAAAAGCATCGAGTGATCCGGTGACCAAGTATTTTTTGTCGAATATCTTTTAGTATTAAATTTTGCAAAGATTAATTTCATCGAGTTTTGCCTTAAGGTAAGGGAGAATCGTCGAGTATTATCAACGAATTCCTCTGCTACTTAGAGTATTATGCGCTGATTCTCTGAGTATCGAAGTAAGATCAGGCCGATTCATCGAGTATCGCCAGGTTTAGTTTTATTACGCCAAGTAGAATTCGTCGAGTGTCTCTTGTATTCGTCAAGTATATTCGCCGAATCAGTGTGGACTCAAAATTTTCTTGCCAAATTAGGTCTGATTCATCGAGTATTGACTTAGATGACTTTCGGGATTTTCCTTCCTCTTTGTCGTTGAGGAATTTTGATGATAGTCTCTGGTTTCTCAGTGTTTTGGATGTGAAGGTGTGGCTAGGTTGGCAGTGGATAAAGGACCACCAACTTGATGCCAATTCGTGAATCATTACACATGGTGGTTGGTGATTTTCTTTTGGATTGTTGGGTTGTGTTGGATAATGTGGCCACCACCATATTGCATTTTTTAGATGTTTGGAATGTTGGGTTGTGTTGGACAAAGTGTCCACCACCATAGTGCCTTTTTGAGATATTTGGACTGTTGGGTTGTGTTGGACAATGTGGCCACTACCATAATGCCTTTTTGACATTTTTGGTTTGATGGTTCGTACCGGACAATGTGCTACCGACTCGATACCATTTTTGCCAAGTGTTAAAGATTCACATGTTTAGAGCCGATAAGTCTCTTTCTTCTTATATATATATATATATATATATATATATATATATATATATATATATATATATATATATATATATATATATATATGTAATTGAGCTTACTCTTGTAGATGTTAGCGAAGCATGGCTTCGTACCGCACTTGGTGCAACTTCTCCTACTTATACTTTTCAGAACACTCTATTACTTATTATGTTATAACTTATTTGCTGAGGTTTGACAGCTATTCTTGTATTTGGGTTTGTAACCATTTTGTCTCCTTTTAATTATTGCTACTATTGATCTTTGATCGCCACTTGTATATTATTGCTGAGGTATTCTTTTCTTTTGAATGCCTTAGGCCTGGAGCAGTAGTCGGTGGTGCAGCTAGAGTTGGTAGTTGTGGGTGTTCCATAATTATTGCAGTGATTCTCTCCTCACTGTTGTGAGGTCATTTTGCTATTTTGTTTTTAGTTTAGACATGCGTGATGTTTGGTTGGTTCGTGTCAGGTTATTGACGCCAACATGAGATTATTGTTGAATGTTGGTTTATTTTCTAGCTGTTGTTCTATTTCCTATATGATTTATTGGATTAACTTGCTCTCTGGGAAGGTTTATGGTAGGAATGTATGTTACTTATTTTCAAGTTATAAAAATATCATTATACTTATCTCATACTCATGACATCTTTTTAAATCAAACGACACTATATTTTAATGAACGTAAGTGCTCTTTTCATACTCATATTAAATCCAGAGGTACGCATATCATGAGTTGTCCTTTTGGATGTCTCTGCTCATGTTGGATAATAATTGAACTAAATAAATTATTTTCCGCAGTGTAAATTCATATGTTTATCCGTGGACTAGTTGATCCACTGAGCCAAGGGATACGGTCGTCAAAACTTAACTACAAATATGTTCTCTTCATGATGAATTTAGAATTGTATGAAATATGTTAGGAGTAGATTCTTTCCTGAGCGTCTGCAGTTACTCCTTGCATGGCGTGACATCACGACACGTGTTTTTTATTACTCTAATATAATGTTTTATGTTGAGAAAATGCTGGTTGTGACAGTTGGTATCAGTGGTGTAGCTTTAGTGGTCTTGTTCCATTTCATACACACACATATGCATCATCAGTACGTCTTAGCCGAAGCATGGACACTATACTCATAATCATGATAAGAAGTATAAGGGACATATAATGTAGTATGAGATGCATAATATGTGTTTGTATATGGATCCTCATAGGGAGCAACATATGATTGTTATGTAGTTTGGGATGCATAATAATCATCACATAAATGCATATTAGATTTTGCTTTTGTTACGTGCGATATTATGCAGTATGAGATTCATAATATTTCATGTGTATGGCGCTCATAACATACATTAAGGCTTTTATTAGACTGCATAGTATAACATGCATAACATAACATAGCATTAACACACATGTCAAATAAAGATCTATATGATGACATATGTACACACAGGGATTTAAACCAAAAAATAAGAATCAATGCTTTCATTGTTCATGAACATGATTCAATAGGATGAAGATATATCATCCTAAGTCAAGCATATCATCATTTATGAAATCCCAGAGCAAGCTAGCAGCAAGTGCAAGTAACCATACATGCATGGTCTGAACTATGTTGTGTAGTTCCAGCATTAGGCTAAGTTTGATGGGTTGTGTGTTGTATTATTAGGATGTCGCCTATGCGTGTTGCGATGAGGTCGACTCCCCCGTCTGAGGGCGAGTGTCAGGTACGTAAAGTGAGGCTGTGATTGAAGGGCTGCGACGGAGCAATGAGGCTCTGTCAAGGTAGATGGTTGGGATGTAATCGCAAATTAAGGCATTGTTGACAGTTGTTTTAAGGCAACAGCCTAGAGTTCAGGACCCTGCAGTGGGTCAAGTCATTCTTATTCCTCCTGCTCCGTTGGTACCTCCTGTTCTGCTGCCACCAGAGATGAATTTCATTTCGCATTTTTAGCAATTAGGACCTCCTACCTATGATGGTGGAGCTGACTTTATAGCATTATATGACTGGATCATTGTTATCGAGGAAATGTTCTCGTATTCAAGAATTTCTGCTGACCAAAGGGTAATGGTCGCCACATACCAACTTAAGGGTCTTGTGAAGAGCTGGTGGTTAAGGGAAAAAGAGAACCATACAGATGGATGTTCGTAGGAATCATTCAAGGAGTTGTTACTCAAGAAATTTATGTCGTTGGTTGAGCAAGACTGTTTGATGAACAACTTTCTACATCTGAAGCAAAGACAACTCACAGTTAGTGAGTACGAGATAGATTTTAGCAAGTTTGGCAGGTTTGCCCCGAGTTTGGTAGCCTCTGAAGGGAACAGAGTAAAGCACTGTCTGGGTGGTCTTAGGAGCGACATCCAGTAATTGGCTAGCACGTATGGATCTGAGAATTATGCTGAGGCAGTAGAAGCTACTCTAAAAGTCGAAGCTATCGATAATACCAAGAATTGAGATATGCAAATTAGAAAGGATAAGATAAAGTCTGATGATAATAAAAGCTCTCAAGAATCTGGCTCTGTTTCGAAGAAAGGAAGCAACGATGCATGGAGTTACTATAGCCAGCCATACCATCCATTCAAAAAGTGTTTCAAAAGGTTGGGAGTTTAGAAGTAGCAATATATGCTTGCAATTCAGAGCACACCCAAAGGATATCTAGTCTGTACTTCATGTAAGCAGAAGGGACATGATGTTGCCCGTTGTTGGAGTAAAGATAAGGTATGCTTCCAGTGTGACAAGAAAGGGCACTTAAAGTCTAGATTCCCGCGGTCTCAGCTCCCGCTGGAGCTAGTTCCACTTCAAGCCGGCCTTGTCGTCGCCGCATGTGGACAAAGGGAAGGGCAAGCTGAATGTGATGACTTTGGAAAAAGGGCAGACGTCCACCCAAGTGATCTCAGGTTAGATTCTAATCTAGTTCTTAGCTCGTATCCTTAGTTTCGATGTTGGTTGATTAGTTATGTATGTAATTTTATATGGAAGTTTAAGGTAAATAATCGTTGGGCGCACGATCTTTTTTATTCGGGTGCTACTCACTTCTTCGTGGCTAGGAATTTCGTAGAACGTCATCGTCTGACTCTTGATAAAGTTGGCGATCCGTTTTACGTTAAGTTTCCCTCTAGTGACTTGTTGGTGTCGGACCAGGGTATCCAGAGTTGTCTTATTCTTTTAGGCAATTTTCTGGTTTTTGTCGATCTGAAGGTGTTAGACCTGGAGGACTTTGATGTGATTGTGGGCATGGACTGGTTGTCTAGATATGATGCGGTTATCCGATGCAAGGTTGAGCGTTTGGACTTCAAAATGGACAACGGGGAGTGTGTATAGCTTTCCGCGCTAGGATTCCTCAAGTATCTCTGCGGTATGTGCTAAGAAGCTTTTAGATTCTGGTTGTTGTGCCTATTTGGTTTTTTGTTTTGGAAACTGTTGGTAGTTTGTCGTATGTCGATGATTTTCCTGTGGTGTGAGAGTTTCCTGATGTTTTACCAGTCAGTCTTCCTAGTCTTCCACCTGAGAGAGATGTGGAGTTTGTTATAGATCTAGAGTCGGGTACTCGCTCTATTGCTTAGGCACCGTACTGTGTGGCCCCGCATGAGATGGAAGAGTTATGTACCTAGCTCAATGAGTTGATGCAGTGTAGATTTATTAGGACAAGTTCTTTGCCTTGGGCCGCTCCCGTCTTATTTGTAAAGAAGAAGGATGGTTTTATGAGGTTGTGCATTGACTATAGGGATTTGAATAAGGTAACTATCAAGAACAGGTATCTCTAGCCGTGACAAGATGATTTGTTTGATCGGTTGCGTGTTAGTACGGTGTTTTCGAAGATTGACCTTCGTTCAGGCTACCATCAATTGAGAATCAGTGAGACAGATGTTCCACGGACTGCCTTTCATTCTTGACATGGGCATTTTGAGTCTTTAGTGATGTCCTTTAGATTGACAAATGCACCCTATGCTTTCATGAACATGATGAATAGTGTGTTTAAATATTTCTTAGAAAAATTTGTCGTTGTTTTTATTGACGATGTTCTGGTTTACTCCGAGTGTGTTGAAGAGCATGCTCTGCATTTGCTCCAAGTTCTGTCTACCTTAAGAGAGCATAAACTATATGTGAAATTGAGTAAGTGCGAGTTTTGGCTTCCTCAGGAATCCTTTTTGGGTCATGTTATGAATTGAGATGGAATTTCTGTCGACCTGGAGAAGATAGCTGCTGTGATGGATTGGAAAATACCTACCACACCTAAAGAGATAAGAAGTTTCCTAGTGTTGGCAGGCTATTACAGAAGGTTTTTGGAAGGTTTCTCTACGTTGTTTGCACCTTTGACTAAACTTACACAGAAAAATGCAGCGTTTGTGTGGAGCGTTTGTGTGGAGTATGTTGTTTATGTGGATGCATAGCACATTGGGCTTGGATGTGTCCTGATGCAAGATGGAAAAGTGATTGCGTATGGGTCGTGGTAATTAAAGATTCATGAAAGGAACTACCCTACTCATGACTTGGATTTTGCGGCAGTGATTTACGCCTTGAAGTTGTGGAGACATTTGTTGCATGGCACATTGTGTAAGATTTACACGGACCATAAAAGCTAGAAGTATGTCTTCACTCAGGAGTAAAATTTGCGCCAGGGTAGATGGTTGGAGTATGTCGCGGATTATGATGTTGATATCCTATATCATCCAGGTAAGGCTAATGTGGTGGCAGATGCCTTGACTAGGAAGACCACACAAATCTTTAACCTTTACGTAAAATCTTTGGTGGAAGAGTTTTTATTGATGAACATTTCTGTTGGAAGTAGCGACTCGTCAAGCAGCTTGGAAGTGTCAGAGCCTTCCTGTATTACGCTTACAAGGCTACAACAAAAGGACGATCCTGATTTACAGCATATTCATAGTAGAACTGAAAAAGGGTAATTACTGTACTTTTCAATTAATGATGTGGTACTTTGAAGTACCACAATAGATATTGTGTTCCCTCCGTTAAGGATATTCGAGCAAAGTTTTGTAGTGAGGCGCATGGCTCTAGTGTTGCCTACCACCCTAGTTCTACGAAAATGTATAGAGATCTAAAGTAGATCGTTTGATGGTATGGGATGAAGAATGACATAGCCAAGTTTGTGTCTGAGTGTTTTACTTGCAAGCTAGTTAAGGCAGATCATGGAAAGCCTAGTGGCAAGCTGACGCCTTTGGATATTCCAAGTTGGAAGTGGGAGAGCATCTCTATGGACTTTATTACCGGTTTACTGAGATCTCCCTGAGGACATGATTCTATGTGGGTAATAGTTGATAGATTGATGAAGTGTGCTCACTTTGTGTTGTTCTAGATTGGTTACTCCATGAAGAAGATAGCAGAGTTGTATTTGGAAGAGGTCATTAGATTTCATGGAGTACCGGTGAGTATTGTGTCGGATCGAGATTATAGGTTTACGTCTCATTTTTCAAAAAGTTTACAGTAAGGGTTAGGTAACGATCTCCGGTATTCCACCGCTTACCATCCGCAAACCAATGGTCAAACAGAGAGAGAGTTAATCAAATTTTGGAAGATACGATCAAATGTTACATCTTGGACCACGAGGGAGCATGGGACGAGCGACTTAGATTGATTTAATTTGCCTATAATAATAGTTATCATGAGAGTTTGAAGATGTCCCCCTTTGAGGCTTTGTATGGGAGGCATTGTCGAACCCCCTTATTTTGGCCTGAAGTTGGTGAAAGACCATTATTGGGTCCAGAAGCTTTTGAAGAAATGAGTACCTCTGTATTGCATATTCGAGAGAAGCTTCGTATAGCTCAGAAGCATTATGAGGAGAATGATAATTAACGAAGGGTTGATCTGGAGTTCCCAGTTGGGGACATTATTTTTCTCAAAGTTTCTCTAATGTCTGGTGTTAAGAGGTTTGGAAGAAATCACAAGATGGATCACAAGTATGTGGGACCTTTCCAGGTTGTTCAATGCATTGGAGTGTCAGCTTATAGGTTGTATTTGCCTGGTAATTTCCCTGATATGCACGATGTGTTTCATGTGAGCCAGTTGCGTAAATGTATGCTTAGTGACCGGTATGTCCTTGACTTGGTGCCCCAGTTGCAGCCTAATCTTTATTATGTTGAGGTGCATGTTCGTATTATGGAGACTCAGAATCGGGTATTGTAAAGGAAGATAATACCGATGGTCAAGGTCCTTTGGTGAAACTAAGATGTTGAGAGTGTGACTTGGGAGTTGGAGTCAGCTATGAGAGAGCCTCATCCTCATCTATTCTCCTAGTTTCTTTTGGTAAGTGTTTCTATTCGATAACCTTTCATTATTTTCTTTCTGTAGTGGATTCGATTTTGTATCACGTTTCGGGACGAAACTTTCTTTTAGGGGGAGTGGTTGTAATGCCTCTGATTTTTCGATGTTTATTTTAAATTTCTTTACTGACTTAATAATGATGTTATGGCATTACGTTGAAAAATAGTTAATGGGCGTTGTTGTTGGAGCTGTTGAAGCCAAAAACTGGCCTCAATGAGAGTTCAGACCTAAGGGTGAAGCTGACACCTATTTCTCCCAAACCTCAACTCCTAACTTGTGATAAAGAATTAAGAACTGACCCTAAGCCATAGTTGGGAGGTCCCTCCTCTAACCCGAAAGTTCTCTGAGTGCTTCCCTCCAAAGCCAATTGCTGGGCTAGGACTACCTCAGAAAGCTCTAGAAGGATAAATGAGAGTATGAGAAAATCTTCCTTCTGAGGTATCATGTGGGTCTATTTATAGATTTTCAATATCTGGTCTACAAAAAGCATAATTCTGCTGCCCTAAAATTTCTAAAATGCCCCTGGACTGGTCTGTCAATAGCCAAACTCCATTGTTCTGAGGAGCTAGATGCAGACCCAGAGGTATTCATGTAATTTTAGCTTTGGTCCCACCTGGCGGAAAACTTTCCTCTCTGGGTACCACCTAGTGGAAACCTTTCCACTGAGCTCTGCGGGAACCCTACTTGCTCTGAACGTGAACCTTCCAGTTAACACCGGGCAGGAGCCAAAGAAGACCAAAGGGGCATTGAGTGGGTAAACATCACTCCTTGCCGAGGGATGATGGGCTCCCGCCGACCTGAGGCGCATGACATTTCGCCTGCCTCGGGCAGGAACCTAAAGACCGAAGGGTCGTTGAGTGGAGAAGCATCACTCAACGCCAAGGTCCAGTGGGGGCATCGCGTGGAGAGGCATCATTTAATGCCTAGGGCTCTTGGGGGCATTGAGTGGAGAAGCATCACTCAACGCCTAGGGCTCGTGGTGGCGTTGAGTGGAGAAGCATCACTCAACACCTAGGGTTGGTGGAATTTCGCAGACTCGAGGCGCGAACCCTTTCGCCTGCCCTGGGAGGGAGCCTTCCCGCCCACTTACTTATCTGATCTGGTTTTAGACCAAAGCAAGCACAATCCGGGTCCTTGGGGCATCTTGGTCCCACCCAGCGAATATGGGGTTGTACACAATCCCCGCTCTTTGCGAGCTAGCTTTGCGCTTGGAAAGACACGTCCAACCCCCAAAATTAGGTGAGTGCTTGCTGACCTGGAGGGAAGCTTTTTGCAGACCCCACCTCGATCCCATATATACACCGCCTAGTCTGCTCTCAGGCCATCCCTGTCATCCTTGCCCCCTGCTTGAGCTCATGCAAGGCCTTTAAGATGCGCACCAAGTGTGTCGAAAAACTGCTCTCGCAAGAACTTTAGGCTCTCCTTGCCGCGGCCCAGGCGCGGGCTCACAACAACTGTGCAAAGGTTACTCCTTGGCTGATGGGCAAGAGGACAGCCGATGAGATCTCCCACCCAAAGAAAAATAAGAAGGCCAAATCGGTCAGGCAGGACCGCTCAAAAGAGAACCAAGCCTTGCCTACCCCGACCCCTAATCGCGATGAGAACCCTTCTTCCCTGCTGGAGGTACTTCTCTCGCCTCACCCATTGGCACGAACTGTTAAAGAACGGGGTTGCGTACTGATGTATCGCTCTTCTCGCAGGGGAAGTATCCGAAAGCCGTCGTCGACTTCCTACTGGCAGATACCGAGGCGACCTGCCATCTCAATGAGGACCCGCCGTCAGTCTCTCGGGATGCACCTCCAGCCTCGGGGGCTGCTCCTCCGACTACCCAGACCGATGCCCCAAGCTCTCCAGGTATTTATCCCCTTTGCTGGCTCGATTTCCGCTTTAGGCAATCTGTTTCTCCTTTTCGCTGACCTGGCCTCTCGCAGCACCTATTATGGGAAGCACGAACCTCATTGGTCAGGGGCCAGGACTTCCCCCGCAAAAATCCTACCAATCTGGAGCCCGATCTCGCCCTCCTTGCCGGTGAAAGATATTGTACCTAATCACCTAGAGGGGGGGTGAATAGGTGACTTAAATCTTTTTAACTTTTTAGGCAGAGTTCATATTATAACACAGAATTATAACTACTTTTGAACAGCAATCAATCAGCAATCACAGCAAAACACATGCACACAGTGAACACCCAGGTTTATAGTGGTTCTCCAAGGTTTGGGTACATCCACTTTCCCCCTTCGCCTATCTAGTAGTGTACTAGATTCGGCCAAACTCCTCCACTATCTCAGATCCTCAGATCTTACACTCAGAACCCCAAAACAGGTTCCTACAGCTCAGGCCCAAGGCCCTACAACTCAGTCTTCTCCAAAGACCTACACTCAGCTTCTTCACAAAGCCTACACTCAGCCACAACAGGCCTACACTCAGCCACAACAGGCCTACACTCAGAGATACAAATCTCCTACACTCAGGCACACAGGCCCTACACTCAGCCTTTATAGTTGCAGGCTTACAACTCAGATCACTATGGATCCTACAAGAAATTTAGAATACAAAGTTTATATACCTACAACTCTGAATAGAGAGATGAGTTGATAGGTTCTTGATGAGTTCTTGGATGAACTCTGCTGAGATCAATCTGACTTGGTTTTCTTCAAAGCTTCTTGAATGTAGAACACAATAGGATTGATCTCCTCTGCAGTTTATCCTTGATCTCTGCTACTTAAGATTCAGAACAAAATCTGACCCTTCTCCTCAGCCTGGTTCCAACGGCTGTCTTCTTGGATGGAGCTCTCTCTCTCCAACTACTTAGAACTTTACTTGAAAGTCTTCAATGAATTGCTTTTCAACAACCTTGATCATCCTTTTCTGTAGACAGTATAAGCCTATATATAGGCCTTCTTCATGGTGACTGGTTGGTCCGGTTCCTAACTGATTTTTGACAACTCTGACAGGTGTAGTAGACCGGCTGGAATGGCAGCTGTCAAGTCATCCAGTCAGTTCTTGAAATAATTGTAATTGTCTGAAAGTGTCGAGACTGTCTGTCTTTACGTGTCGACACTTATAGACCAAGTGTCGACACAAGTTGACTAAGTGTCGACACTAGCCTACAAGGTGTCGACACAACTCCTTGTGTTGTAGAATTCACTTCTCGACACATCTTCTTCATCATGTGTCGACACTGATAATGTGTGTCGACACAAGTCCTTGTTCTTCAGTACTTTGTTGAATTCTTGTAAGTGTCAACACAACTCTTTTGTGTCGACACATCTTCATGTATTGAACTTTTTCAGTGTCGACACATCTTCTTGGTGTCGACACATGCCTTCAGTGTTGATACTTGCTGAGTGTCGACACTTCTTCTTGTGTCGACACATTCCTCTTCTGTTGAGACTTTTGCTGAGTGTCGACACATCTCCTTAGTGTCGACACTTGTACTTAGAATTTTTTGTTGAACTTTGCTAAGTGTTGACACAGCTCCTTGTGTCGACACTTTCTTCAAGTGTTGAGTCTTCTGCTGAGTATCGACACATTCTTTCTTGTGTCGACACTTTGTTCAAGTGCTGAGTCTTCTGCTGTGTGTCGACACATTCCTCTGGGTGTCGACACTTATACTTAGACTCTGCAGACTTTTGCTGAGTGTCGACACTGCCTCCAAGTGTTGACACTTTCTGATGTAGACACAGTTCCTCTGGGTGTCGACACAACTACTAAGTGTCGACACTGCTTCACTGCACTTTTCTTCATTGAGTGTCGACACAGCTCCTTGTGTCGACACTTTCTGTCTGGTGTCGACTCTGCATCCCTGGTGTCGACACAACTACTCCAAGTGTCGACACTGCTTGCCTGGGTGTCGACACTTTCCCTCTGGGTGTCGACACATGAACTTAGAATCTTTTTTGCTTTTCCTGCAAATACTTAACCTGCACAAGACAACTCAAAAATACATCAAATACATTTTGATGTATATCATTGAGTAGGGTGAGGCTTCTCCAAATCAGGTACATTTAAACCAATGTACCCAACAATCTCCCCCTATTTGGAGAAGTCATAACCCTTAGTTAATGATATACACCATACAGAATAAAATTATAGCATGATGTATAGCAGGATTATATAACAGGGCAAACATAAACATGTATTAAACAAACATGTATACATAGATATCATTTTAGAACAATATGAATTAGATTTATCACACAGCACATTGTTCTAACACTTTGTCATATTCATCATACAAAAATTTACAGAGTGTTTTAAAATCAAAAGATTACAACTGTAAACTTAAGATAAATCTATTCTAATTCTGATCAGCCTCCTTAATCACAATTCCTTTTCCTGATTGTACTTTGGCTTGTATAGGCGCTTCAGCAACTTCAGTATCAGCAGGCTTCTTCCCTTTCAACTCCTTCTTCTTTAGCTCCTCAGCTTTAATCTTTTGCCTCTCAAAATAATGATAAGGCTTGGGAAAGTACTTGCTAGGCTCCTAGGCAGTAGGAGGTAGCTTTCCCATCTTTGCCTTTCTCCTGTATTGCACTATGGCTTCTTGCCTTGTCTCATGCTTCCTCCATTCAAGATCAGAAAACTATTTGTTCCTGTCTTGAATGTTATCTTTGGCAGCCTTCCATGCAGTTAAGATAATATTCCTGGAAGTGGGGCTCCACTGCTCAAAGTCAGGCCTTTGTTCAGCTTGCTCTCTGAACCTCTTTTTAGACAGTCTGGCTTCTTGTTCTTTCAGCAAAGCTTCTCGCATAGCCTCAGATACTGGCTGAACCACCTTTTCTATTATAACATTGTGCTTTCCCTCAGATGGGCTATACATAGTCTGGATCTCAGCTTGTACCATATCAAAATCTGGTGGAGGATAGATAACATGGGCTACTTCAGGTTGCTCACCTCCAAGATAGGCAGGATGAATCCCAGATTCTGCTACATTGTCATCATCACACAAAGGAGGATAACCAAGAGTAGCTCTGATAGAATTAGAAATCTACTTAGCATGATCAGAGCTGGTTTTGACTAACACCCTCTCCCCCTTTATGACTTCTCTTTCCATGTGATCTCTTAAATCATCCTTTTGAAATCTGATTTGGGCATCCAAATAGTTGACTCCATCTTTAAAGAAAGGTTTCAACCTTTGGAGCTTTTTAGTTATCAACTTTTGAGAGTCTTGAATTGCAGAAGTAACATCAGTTAAACTCTTTTGCAATGCTTTATCAAACTCTGCCTTAGCAGTAGCAATAGAAGTAGTCAGTCCAGTAGCTATGTTCTTCATCTCTGTGACAATGGCATTGTGTGAAACTGTTAAGTTGTCATTCATTCTGATTTGGTTCTCAAGAACATACCCTTGCTTCAGTACAATGTCATCCACTTGAGCTTTGATTTTCTCTTGATGTGTAGCCAAGTACACTACTGCATTCCCTCCCTTGTGGAAGCAGTCAGTCATTTCCTTTTTATTGAGATTCATTTCAAATCTTATAGACTTTATGTCTTGGGCCAGATCAAACTGTAAGGACTTATGCCCCTCATCCACATATGTTTCTATGGCTTTCCTGTGCTCATCAAGCTTTATTTTCATAGCAACCATGAGAGAACTATAATCTACAGATGGTGCTGGCTGTGATATAGGTTGTGGTGTTATAGTTTGCAATGCCTTCTTATAAGTTTGGCTCCTTCTCTTGAAAACTTGGAATTTCCTTTTCTTTGCTCTGGCAACTTCCTCATCTTCAGATGCTGATGTACTTGCAATATCTACCCTCTCCCTTGGTAGCTCCTCAACTTCCTTGGGCTTCTCAGGTTCTTGCCTGGCAGGTTCTTCATCAAGTATTACCTGCTCCCCCTCAACTTGGGACTTCTCCCCCTCAGCAGCAGCACTTTCCTTATCAAAGTCTGTTTGATCCAGATTGAGGAAAAGATCTTCCATTGTATATTCTTGTGGAGAATGGGCTAGAGAAACTCTTGGCTCATCTACCACTGGATCAGATACTACTTGAACTGTAACTGATGTGTCCTTCATGACAACATCTGGGGGTTGAGTATCAATCTGAGATTGCTGAGTAACATGATTTAATGAATCAGACAAATCAGTATCCTCTATAGGAAAATCTAATGCATTAATCTCAGTGATTACCTCAAGAATGATGTGGGTTGCTTGCTCACTCTCAAGAGGAGTTGGCTCTTCCATCACTAGAGACTCCCCCTGGATTTGATCCTGGTGTATGGGGCTAGCTGGTGGTAGCTCCCCCTGCCTCTCTACAGCATCTTGGTGAGCTGGAGACTTCCCAGCATTCCCTTCTACATCCTCATCAGGAGTAAAGACAACTTGCTCTTCACTACCAGAGCTGCTAGATGAATCCTGAGCCACTGGGGCAGTCTTCTTCTTCTTCTTTTGAGGTGATATGTTCTCAGGAGTAGGCAATTCCTTGGTTAAAACTCTGTCCCACCTAGAGAATATCCTCATGTCCATCTTTCTCATATGATTGATTTTAGTGTCTGCAGCTTGACTCATAACTTCTGGTATATTACCAGCCAAGTATAGACTTAAGATCCTACCCAAATTGGGTTTCTTCAGACTTTCTTTAATCTTATCAAAGACAATAACAGACCAATCTGTTTTCAATGTGAAGATTATCCTTGTCATAAGATTGAACATATGGGCTGAGACTCTGTCATGCCCTCCAGGCTTACTTAAGATCACTTTTCCAACAATTTTAGAAAGAAATTTCCCTTGGCTGTTCATGCCTTTCCTATTGAATACAGATCCAATTTTTAGCTTGGAATCTAGTCCACACCAAGTTAATGCTTCTCTGGTCTTAGAAGCAGTAACTTCTTCCTCTTAATTTGTCCTTGGTAGATTTAGGATCTTTCTCAAACTTTTAGGTGATACCTTCACCTTTTCTCCATGTACCCTTGACTTGATCTTGAATCCAGAATCGTCTAGGGTTGCTCCATTTAGGAATTCCAGAACTTCTTTCTTCCAGATCTTTGTGGGCTCTGAAACAAGAAATTCTAACCCTGAGTTTGCGACTAGGGTTACCACATCTTTGATCTCGGATTTTGCGTCATCAAACGCGTCCCGCACCAGTTCATAGCCTTCATTTACGTTCTCCTCGAGCTTTGGCGCCATTAGGGTTTGAAGAATTTGAACTGAGAGAAGAGAGGTGTCGACACACAAGTTTGGTCTCGAAACTGTGGTGAGCGTGTCGACAGACAATGGAGAAATCCTATTTATACCTTTCTAGATTTGAAGTTGAAAGGGCTGGTCAGCTAACTGAAATTGTGTCGACACTGTTGAAAAGTGTCGACACAGACTTATAATGTCTCGACACCTATGTGTCAACACAAGTTTAGTCAATATATATATGTGTCGACACTTGATTATGTGTCGACACCACTCAACTCGACATTTAGTCGAGATTTTACTTAGATAATTCTGAGTAAACTCTAAGTGTCGACACCACCTTGGATGTGTCGACACCAACTTGTCATGTGTCGACACTAATATTCTGAAGTGTCGACACCAATTTCCTAGATGTGTCGACACCTTTTTCTCTGAAGTGTCACACCAATTTTCTATCTCGACACAGACAACTCTGTGTGTCGACACTATTTTACTTAGTCAATTCTGTAAATTTATTCTAAGTTTATCATACCTAGTTCAATTTTAAACCTATTGAACTTTGTTTCTTCTAAAGGCTTAGTATACATATCAGCTAGTTGATTATCAGTATTTACATACTCAAGTGATATATCTTCTTTTTCTACATGTTCCCTTAGAAAATGATATTTTATCTCAATATGTTTAGTTCTACTATGAGAAACAGAATTGTTTGCAATTGATATAGCACTAATAGAATCACAAAACAGTGGTGTTCTACTTACCTGAATTCCATAATCCTCAAGCTGATGTTGTATCCATAGAAGTTGAGCACAGCAACTTTCTGCAGCCACATATTCTGATTCTGCAGTGGAGATAGCCACACTTGTTTGCTTCTTGCTACTCCATGAAATCAGTCTTCCACCTAAGAATTGACAGGTTCCAGTTGTACTTTTTCTGTCTTCTTTGCATCCTGCAAAATCTGTATCTGAATAACCTGTTAGTTCAAAGTCTCCATTCCTAGGGTACCAGAGGCCTAGATAAGGAGTGCCCTTTAGATATCTCAGTATCCTTTTGACTGCAGTCAAATGAGACTCTTTAGGGCATGCTTGGTACCTAGCACAAACACATGTAGCATACATGATATCTGGTCTACTTGCAGTCAAATAGAGTAGGGAGCCTACTATCCCTCTATACAAAGTCTCATCTACAGGTTTCCCTGCATCATCTTTGCTAAGAGACATACTTGACCCCATAGGAGTCTTCATGGTACTGGATGAATCCATACCATACTTCCTGATCAGTTCTAGGGTGAACTTAGACTGGCATATGGATAATCCATTCTCAGTCTGTCTTACTTGGAGACCCAAGAAGAACTTAAGTTCCCCATACTACTCATCTCAAACTGTCCTTGTATTAGTTTTGCAAACTTTTTGCAAAGACTACTTTCAGTAGACCCAAATATGATGTCATCTACATATATTTGGACTAGTATGATCTTGCCTCTGGATTCCCTAAGGAAGAGAGTCTTATCTATTTTCCCCCTTGTGAATTTATTCTCAATGAGAAAACTAGACAGGGTTTCATACCAAGCCCTAAGGGCTTGTTTTAACCCATATAATGCATTACTAAGTCTATAGACATAATTAGGTTGAGTTGAATCAACAAAACCTGATGGATGTTCCACATAGACTTCCTCTTTTAGATTACCATTCAAATAGGCTGATTTAACATCCATTTGGTAAACTTTAAATCCTTGATAGGTTGCAAAGGCCAGGAACATCCTTATGGCTTCCAGTCTGGCTACTGGAGCAAAGGTTTGATCAAAGTCAATACCTTCTTCCTGCCTATATCTTTTAGCAACCAATCTTGCTTTGTTCTTGACAATTACTCCATGTTCATCCATCATATTCCTAAAGATCCACTTGGTCCCAATTATGTTGTGGTCTTTTGGTTTAGGAACAAGCTCCCAGACTTTGCACCTCTTGAACTGATTCAGCTCTTCTTGCATTGCCTCAATCCAATGAGGGTCTAGGATGGCTTCTTCAAACTTCTTTGGCTCTACTTGGGATAGAAAACTGGAGTAGAGTACTGCATTCAGATTTCTGCTCCTTGTTTGTACCCTTTGTCTTAGATCACCAATGATTTGTTCTGCTGGATGATCTCTAAGATGCCTATTAGCTGGAGGCATCCTGGCTTCAGGTTGAACTTCTTCAACTTCTTTATCTTGCTGCACTCCTTGGACTTCTTCTGCATTAGGTACATGTAGTACTCCCCCTAAACAGCAGCCACTATCTACTACTTGCTGTCTTGCAGTAGGTTCTTCTTCAATAGTGAGCTTGTCCAACTTCTTAGTTATACCTGTGGAGCTGCATATACTACTAGACAACTCATTGTTAATAAGTCTAGTTTCATCAAATACTACATGTGCAGACTCTTCTACAACTTGAGTAGACAAGTTGTAGACTCTATAAGCCGTACTATTGTTGCTGTACCCAACAAAGATCCCCTCTTGGGACTTGGCAGCAAACTTAGTCAAGTAAGGCTTTCCATTGTTAAGTATAAAGCACTTACAACCAAAGATCCTGAAATAGGATAGGTTTTGTTTTCTGCCTTTCACAATCTCATAGGGGGTCTTGTTGTGGCTTTTAGTAATGGTAGCCCTATTAATTACATGGCAAGCAGTATTAACTGCCTCTGCCCAGAAATATTTTGGTAGAGATGTGTCACTTAATAGGGTCCTACCAGCCTCAATCAAGGTTCTATTCTTCCTCTCAGCAATGCCATTTTGCTGAGGTGTCCTTGGTGAAGAAAACTCCTGAAATATCCCAAATTCTTCACATAGTTTTGCCATACTATCAGACTGAAATTCAGTACCATGGTCACTTCTTATTTTGACCACTGTACTATCTAGTTCATTCTGAATTTGTTTGACAAAGCTATAGAAGACAGTAGGTGTTTCAGATTTCTGTCTAAGGAAGAACACCCAGGAAAACCTTGAGTAGTCATCTACAACTACAAAGGTATAGACCTTCCTACCTAGGCTGTGAACTGTCATATGACCAAAGAGATCCATATGCAAGAGGTATAAACACCTCACAGCATCTTTGTTTTCAATGCTACTAAAGGTGGATCTTGTCTGCTTGCCCTTTTGACAAGCTAAGCATATTCCATCTTTAATACACTTAACTTGAGGACCATTCCTCACTAACTCTTTGCTATAGAGTTGGCCAATTATCTTGTAGTTAAGATGGGCTAGCCTCTTGTGCCATTTGACACAATGAGAGACTTTCTCATCAGCTACAAGACACACTGGAGAACCATTGGTCTCACACATAATGTCTAGGCAATAGACATTTCTTTTTCTATATCTTGTCAAAATGATCTCTTGATCATTTGACCTCCTGATATGACAACCATCTTTGACAAATGAGATGTCATATCCTAGATCACTCAATTGACTTATACTAATAAGGTTATGTTTCAAACCTTTAACATAAGTCACCTGAGTAATAGTAATATGGGAGCTAGAAATGTTACCAAAACCCTTGATGATCCCTTTTTCAGAACCACCAAAGGTGACTTTTGGACCATCCTTGATGGGTGTGTAGTCCTTTAGCAATCCCCTTGTTCCAGTCATGTGTCTGAAACATCAACTGTCCAAGTACCATATTGGGGCATGGTCACTTGGACTCACCTGCAAAACAGATTAGTGAACCTTAGAACCCAAAGAATTCTTGGGTCCTTGGTACTGGTTAGTTTGCTTCCTAACAAAGCTACCTGCAGGTTTTCCAACAGGCAGTTTGCTACTCACTTTGGCACTAGCATTGTGCCAACAGTCCATGGCAAAGTGGCTTACCTTGCCACAGCACCAACACTCAAACCTATTGTACCTTTGCTTAGGTACATCTCTAGCTGTTTTAACTACAACTGGCTTGTTGAGAGCTGGGGCTTTGCCCTTAGACTTGGACTTGACAGTCCTGGAAGGTTTAGAAAACCCCAGTCCAGCTTTACCTTTTTGATGAACAAATTCATCAATTAAGGGTAGAACAGACTTTGGTTTAGAAAACCTAGCAACTAAATCTCTCTCCTTCTGAAGACTAATCTCCAGACTTTTGATTTGATCATTCTTAAATGTTATAGTCCCCATCTGAATCACAGTTATGTGCTTCAGTCTGGCTATTTCATTTAGCTTTTGATCAATCATCTTCTCAAAATCAGTTGCAGCAGCTTTGAGACTAGCAATTTCCTTTGCCTGACTCTTGGCTAGGGACTTGCTCTTCTTAAAAGCTTGCAACAGAACGTTATATTCATCTATCAATTGATGAATATCCTCTTCAGACTCAGATGCACTCTCATCACTTGATGATGATGAATCTATTTCTGAACTAGCACATGAAATTGAACTGAAAGAACAATTTTGTACCTTACTAGGTCCAGGCTGCTCCTGGATTTTGTCACTTTCTGTCAATGCCATCAGTCCTTGGCACTGACTGTCCTCTTGTTCATATATAGAGTTCATGATCTGGATGAACTCTTCTTCCTCTTCCTCAGCAAACAGTCCTATGTATGCTTCAGCATCTGACTCAGTTTCTGATGAAGATATGTCTGATAGGCTCTTATCCCTTTTGGCAACAAAAGATCTTTCCTTCTTGCCCTTGAATTGAGTCTTTTTCTTATCATTAGACTCCTTCCTTTTCTCTGGATAGTCTGCAATCACATGTCCTTGTCTGTTACAGCAATAGCATACAATTTTTGATAGAGTTGCTTTGCTAGACTTGGTCTTTTTTCTGTCTTTCTTTGATGACTTCTTATTCTGATAATAGTCATCTTTTCCTTGTGAAGTAGATGGCTTTGTCCTCCACTGTTTCTTCTTTAAGAACTTCTGAAAGTGTCTTGTGAAGGCTGCAAAGTCCTCATCACTTTCACTGCTTTCAGACTTTCTACTTGCTGACTTATCTGACTCAGTCTCAGCTACTTTAGGAGGTGGAGTTGGTGACTTACTTCTGTATTTTCTGGGGGCTTCTGTTTTAAATGCCACTGTCCTTTCCTTATGTTCACTTCTTGTAGTCTTCTCCTCTTCTTTTCTCACCATCAATTGCATTTCATAGGATAGCAATTTTCCAAACAGAGTTGGAGGAGGAATTTCTGCTAACTTTGCCATTTCCCTTATGACACAGATCTTGGTGTCCCAATCTTTTGTTAGGGACCTTAGAAACTTATCATTAAGCTCATAATTACTGAACTCTCTGCCATAGGACATTAGCTCATTCACAATCCTATAGAACTTCTTATAGCATTCAGTTATGCTATCAGATCTACCTTGCCTGAAGCTTTCATATTCTTGGTTTAATAAGGACTTTCTGTCCTGCCTCACTTCTTCAGAACCCTCCATGTACACAATAATAGTATCCCACATCTCCTTGGATGTCTTACAGTGTATCAAATTCTGAAAGGTAGCATCATCTATAGCACTCACAATGATATTCTGAGCCCTCTTGTCCATTATGGCTAGAACTATCTCATCCTTTGTCATTTCAGAGAAATCCTTAGGTGTTCTCTGATTGGCATCTAAGACTGAAACCTTCATGGGCACATATGGCCCTTCTTTAACTGTGATGTATATTCTAGGGTATGAGGCTTCCATAAATAGTCTCACCCTTTCCTTCCAGATGCCAAATATTTCTTTTCTGCAAATGGGTAGCTTCATGGATCCCAATTCCTTATGATTCTCAGTGGAACCCATGGTTCTTGATTTTCTTGATTCTGTAATGTACTTAGACTGAATCTGCCAACAGGATCTACTCAGACAGTTATGTCCCTTTTTGAGTAACCTGGCTCTGATACCACTTGAAAGATATTGTACCTAATCACCTAGAGGGGGGCTGAATAGGTGACTTAAATCTTTTTAACTTTTTAGACAGAGTTCAGATTATAACACAGGATTATAACTACTTTTGAACAGCAATCAATCAGCAATCACAGCAAAACACATGCACACAGTGAACACCCAAGTTTATAGTGGTTCCCCAAGGTTTGGGTACATCCACTTTCCCCCTTCGCCTATCTAGTAGTGTACTAGATTCGGCCAAACTCCTCCACTATCTCAGATCCTCAGATCTTACACTCAGAACCCCAAAACAGGTTCCTACAGCTCAGACCCAAGGCCCTACAACTCAGTCTTCTCCAAAGACCTACACTCAGCTTCTTCACAAAGCCTACACTCAGCCACAACAGGCCTACACTCAGCCACAACAGGCCTATACTCAGAGATACAAATCTCCTACACTCAGGCACACAGGCCCTACACTCAGCCATTATAATTGCAGGCTTACAACTCAGATCACTATGGATCCTACAAGAAATTTAGAATACAAAGTTTATATACCTACAACTCTGAATAGAGAGATGAGTTGATAGGTTCTTGATGAGTTCTTGGATGAACTCTGCTGAGATCAATCTGACTTGGCTTTCTTCAAATCTTCTTGAATATAGAACACAATAGGATTGATCTCCTCTGCAGTTGATCCTTGATCTCTGCTACTTAAGATTCAGAACAAAATCTGAACCCTTCTCCTCAGCCTGGTTCCAACGGCTGTCTTCTTAGATGGAGCTCTCTCTCTCCAACTACTTAGAATTTTACTTGAAAGTATTCAATGAATTGCTTTTCAACAACCTTGATCATCCTTTTTTGTAGATAGTATAAGCCTATATATAGGCCTTCTTCATGGTGACCGGCTGGTCCGGTTCCTAACTGATTTCTGATAACTCTGACAGGTGAAGTAGACCGGCTGGAATGGCAGCTGTCAAGTCATCCAGTCAGTTGTTGAAATAACTGTAACTGTCTGAAAGTGTCGAGACTGTCTGTCTTTACGTGTCGACACTTATAGACCAAGTGTCGACACAAGTTGACTAAGTGTCGACACTAGCCTACAAGGTGTCGACACAACTCCTTGTGTTGTAGAATTCACTTCTCGACACAGCTTCTTCATCATGTGTCGACACTAATAATGCGTGTCGACACAAGTCCTTGTTCTTCAGTACTTTGTTGAATTCTTGTAAGTGTCGACACAACTCTTTTGTGTCGACACATCTTCATGTGTTGAACTTGTTCAGTGTCGACACATCTTCTTGGTGTCGACACATGCCTTCAGTGTTGATACTTACTGAGTGTCGACACTTCTTCTTGTGTCGACACATTCGTCTTCTGTTGAGACTTTTGCTGAGTGTCGACACATCTCCTTAGTGTCAACACTTGTACTTAGAATTTTTTGTTGAACTTTGCTAAGTGTCGACACAGCTCCTTGTGTCGACACTTTCTTCAAGTGTTGAGTCTTCTGTTGAGTGTCGACGCATTCTTTCTTGTGTCGACACTTTGTTCAAGTGCTGAGTCTTCTGCTATGTGTCGACACATTCCTCTGGGTGTCGACACTTATACTTAGACTCTGCAGACTTTTGCTGAGTGTCGACACTGCCTCCAAGTGTTGACACTTTCTGATGTAGACACAGTTCCTCTGGGTGTCGACACAACTGCTAAGTGTCGACACTACTTCACTGCACTTTTCTTCATTGAGTGTCGACACAGCTCCTTGTGTCGACACTTTCTGTCTGGTGTCGACTCTGCATCCCTGGTGTCGACACAACTACTCCAAGTGTCGACACTGCTTGCCTGGGTGTCGACACAAGTCTTCTTAAGTGTCGACACTTTCCCTCTGGGTGTCGACACATGGACTTAGAATCCTTTCTGCTTTCCCTACAAATACTTAACCTGCACAAGACAACTCAAAAATACATCAAATACATTTTGATGTATATCATTGAGTAGGGTGAGGCTTCTTCAAATTAAGTACATTTAAACCAATGTACCCAACAGCCGGAGGGGTTGTCATCGAGCCATCAGCACCTACGCCGGGATCCCAGCCCCTAGCGGGAGAAGGCGCCTCTATCCCCCCACAGGCCAATACCGAGACTATGGAGCACAGAACGTTACATTCACGTTGGGGCATGCCGCTCCACCTGCTCTTCGGAAAAGGTTCCGAGAGGCAGCCCGACCCTTCTCGCCAGTCATCGGACGATGGTCCCCATCGCTCTTCAGGTATGCGAGAACCTTCTAGCTTTCATTTCGCTCCCCTCCCAATCTGACTAAAAAATCGCCCTCCAGATCCGAAGGTGCAGGGGCGGTACCTGAAGAAGATGAAGAAGAAGAAAACGGTGAAGACTCGCCCCTCCCCTCCTCTGGCGAGATGGAGGACTTTCTTGAGGCTTCCAGGAGTGGCAAGAGGCGGAGGCAGAGGATTGCGTCGATCCTGTCAAACCTCGCGTAGCGGCAGCGATCCAACTTCGCGGCGGTGAAGATAACCCACGAGATGATAGAGCGGCGGTTGGCGATAGTCGAGCGGGACTACACCTACCTCATTGGCGAGACTGTGCCCCAGGACATGCTTACCGTTGTGACCTCCCCAGGAAGATACATCGTGCGTATTGGAGATCATCTCCGCCAGGCCAACCTGGGGCTAACCGCCCTGATAGCCTTCTTCAATCTGTGAGTGCCTCCGAGTTCAGGTAGGCAAGGTCTAGGTTGTTGGCGGTGGGAGTAGTACTGAGCCCTGTGGGGCTAGCCTCTTCTTTACCCAAGCTTCCAGCTTACACTTCTCACTTTATACCGCTTGAACCTCACCGCGATGAACAATTTTTTATATGTGTTATCATTGTTATTTCGCGACTTTCGCCCAGCGAGAGCCCCTTTATTTTTATACTTCACTTTCTGTCTGTTTTTCATGATTTCATATCTGATGCTTTGTGAACGCTTGACTCTCGCGCACTGCTCATCACTTTTCGCCTGTTGCCAATGTTTGATTTTACCCTAGGCTTTTCCCAGAGGTTCTCGCTTTCTGCAGGCCCGAGGAGAGCTGGCGAGGCAGGATGGAAAATGAGGAGTCAGAACATCGGGACTTGTTTATCGTACCCCCGCCGCATTTAGGAAAAAACTCATAATTACCAATTTTTCTATAAATAGACCGATCCAGCTACCTCATTTACTTCTCTGCATTCACTTCTCTAATTCCAATCCTTCGTCCTCCTCCCGACTGCTCTCGTCGATCTTTGCAACGCTGAGGCTCTCACCTTCCTGCATTTCTCTCTCCTCTCTCCTTCTCTTCGAGATGTCTGGCGAGGGCGAAGGTCGCTCCAAGTGCATGCAATCCTTCCTAGAACACAAATTCCCTCCCTATCGGCTGACTCTAGACATAATAGCCGCCAACTTCATCCCCACAGGGTTCACTGTGCGGAACCCCAGGAACGACGATAGGATCAATCTCGTGCCGGCTGGGGAGCTCGCCATCCCCTTGGAGCACTTTAAGGCGGGCTTCCGCCTCCCACTTTATCCGGAAGTTATTCAGGCCCTTCGGTACTATGGGGTGGTACCGACCCAGCTCAACCCAAATTTTGTCGCAATCCTAGTGGCGTTCATCTACTACATGCGGGCGGAAAGGATCGAGTTCATCCTTCCCATCTTTCGGAAGATGTTCAACTTCCGCGCAAAAGGTGGGGTGGTCTTCTTCTCAAGGCAGTTGGTGAAGACGAGCGGTCTCGCCAACAAGAACCACCACTGGGGGAAGAAGTTCATTTTCGTCTCCGGTGACTTTGGAAACATCCCGCTTGCGCCAGTTCAGTACGACGACATGAACTTCAAGCCTCCACTCTCGGGGGGGGGGGGGGGGGGGCGTGAGGGCGCCCTCATTATATTCTTTGGGACCAAGACTTTTGACATCCCCTTTCTTCGGCGAGACCAAGATTCCCTCCTGTTGGTACGTCCCGGTGAAGGTATTATTTCGGTCTATCCTTTCAACCTTTTGTTTTGAGATGTATGGTTAATTAGCTATGGGAATCGCAGGTGAACGAGAAATCCCCATACACAAACCTTTTGACAAGGCTAGGGCGCTCGCCTACTCCTTAGCGCTCGCCAAGTCTGCCGCCCCCGCCTGCCGGGAGGAGCCGGGATCCACTTCCGAACCGGTTGCCCAGAAGCGGAAACACAGCTCCCTCCCTACCGCCCCTCACAAAAAATCAAAACTGTCAGTAGCGGATAAGGGAAAATCCATTGTACTAGCTTCCGCTGAGACCTCATCAGTCGCAGGCGAGATGGTTATCGCTGGGCTTGCCGCAGAGACCCCTGCCAAAACCCCACTCAAGCAGGTGCCAAAAGGGCATCGAAATTTTGGCTTCGGCGAGAAGTACCTGGATGCGGAGGGCAGGCCCTTGATCCAGTGGGACCCTACCTCCAACCGCATCGCGGTATCCACACTTCTCCCCTCCTGGATGGAGTGGGACACGATCACTAGCAATGAATTCACGCAGGGCTATGGGCTCTATGGTAGGGAGGACGCCGACACGTTCGATCGGACGACTACCCGGGCACCTGTCTACGACGCCGCCCAAGCCCAACTTCACGAGGTCCAGCTCTCGCATATGGATGGGCGTAGTACCCTCACCATCGAGCGCAACCTCGTCGACATGCTCAAGTCAAGGGATGCTGCTGCGGCTGATGTGGCCACCTTGAAGGCCGACTTGGCGGCTTCCCAACAACCTCTCTCCTCTCGCCCGACCACCGTGGTAAGCGAGACCCTTCAATATTTCTCGCCCTCTTAATATTTATATCTTTTGCTTAACTGGACCATCTCGCAGGACTCCGCGCAAGCCCAACTGTCTCGCTCCAGGGTGGCCGACGTCGAGTGCGAGAACCAGCTGCTATAAGCTGAGGTGAGCGCCTGGAGGAGTCCCTATCCCAGGCTCAGTCCTGACCATCGTTGGAGGAGAGAATCGAGCGCCATCATTACTCAGCGTATGAGATCGATGTGATAGTTCAAGATAACGCGCAAGCCACCGCCAAAATGGTCACTGAAGTGCTACGAAAATCGGCACTTTTGAATGAAGGTGACGAGACTCTCACGGCGCGAGGGATCTTGCCCTAGTTATTCAATCCCATCCCCAAGCACGCGGGAGAGGACGACTCTCTGATCAAAGATGCGGTGGAGCTTCACCTGAATGAGAAGTCTGGTGGCAGCTCTTCCGGCGAGATCTCCGGCTACACCCCTAGCAAAGCCTCCAGCGGGGCATCCAGCGGGACCTCCAGCGGCCCTGCCCGATAGCCTCCATATTTTTGCTGTTTCATTGTAATCTTCTCCTTATTTTTGTAAACTTATTTTTGTAAACTTTTTGAAAGGGGCGAGATTCCCCAAACTGATGTTACAACTTTTATATTATTTTGAAAGATCTGCCTTTTTGCTGGAATGTTTATTGTGTTTGCGTGAACCATAGGATCTTAGGTGATGGCCGCCGCCCATTTGAAGAGTTGGCTAAGTAAAACCTGTCGGAAGAAAACTGCCGAGAGTCTCGCCAAAAGGGTCGTGTCAGGAACCCTGCCGAGAGGAGCTTGTCGGGAGCCCTGCCGCGAGGGTTATGGCGAGAACCCAGCCGAGAGGGTTATGGATCGTCCCATCCCTATTTAGGACAGGTGTTAGCTGTTTTGAAACTTGTTACCAAGTGCTTTGTAACACTCATGATTTAAACAGCCATGTCTGCTTGATATGAGCCTGTTCATCGGGTCCACCTGGGGCCACTCAAATAAAGGATCTCTTTTCCCTTTACCCCCAAGCGATCCTACGGCCCTGTTAGCTAGTGGGATCCCGACAGCGGGATCCTCCCGGGGAATTTCCTTACGCCCCCCCCCCAGGCGAGCCTACGGACCTCCCAGCTAGTGAGTGCCTAGATAACGGGTCTACCCGGGACCGAATGCGCCTTCCAGCCATGTCAGCTAATGAGAGCCTGAGCAGCAGGATCCTCTCGGGGTCTTGCAAAATACAACAATATTTTCTCCCTTTCCCCACAAGCGAGCCTACGGCCCTACCAGCTATTGAGAGCCTAGCAACAGGTCTACTCGGGGCCGAATGCGCCTTCCAGCCCTGCCAGCTAATGAGAGCCTGAGCAACGGGATCCTCTCAGGGTATTCCCTTATCTCCCAGGAGAGCCTACGGACCTGCCAGCTAGTGAGAGCCTGGACAGTGGGTCTACCCAAGGCCGAGTGCGCCTTCCAGCCCTGCCAGCTAATGAGAGCCTGTGCAACGGGATCCTCTTGGTGTCTTGCAAACTACCATAATCTTTTCTCCCTTTCCCCGAAGAGAACCTACGACCATGCCAGCTAGTGAGAGCCTGACAGCGGGTCTACCCGGGGCTTAGTGAGCCTTCCATCCTTGCCACCTAATGAGAGCTTGAGCAGCGGGATCCTCTCAGGGTATTCCCTGACCCCCAGATGAGCCTACGGACCTGCCAGCTTTTGAGAGCCTGGACAGCAGGTCAACCTGGGGCTGAGTTCGCCTTCCAGCCCTGCCAGCTAATGAGAGCCTGAGCAACAAGATCCTCTTGGGGTCTTCAAACTACCATAATCATTTCTCCCTTTCCCCCCAAGCGAGCCTACGGCCCTGCCAGCTAGTAAGAGTCTGACAGCGGGTCTACTTGGGACTGAGTGCACATTCCAGCCCTGCCAGCTAATGTGAGCCTAAGTAGCGAGATCCTCTCGGGGTATTCCCTTACCCCCCCCCCCCCCCCCCCCAGGCGAGCCTACGGACCTACCAACTAGTGAGAGCCTGGATAGTGGGTCTACCAGGGCGAGTGCGCCTTCCACCCATGCCAGCTAATCAGAGCTTGAGCAGCAGGATCTTCTCGGGGTATTCCCTTACCCCCAAGGCGAGCCTACGGAGTTGCTAGCTAGTGAGAGCCTGGACAGCGGGTCTACCCGGGGCTGAGTACACCTTCTAGCCCTGCCAGATAATGAGAGCCTGAGCAGCGGGATCCTCTCGGGGTCTTCCAAATTATCACGATCCTCTCTCCCTTACCTCCCAAGCGAGCCTACGTCCCTGCCAGCTAGTGAGAGCCTGGTAGCAGGTCTACTCAGGGCCACCAAAGCCATAGATACACCATAACCTGCGTAGAAACAATTTTGGAAATAACATATTATAATGGTTTATACAAGTTTACCCATTCTACGGGTAGAAGCGTTTCAGATCATCGCCGCTCCAAGCATGACTCATGGATACCCCCTCCACATTCTGGAGGTTGTATCCCTCTGACACCAGGACTTTTTCTACAATGTAAGGCCCCTCCCAATTGGGTTTGAGTTTACCAACGACTTTCTTTAGGACTAGATCTCCTTCGGCGAATTATTTGATCCGTATGAGCTTGTCAAGGTACTTTGCAATCCGCCACTTGACCTCCTCTTGCCTGACGGTGGCCACATCATGAAGTTCATCTATCATGTCCAATGAGAGCCATAACTCCTCTTCATTTCCTTCCCTCCATGCCTTGTCTCCTTTTCCTGCGGCCGCAATGCGTTGGGATTGAACCTCGAACTCCATGGGTAGGACTGCCTCACACCCATGCAAAAGCTTAAAGGGGGTCTCACCAGTGGCCATGTTTGGGGTTGTTTGCAGTGCCCACAGTACCGAGGTGAGTTTCTCCACCCAACTCCCCCTCAAGTTCTCCATATTCTTCTTGAGTAGGTTCACGATGATCTTGTTTGTCGCCTCCACTTGGTCGTTGCACCTAGGGTGGTGGACGGAGGCAAACTTGAGGTCGATCCCCAGTTGGATGCAGAAGCTGATGAACTCCTCACTTGCAAACTGTGGCCCATTATCCATGACAATGGCCTAAGTCAACCCGTGCCTGCAGATGATCTCTCCCCACACGAAGTTTCTGATGACTTGTGAGGTTACCTTGGCTAACGCCAATACTTCCAGGTAGTTTGAGAAGTAATCGATCATAACCAAGAGGAACCTCCTCCGCCCATTGGCAAGAGGAAAAGGACCGACTAGATCCATCCCCTAGATGGTAAAAGGCCATGGCTCCGTGATGCTTCGGATCCTTTGAACGGGCAGGAGTTGGATGGGGCGTATAGTTGACACTTTTGGCATCTCCTCGCAAACTCTGCCCCATCCTTCCTCAGGGAGGGCGAGAAATACCCCTACCTGACCACCCTTGCCTCCAACGTCCTTCCCCCTGAATGGCTATCATATTCGCCGGAATGTACTTCTTCTAGAACCCTTGGGATTTCCCCCTCTGTCACACAACGTTGAAAGAGGCCTGACAGCATCTTCTGATGCAACCCCCCTTCATGCATGAGATAATGAGCCACTTTGTGCAGAAATCCTTTTGCTTCCTTGACCCCTTCGGGAAGGTTGCCTGTAGTGAAGAAGGTCACATAGGGATCCACCCACGAGGGCCGCCGATCCACTTCCATTAATTCCCCCTCCTTGATCACTGGATGAAATAGCTCGGTCAAGGTTCCCCCCTCCCCCTGGGGTCCAAACATAGCCAATCGATCAGTTGCTTCATTTTCCTCCCTGGGAACATGCTGGATTGAGAACGCTCGAAACCCACCAATAATCACTCTCACCTTGCATAAGTACTTCTGGAGGGTGGGCTCACGGGCTTCATATTCTCCCCTGATATGCAATGCCACCACTAGTGAATATATGAGCACTTCAACGTCGTGAACCCCGAGCTCCTTGGCCAACCTTAACCCAGTGATGACAGCCTCATACTCCGCTTGATTTTTGTGACCGAGAAGTGCAGTGCCACTGCTTGCTCTATGGTGACCCCTCGAGGGCTTACCAACACTACCCCTCCCCAAGGTAATGCTTCCCCGAGGATCCATCAACGAACATCTTCCATGCTTCCCTCGGATGTGTTTTCTCCCCTCCAAGTCTATGACGTAGTTTGCCAAGAAGTCTGTCACTTCCCTTGCATTGATAGAGAGCCTTGGTACGAAGGAGATATAAAACTCACTAAGCTCAATTGACCACTTGGCCAGCCGCCCCGAGTGCTCCACCCATTCAAAAATTTTGGGTAATGGGTGGTCCGTCACCACCTTGATTGAATGAGCTTGGAAATACGGCCTAAGCTTCCTGGCTGAGACGATCAAAGAGAAAGCCAACTTCTCTAGGATGGGGTAGCGTAGCTCAGCCTTCTTCAAGATCCTACTGACGTAGTAAATGGGTAGCTGTTTCTTACATTCTTCCCTTACCAAAATAGAACTCACAGCCTCATCCCCTACCCTAAGGTACAAGACTAGGTCCTCTCCCTCTTTCGGGATCTGTAGGAGCGACGCTTTGGATAGCTGAGCCCTTAAGGCTCGGAAAGACTCCACACATTCCTCCATCCACTCAAAATTTTTGTACCCCCGAAGCGTTTTGAAGAAGTCCAAGCACTTCTCCCTATCACAGGAGAGAAATCGGCTCAACTTAGCCAACTTGCCTGTCAAACGCTGAACTTCTTTGGTGTTGCGAGGTGATTCCAATTCCACAATGGCCATCACCTTATCTGGGTTAGGTTCTACCCCTGTTGGGGTCAGAAGATGCCCAAGGAATTTGCCTCGACTTGCCCCAACGACACACTTCTGGGGGTTCAGCCTCATCTTGAACTTCCGCGGGGTTGCGAATGTTTCCTCTAGGTCGAGTAGGTGTGAACCCAGATCCCCACTCTTCACCATGAGATCATCAACATTGACCTCCAGGTTCCTACCCCTCTAGTTTTAAAACACACGATCCATCATTCGCTGGTACGTAGCCCCCACGTTCTTTACTCTGAAGGGCATCATTTTATAGCTGAAACACCCCTCCCTTGTGATGAAGGAGACATCTTTGATGTCGGGAGGATGCATGTGGATCTTGTGATAACCTAAAAAAGCATATAAAAACTCATAATAGAAAAACCGATGGCTGAATCAACCAACGCGTCGATCCGGGCAGGGGGTAGCGATCCTTTGGGCATGATTTATTTAATAAAGAAAAGTCTACACACATGCACCACCTCCCATCCCCCTTTTTTACCATTACCACATTGGAGACCTAGCCTGGATACTTGATCTCTGAGATAAATCCCGCGTCGAGAAGCTTCCTGACCTCCTCGCGGATGGGCTCCTCCAGATTGGTGGCGATGGTCCTCATCCTTTGACGGATGGGATGCATCTTGGGGTCCAGGTTTAGATGATGGCAATCCACATACGCGTCGATGCCCAGCATGTCAGCCGCACCACAGGAAAAGACATCGACATTCTTTTGGATGTACTCCCGCATCCATGCATGGTATTCTAGGCGCAAGCCTCCGCTGACCCTTACCCTCTCCGTCTTTCCTGCATTACTGATGACCTCCATCTCCATGACTTCCTCTGTCGGCTTCAACTGGCATTTCTCCCTGTCGGCCCTCTCCTCCTCTTCTCCCAACTCTTCCTCAACTTCTACCCTCTCAACCTTCATCGCCTCCAACAGGCCTTCCCCATACAACTCCACTTCTTCCCCCCTCTGGGTCTCACACCCAGCTTCTCCCTCTACCCCTTGCTCTCTGGCAGTCTTCTCTCCAGCCTCACCTAGGCTCACCACTCATTTCTCCACAACCTCCTCTTTAGACTTCTTTCCAGCCTCACCTAGGCTCACCACGCCTTCCCCCGCTATCTTCCTGCCAGCATCTCCTAGGCCATCTCTCCCTCCTCTGCAGCATACTCCTCCATTGACATCTCCTTCTCTAGCTCCTCTGCCTCCACCATCCAGGAAATGGTGTTGGCGGCAGTCACATAGCACTGCCTCGCCATTGACATCTCCTTCTCTAGCTCCTCCGCCTCCGCCATCCAGGAAATGGTGTTGGCGCCAGTCACATAGCACTGCCTCGCCAACTTTGGTTCCTCCATGATCCTGACCTGCACTTCTCAACTACTGAACTTAAGGCACTGATGAAATGAGAAGGGGATACAACAAAAGGAGCTAATGAGAGGCCGCCTAAAGAATAAGATTGAGTTATAGCTGCTCGGAGCGTCAACGATGACGAACCAACAGTTCTGTGATACCTCCCCCCCCCCCCAACATTACATGCAGCCCTACCCATCCCTAAACTTCCTTCCACTCCCCCGAGAAGCCAAACAACGGTCCATCCGAGGCTAAAACCCTCCGAGCCTCCACCTTCATCTCGTCAAAGGCTTTCTTGAACATTACATTCATATAGCTCCCGTTGTCTACTAGAATCCTAAAACCTATTAAATTCTCTACCGCCGTCTAGATAACCAAGGCATTACAGAATGGGTCTTCGTAGTCGGGCATGTCCTTCGCTAAGAAAGTGACCTTTTCTTCCTGTGGGGGTGGGGGGGGGGGGGGTGGGGTCTGGGAGGTCGAGGTGACGCTCCTTCGGTACATGGTTTGGAAGCTACACTTTCGGGTGGCTATGATCACCACACCCCCATGGTTCACCCCGATCCCTTATCGGGTTCCCACCTCTACCTAGTGCTCACATCTATCCTCTCCTCCCCCTACAGTACTTTCTCAATCCTCACAAGCAGTTGCTGCTGGACATTCCCGCTAGCCTCTCTCATCTCAAAAACCTCCAGGCAGGTGGCCATTGCGTGACACACTTCCTGGTGGAAGTCACAATAGGGCAACGCAACCCTACCTTCTATTCTCCTCACTCCTCCTCGAGCTCCTCTATTTCCTCCTCTTCCTCTTACGATCTCCATAGCTTCCTACTACGGCGTGAGGGGGACCCTCTGTCCCTACCTCCAGGCCGGTTGGTTGATCCTCCTTTGCTCGCAGAAGTTGTCCCTTGCTTAGAAACCTCCTCCCTGTCCCTGAGGGTGACCCTCCTGTGGCCTCCAGCTCAACCTATTGTTTGGCTCACGCTGCCCCCATCCTTGATGCTGCCCCTATCCTCGGGGTTCCTCCCTTCACCTCTCCTCTCTCTGCTCCTTCTGCCTTCCTGCTCCTGATTCTTTCCCGTCATCCTCCACCAACTTGGCCAGCTTCTTGGCAAATGTCGGCTTGGCCGCCTCAATCTCGATCTCCTTTGCCACCCGCTCCATCAGTTCCTCGAAGGAGAGGGGGGAACTCTCTTTAGCTCCATACTAATGAAGCTGGACCTCAACCTAAGTGTGAATGCAAGCATCACCGTGTAACCCGGCATCTCCTGAACCTGCAGAATCTCCTCTTTGAACCTATCAACATAGCATCCCAGCACCTCCTCCGGCTCTGCTTGATGTGAAATGTGCGAATAGAAAATGGAAGTCCGGAAAATGGACAAACAGAAATTTTTGTATTTCAAAAAAGGTATCAATTACATGGTATAGCCTCTCTTTTATAGAATGGAGGAGATGAGAGAGATTACAAATAAACAATATGGGACTAAAAAATATCATGTACAAGCAGTTTAACATAAAAATAAGTCGCCAAGCCGTGCGGTTTGGTGAATGGACAAACCGCCCGACAACCACAAGAGAAAGATACCAAGCCGCCATACTAGACCGCCAGGTCGCCCGGTCACCAAGTCGCCAAGGATAGAATGATAAACCTCCAGAGCGCCAACAACAGCAGGATAGTAACAAACCGCAGGAGAAAACCCGGCAGACCGCCCGGTCTGCAACCCGCCAGAGTCAGACCGCCGGTCTGTATTCTGCAACACTCCCCCTCAAGCTGGAGCATATATATCGATCATGCCCAGCTTGTCGCAAATGTGATGAAAAGAGGCGGATACTGGCTTGATGAAAATATCAGCCAACTCTTTATCGGAGGTGACGAACGAAGTACAAATTTGTTCCTTCAGAATCTACTCTCGAATGAAATGGCAGTCAACTTCTATGTGCTTGGTTCTCTCATGGAAGACTGGATTTTAAGAGATGTATATGGAGGCCTTGTTGTCACAAAACATAGGTAGAGGATGGTCGTAGACCTCTCCTAATTCAAGCATAAGAGCTCGTAACCACTTCAGCTCACACGTGGTCGATGCCATACTTCGGTTTCTGCTTCTGCACTGGACCTGGAGACTACCGACTGTTTCTTTCTCTTCCAGCTCACAAGGTTCCCCCCTACAAAGGTGCAAAAACCTGAAGTAGACTTGTGATCTCGTTTGTCATCAACATAACTTGGATCAGAGTACGCCTCAACCCTTAAATGGCCATTCTTCTAAAAGAGAAGTTCTTTCCTGGGAGCTGATTTAATATACTTCAATATCTTCAGGACCGACTATAAATGGCACTCCCTAGGAGCTTGCATGAATTAGCTAACCTTGCCAACAGCATAGGCAATGTCCGGCTTGGTCACTATGAGATATATGAGTTTAGCAATCAGACGTCGGTACCTCGTAATATCAGAAAGAAGAGGAGAGTCATCTGTCCAGGTTTTATCTTCTCCAGTCACCATGGGACATCGGGCAGGTTTAGCCCCAGTCATCCCTGCCTCTTTTAACAAATCAAGAGCATACTTCCGTTGGGATAGGACAAGAGAAGCGGGCTTCCGAGAAATTTCTATCCCCAGAAAGTATTTTGGAGAGCCCATATCCTTTGTAACCAGGTTTTGTCGAAGATGATTCTTGGTCAATATTATCCCAGCGTGGTCATCTCCAGTAAGAAGAATATCATCCACATATACTGCAAGCACCACTAGGCCCAGCGACGTTTTACGAGTAAATAGGGAGTGATCAGCAGAACTTCTCGTAAAACCAACAGCCACCACAATCCCGCTAAACTTGTCAAACCAAGCGCTAGGACTTTGTTTTAGGCCATAGATAGCCTTCTTGAGCCGGCAAACCTGTGTCTCCCCCTAAGAAACATATCCCGGAGGTTGCTTCATGTAGACATCCTCTTGGAGATCCCCATAAAGAAAGGCATTCTTCACATCCAGTTGTGAAATGAGCCAATCTCTATTGACAGCCACAAAGAGAAGGACCCGAATAGTGCTGAGATAAGCAACTGGAGAGAAGGTGTCAAAGTAATCAACGTCATAAGTTTGGGTAAAGCCATTGGAAACAAGCCGAGCCTTGTAACGATCCACACTGCCATCGGGAAGGAATTTCACCACAAAAACCCAGCGACAACCAACAACATCGGTGCCAACAGGAGGAGGAACCAGGTTCCAAGTACCCCGTTCAGTGAGAGTAGCAATCTCGTCATCCATTGCAGCTTTCCAATGCGGAATGGCAAGGGACTCCTGATAGGAACGGGGGTGGAAGTGGTAGAGATAGCCAGTGTGAAGTCCCTGCGAGCAAGCGTCAGACAATCATATGAAATAACTGCAGCAAGCGGATGGTGGGTACAAGCCCGAACCCCTTTGCGAAGGGTAATGGGGAGGTCCATGTCAGGAGGCGCCTCAGTATCCGGAGCATCCGTGGTGGAGAGAGCTGCCCCGAGAGGAGAGAGCGACGGCTGCGAAGAGGAGGGAGATGGCGGAGGTGGAGAGGGAGGAGTAGAGGATGGGGATGGAGGAGGAGGAAAGACCTAAGTAGGAGGGGATGGGCTAGAGGGAAGAGGAGGAGGAAGACAAGAGTCCATGGGAAGAGGAGAGGAGTCGTTAGAGAAATAGGGAGCATTTTCGAAGAAGGTAACATCCGCGGAGATGAATTGTTTGTGAAGATGGGATCAAAATAACAGTATCCTTTCTGAGTGATAGAGTAGCCCAGAAAGACACATTTGGTGGAGCGAGGAGAGAGTTTGTCGCGGGTGGCGGAGGGAGCCTGCACAAATGCCGTGCAGCCAAAGATACATAGAGAAAGAGGAAAGGGATCCTTTCCTGGATAGAGAATGGAGAAGGGCATTTTACCGCGGAGAACAGTGGAGGGAATGCGATTGATGAGGTAGCAAGAAATGAGAACAGCATAGCCCCAGTAGGAGCGGGGGACACGCATTTGCATAAGTATGGTGCGAGCAATATCAAGGAGGTGACGGTTTTTGCGTTCTGCCACCCCATTTTGTTGGGAGGTATAAACGCAACTCGCTTGATGAAGAATTCCATGTTGCATACAAAATGAGGAAAAGGCTTGACTAATGTATTCTTTGGCATTATCAGAGCATAATACTTTAATAGAAACATCAAACTGATTTTTGATTAAATGATAAAAAGTTTGTCATACATCAAAGAGTTCAGAGCATTCTCGTAATAGATACACCCAAGTATAATGTGAGAAATCATCAATAAAAGTTACAAAAGAAGAGCTACCCCGACCAACAGTGAGGGTAGGAGCAGGCCCCCCAGATGTCGGAGTGAACAAGATCAAACGGACGGGTAGAACCACGACCTTGATTTGGAGGGAAGGAGGAACGGTGATGCTTGCCAAGCTGACAGGCATCACAGTGGAGAGGATAACTGCCTGGAGGGAGGTGAGGTAGCAGCTGATGAAGAAGCTAGGGGGAGGATGCCCAAGGTGGATATGCCATTGTAGGAGATGTGTAGAAGAGGAGGAGAAGGCGGAGAGAGCAGAAATGTTGTCGAGGAAGTAGAGGCCGCCGCTCTCAGTCTCAGTAGAAATCATCCGTTGGGAGCTCGGATCCTAAAAAGAGCAAGAAGTAGGAGTGAAGGTGATGGAGCATTGAAGCTGCTTGCATAAAGATGTAACAGGAAACAAATTGCAAGGAAACTTGGGCACATAGAGAGTGTCGGCCAAGTGAAGAGACGGAGTGACATGAACCACTCCCGTTCCATGAACCGGGGAGGGAGAGCCATCTGCAACAAGGACCGTAGGCAACCAATCATGTGTTTCAAGGAGAGAAAAGCATTATGGATTCCCCGTCATGTGATTAGTTGCACCAGAGTCGATGAGCCATTTACCTTAAGTAACCACGTGAGCACTACCTGAGGAAGTGACCACAGAAGCGGATGGCTTGTAAGAGGAGGTGGAAGTGTCACCAGAAGGGAGAAGATGGGGATGCTTCAGCCAGCATCGATCCAAAAGATGCTCGGTGCGGCCACAGTGAGAGGAGAGGAAGCGGGAAGAACTCCGACAACTAGAATGACAGTTGCGACTACCAGAGCCGCTACATTGAGTCTTGTGAGCATATTGTTCTGGAGGAGAATAAGACAAAAGCGGACGCTGAAGAAGAGATGTTACCACTGCAATGCGTGCGGACGTTGTATCCAAGTTGGGAGAGTCCGCTTCACCCAAGATTTGTTGGCGAATCATGTCATAGGAATCAGGAAGTCGGAGGAGGTAGCACACAACAAGCAGTTCTTGAAAGTGCTTGTGTTGTTCGGCAAGATCTGCAGAGAAGGGCTGATGTTGAAGGATCTCAGTGCCAAGAGCTTGAACTTGTTGATAAGCGGTAGCATGAGATATAGACGGACGGGCAAAGAGGTCCACATACAAGGTATAAATGCGGGACGTCTGAGGCCCCTTTGAGTACAGAGCAGCAAGATGAAACCATGCCTTCTTAACCATCTCATCATGATGGATAACAGGAAGACATTCATTAGAAAGACTGTTAGCAAGCCAAGTGCGGACAAGCGCATCGCTAGCATCCCAGTCATCAAACTTAACAGAAGAGGTGGCAGGACGATCATCGGTAAGGTGGTGGCATTTGCGTTGTGAGCGGAGAAGGAAGGTGAAAGAGACACTCCAATCCAGGTAGTTGGAACCAACCAGCTTGGAAACGGTGCCAAGATTCCCGGAGGGAACGGGAGGAGGAGGAGGAGTTGTGACGGGAGTATCGGGAGTAGCAGTGGTGGTAGAAGAGCTGGAAATGGCCATGGAAGAAGCCGCGCGGGTAGAGGGAAGACAGTAAGGCCGCACGGGAAGAAAGAGGCCGGGGCGGAAACAAAAGACCACGGCGGACAGAGGAAGAAGCCGCAATAGAGAAAAGGAAGAAACCGCGCGGGAAGAGAGCAGGCCGCGCGGACAGAAAACCGAGAAGCCGCGAAAATAGGCCGCTGAGAAGAAGACGGCCGCGCAAACAAAGAAGGAGAGTAGATTGTGCGAACAAAGGGTAGCGACAAAAGGGAGGAGAGGCCGTGTGAACAAGTGGAAAGAAGGAGATCAGGTCGCGCGGGTAGAGAAGGCCCAGAATCAAGCGGCCAAGATCGCGGGCTCTGATACCATGTGCGAACAGAAAATGGAAGTCCGGAAAATGGACAAACAGAAATTTTTGTATTCCAAAAAAGGTATTAATTACATGGTATAGCCTCCCTTTTATAGAATGGAGGAGATGAGAGAGATTACAAATAAACAATGTGGGACTAAAAAATATCATGTATAAGCGGTTTAACATAAAAAGAAGTCGCCAAGCCGTGTGGTTTGGTGAATGGACAAACCGCCCGGCAACCACAAGAGAAAGATACCAAGCCGCCACACTAGACCACCAGGTCGCCCGGTCACCAAGTCGCCAGGGACAAAATGACAAACCACCAGAGCACCAACAGCAGCAGGATAACAACAAACCGCAAGAGAGAACCCGACAGACTGCCCGGTCTACAACCCGCTAGAGTCAGACTGCCAGACCGCCCGGTCTGTATTATGCAATAGGAAACAAGCACTCTGCTCCCTTATTCCTCTTCTTGGACTTTGAGAACCTCAGCAAGAACCCACGTTGCTGTTCCTCGAAGCAATAAATCAAACTTGCAGGCAACTGCTGGAACCAGTCCCTGGCCTTCTACATCAGAGTGATGGCAAAGAGCCTACACTTGAAGGCATCTAACATTTGACATATGGAAATGGCATCCTCAAACCACTACACATGTTGCATGGGATTGTCCATCCCCAAATAATAGGTCATGTCTGTCTCCCGGAACCCCTCCGGAACCGGTGTTAAAATGATGAGCTCATTAAAGGGGCTTCCGCCCCCTGCCTGCCGAGAGGGCTCGTTGCGCGACCTAGGCTCGCTAGCCTTATCCACACTGGTCTACCCGGGAAACAGCTCTCGTATGGGGACATCCCTTTTCGCAGCCTCTGTCGGGACCTCCTTCCCCGGGCGCTACCCGGGAGTGTTCATGCCAAATGACGGGGCCGGAACTACCATGACCTGCGGCGTGGCCCACTCGCTCCTTGCCGAGAAGGCTAAGTTGATGGTCTGGAGGACTTCTCGCATGAAGTCTTCCAGCATCCCCAACGTCACACCACTTCCCCGAGTGGGAGAACCCCTCGAGCCTGCTCCTTCTCCTTCATCCCCAACCATGAGACTTAACTTGGGATTTTTCATGTGTCAGCTACGGTTCACGCTCACTGTACTAGAAATGTTGAAGCCAAAAACTAGCCTCAACGAGAGTTCGAACCTATGGGTCAAGATGACACCTATATCTCCCAAACCTTAACTCCTGGCTAGTGATAAAAAATCAAGAACTGACCCTAAGCCACAGCTGGGAGGTCCCTCCTCTAACCCAGAAGTTCTCTGAGCTCTTCCCCTCCAAAACTAATTGTTGGGCTGGGAGTACCTCAGAAAGCTCTAGAAGGAAAAATGAGAGTATGATAAAATCTGCTTTCTGAGGTATCTTGTGGGTCTATTGATAGATTTTCAATATCTGATCTACATAAAACGTAATTATGATGCCCTAAAATTACTAAAATGCCCCTGGACTGGTCTGCCAATAGCCAAACTCCACTGTCTACCGGCCTCAGAACAACTCCAAGTAAAAAGCGTTGAGTGGCGTTGAGACCACTCAATGCCACATTAACTTCACTCAACGCCAACATCAGCCAGAATAGCATTGAGTGGTGGTTAGACCACTCAACGCCGCGTTGACTTCACTCAACGCCAACATCAGCAGGAATAGATCTAAGCTAAAAGTGTTGAGTGGCATTGAGACCACTCAACGCCGCGTTGTCTTCACTCAAAGACAACAACAATCAGAATAATTCCAAGTTAAATGTGTTGAGTAATTTTGAGGCCACTCAACACCACGTTGACTTTACTCAACGCCAACAGTCATCCAGAACATTTCTAAGTCAAAACGTTTATTGGCGCTGAGACCACTCAATGCCGCGTTGACTCCACTCAACGCCGATAGTATCCAAGATATTTCTAAGTTAAAAGTGTTGAGACCACTCAACGCCGCATTGACTTCACTCAACGCGTCACTTCCAGAAACTATTCTAAGTAAAATACATTGAGTGGTGTTGAGTCCACTCAACGCCTCAGCATAATTCATCGAATGGCATCTAGTGCACTCAATGCACATGACGTCCGAAATCCAGAAAATATTCTAAGTCTAATTTCTTGGAGTGGTGCTGAGTCCACTCAATGCCTCATCTTAATTCATCTAATGACATCGAGTGCAGTCAACGCACTCGACATCTTTATTAGAACCCTACCTGTGATTTGGGCTAGGTTCACTCTTAGGATTGCTGACCCACCATGTATAGTCTAGTGTCATTTGTTAGTTCCAGTGTTTTTAGGTCAATCTCTTAGGTCAGTATACTTAGACCTACCTTCAGAAGACTTAAGAGACAAGACAGTTTTGAAGATAGCAGAATTAGTCGTTCGACGATAGCTGAACTCAGCTCGACGATCGTCGATCTCAGATCGACGAACTCAGAATTCATTCTATGAGTTGATCTCGACGAAAGTCTAGCTCAGGTCAACGAACTGTGAGCTTATATCAGGATCTCAGCTCGTCGAAATGCCTTCTCAGCTCGACGAACTTGGAGCTCAGTTTGTCAAGTACATTTCCTGCTCGATGATCTTGGAGCTCAGCTCGACGAAGAAAATTTATCAGCAAGACGAACTTGGATATCAGGTCGACGAATACTTTCTTGTGTTCGACTATCCTTATGCATATTCTCAGATCGACTAAGCCAATTTGAATTCAAGGATTAAGTCAGTAATAGTCTGATAATTAATGCTTAATATCCCCAAGAATATAGTCATTCCTAGCAGTATTAATTAGGATTTCGCAGAGTTCTTACTTGGCATATTTACTGGGACAGTTGAGGAAACACATTGAAGACAGAATACAGTCGTTTCATTTCCCAGAGAATATGCAGAGGATTTGAATTTCAAATGAGCAGTCATATATAAAGGAAAATTTCAGAAGACTATTGAAAAAAACACATAGAGAATATACATAGTGACAACAAAAATTTTACTGTCAAGAAGAAGAAGAGAGAGAGAACATCTCAATAGAGAAAGAACTTCTTGTTCATCATACTCGTCTTCCTCAAGCTTTTTGAAAGATATGGTACCTAAACACCTAGAGGGGGGGGTGAATAGGTGACCTAATCCTTTTCTAACTTTGTTGGCAGCCAAACAGTTATATCACAGATTTCTAATTACTTTTGCACAGCAAACAGCAATAACAAAACATACACACCTAATCCACAGTACAATCACAGCACAGCACACAGTGTTTTATAGTGGTTCCCCAAGATATGGGTACATCCACTTTCCCCCTTCGCCTATCTAGCAGTGTACTAGATTCGGCCAAACTTCTCCACTGTCTCAGAACCCAAATTGGTTCCTACACCTCAGGCCCAAAGCCTTACAACTCAGCTTTATCCCAAAGCCTACACTCAGCCAATCAAGGCCTACACTCAGCCAACCAAGGCCTACACTCAGCCAACAAGGCCTACACTCAGAGATATCTATCTCCTACACTCAGGCTAACAAGCCCTACCCTCAGCCTTTATAAATATAGGCTTACAATTCACTCAGATCCAATGGATCCTACAAGTTAAAAATGTTTTACAAATAATAACTCTACAACTCAGAATTAAAGGAGGGGAGTTGAGAGATTCTTGATGAGTTCTTGGAAGAACTCAGCTGGATTCACCCTGACTTAGCTTTCTTCAAAGCTTCTTGAGTAGAACTGAATAAGACTGAATCCTCTGCAGTTGTTCCTTGACCTCTGCCACTTAAGATCCAGACTGAATCTGAATCCTTCTTCTCAGCCTAGTTCCAAAGGCTGATTTCTTGGATGGAGCCCTCTCTCTCCAACTTCTTAGATCTGCACTTGAACTGTTAGATCTTCTTATGTTGATACTCTTTGTATTACTTCAATAATTACTTCAACAACTCTTAACCACTTTCAACAACTTTGAACAACTTTCAACAACTTTGAACTTCTTTCAACAACAGTTTCTGTAAAATGTAGGTGCCTATTTATAGGCTTTCTTCATGGTAACCGGCTGGACCGGTTCATAACTGACTTCTGACATCTCTGACAGTTGCTCTAGACCGGCTGGAACGGCAGCTGTCAAGTCATCCAGTCACTTCTTGAAAATCTCTAACTGTCTGTAAGTGTCGAGACTTTCTGTCTTTAAGTGTCGACACTTATAGTCCAAGTGTCGACACATGTTGTGTAAGTGTCGACACAAGTCTACAAAGTGTCGACACATATCCTTGTATGTCTCGACACAGATTCTTCTTCATGTGTCGACACTGAAATTGAGTGTCGACACAAGTACTTGTTCTTCTAGCTTTTGCTGAATTCTTCTATGTGTCGACACATCTCCTTTGTGTCGACACATCTTCTTGTGTTGAATCTGTCAAGTGTCGACACTGCTTCTTGGTGTCGACACATAGTCTTCTATGTTGAATCTTGCTGAGTGTCGACACAGCTCCTTGTGTCGACACACCTTCTTGTTGTTGAGACTTCAGCTGAGTGTCGACACATTCCCATAGTGTCGACACTTGTACTTAGAATAATTTGTTATTCTTTCTGTTCTTTGCTAAGTGTCGACACAGCTCCATGTGTCGACACTTTCTTCAAGTGTTGAGTCTTCAGCTGTGTGTCGACACATTGTTCTGGGTGTCGACACATACTTCAAATGCTGACTCTTCTGTTGAGTGTCGACACATTGTGTTGGGTGTCGACACTTACTTCAAGTGCTGACTCTTCTGTTGAGTGTCGACACATTGTGTTGAGTGTCGACACTTGTACTTAGACTCTGCAGACTTTTGCTGAGTGTCGACACAGCTCCAAGTGTCGACACTTTCTGGTGTAGACACAGCTTCACTGGGTGTCGACACAGCTCCTTGTGTCGACACTTTCTGTCTGCACTTTTCTTCACTGAGTGTCGACACAGCTCCAAGTGTCGACACTTTCTGTCTGGTGTCGACTCTGCATCCCAGGTGTCGACACAATGACTCCAAGTGTTGACACTGCTTTTCTGGGTGTCGACACAAGTCTTCTTAAGTGTCGACACTTTCCCTCTAGGTGTCGACACATGGACTTAGAAACTTTTTGCTTCAGTCCAGTGATTTCTTAACCTGCACAAGTAACTCAAACATACATCAAATACATTATGATGTATATCATTAAGTTGGGTGAGGCTTCTTCAAATCAGGTACATTTGACCAATGTACCCAACAATCTCCCCCTATTTGGAGAAGTCATAACCCTTAGTCAATGATATACACCATTCATAATTAAAAATTACAGAATGATGTACAGCAGATTATATTCAGCAGGGTAAACATAAACATGTAGAAAATCACACATGTACACACATTCATCATTGCAGAACAATCAAGAAATAGACACATTTACAGAATAATCATGAAATATATTTATCATATATTGTTCTAACATTGTTCCTTATACATTTTCAGCAGTTTACAAAAATGTTTTTCATTCAAAAGATTACAACAATCTTCAAGTCAATTCCTAATCTATTTCTGGTTTGGTTCTTTGATAACAATGCCTTTGCCAGGTTGGATTTGAGCTTTGACAGTGGCTTCAGCAGTTGCAGCATCAGCAGGCTTCTTGCCTTTTAAGTCCTTCTTCTTCAGCTCTTCTGCTTTGATTTTCTGCCTCTCAAAATAGTGGTATGGCTTGGGGAAGTACTTGCTAGGCTCCACTGCAGTAGGAGGTAGCTTTCCCATCTTTGCCTTTCTTCTATATTGAACAATTGCCTCCTGTCTTATTTCATGTTTCCTCCATTCTGCTTCAGAGAACCACTTGTTCCTTTCATGAGCATTGTCCTTGGCAGCTTTCCAGGCAGTTAAAATTATATTCCTAGAGGTAGGGCTCCACTGTTCAAAGTCTGGCCTTTATTCTGCTTGTTCCCTAAACCTCTTCTTTGACAACCTTGCCTCTTCTTCTTTCTCTAATGCCTCTTGCATAGCTGCAGAAATAGGTTGAACAACCTTTTCCAGAACAACATTTGACTTCCCTGCAGTTGGGCTATACATCTGGTGAATATCAGCTTGAACCATGTCAAAATCTGGAGGTGGATATATGACCTGAGCTACCTCTGGTTGCTCACCTCCAAGATATGCACTTTGAATCCCAGATTCAGCAACATTATCATCATCACAGAGTGGAGGATAGCCCAGTGTAGCTCTGATGGAGTTAGATATCCATTTGGCATGGTCAGAGCTAGCTTTGACTAAAACTCTCTCCCCCTTTATGACTTCTTGGGCAACATGATCTCTTACATCATCCTTCTGGAATCTGATTTGACTATCCAAGTACCTAATTCCATCTTTAAAGTAAGGTTTAAGCTTAGTGAGCTGTTCAGAGATGGCCTTCTGGGAATCTTGAATTGCAGTCTTGACAGCAGTAATCTCAGCTTGAAATACTTTATCAAAGTCAGCCTTAACTGCAGCAGCAGATGTAGAAGGTTCAGCAGTCTTATTCTTCAATTCGGTGACTATAGCATTGTGTGAAGCAGTCAAGTTGTCATTCATCCTTAACTGATTTTCCAGTACATACCCTTGCTTCAATGCTATATCATCTACTTGGGCTTTGATCTTCTCTTGGTGTGTAGCCAGATACACCACTGCATTGCCACCCTTGTGGAAGCAGTCTGTCATCTCTTTCTTGTTGAGATTCATCTCAAACCTTATAGATTTTATATCTTGGGCAAGATCAAACTGTAATGATCTGTGCCCTTCATCAACATAAGCCTCTATGGCTTTCCTTTGTTCATCCATTTTTATCTGCAGTGCAATCAATAAAGCACTATAATCAACAGTTGGAGCTTGTTGAACTATAGGCTGTGGGGCTATAGATTGCAAGGCTTTCTTATAACTCTGACTTCTCCTCTTGAAGACATAGAGTTTCTTCTTCTTAGCCTTTGCAGCCTCACCTTCTTCAGATTCTGAAGTGCTGGCTATTTCAACCCTTTCCTTAGGGCTTGGAGGTTTGTCAGCTTGCACATCAGGTGCTTTCTCACTTTCTGGCCTTAAAGGCTCTTCCAGAACTGTCATTTGCTCCCCCTCAGCAGCAGCACTCTTATCTTCAGCAGCAGCATCCTTGTCCATATCAAAATCTTCTTGATCTAATTTAGAAACAAATCTTCCATTGTATATTCAGGTGGAGACTGTGCAGGAGAAGTTCTTGGTTCTTCAACTACTTGATCAGGAACCACTTCTAGTACAACAGATGTGTCTTGGATAACAACATCTGGTTCTTGGCTAGGCAGCTGAGTTTGCTGAGGAACATCAGACAAATCAGCATCTTCTATAAGATATTCTAAAGTTTTTAGGTCAGTGAGTACCTCTTGGATAATGATGGTGGCTTGCTCACTGTCCAGAGTAGAGGGTTCTTCTACTACTGGAGGCTCCCCCTGGCTTTGATCCCTGTGGATGGGGCTAGCCTGTGGTAGCTCCCCCTGGATCTCAGCTACATCTTGAGCAGCAGGGGTCTTCTCTGCAGCCACTTCCTCTTGATCATCAGGAGTGAAAACAACTTGTTCTTCACTCCCTGAACTGCTGGAGGACTCTTGTGTCACAGGAACTTGCTTCCTTTTCTTCTTAGGAGGACTGTCTTTCTCAGTAACTGGCTTCTCTGGGGTTGCCACTTCCTTGGACAACACCCTGTCCCATCTGGAAAAGATCCTTAGATCCATCTTCCTCATGTGGTTTATCTTACTTCCTGCAGCTGTATTCATTACCTCTGGTATGGTACCAGCTAGGTAGAGACTAAGTATTCTGCCCAGGTTGGGCTTCTTCAGACTCTCCTTGATTTTCTCATACACCACTTGAGACCAATCTGTTTTCAGAGTGAAGATTATTCTTGTCATGATTTCAAACATGTAGGCAGACACTCTGTCATGCCCTCCAGTCTTGCTGAGTAAGACTTTTCCTACTATCTCAGACATGAACTTCCCTTGGTTATTCATGCCTTTTCTGTTGAATACAGATCCTATCTTCATCTTAGGATCAAGACCACACCAGGTAAGAGCTTCCCTGGTCTTTGATGCAGTTACTTCTTCTTCATCTTGTGTTTTAGGTAGCTGGAGTACCTTCCTCAGACTTTTTGGTGAAATCTTGACCTTAGATCCATGAACTCTGGATTTGATTCTATATCCAGATTCATCTACAGCAGCTCCATTAAGGAATTCAAGAACTTCCTTTTTCCAAATCTTTGTTGGTTCTGAAACCAAGTATTCTAGTCCAGAATTGGCGACTAGGGTTACCACCGACTTGATTTCGTGATCAGCTTCATCGAATGCGCCTCGCACTAGCTCATAGCCCTCGTTAACGTTCTCCTCAAGCTTAGGAGCCATTAGGGTTTGGAGAATTTGTCTTTAGAAAAGAGAAGTGTCGACACAGGAGTTTTGGTCTCGAAACTTTGAAAGCGTGTCGACAAACAAAGACAGAACCCTATTTATACCTTTCTGATTTTGAAGATGAACAGGCGGGACAGCTATCTTAAAATGTGTCGACACTGGCAATAAGTGTCGACACTGACTTATAATGTCTCGACACATATGTGTCGACACAAGTTTAGTCAACAGATTTTATGTGTCGACACTTGGTTATGTGTCGACACAACATAACTCGACACATTGTCGAGACTTTACTTAGAAAATTCTGAGTAAAACTTAAGTGTCGACACCACATTGGATGTGTCGACACCTACTTGACATGTGTCGACACTAACATTCTGAAGTGTCGACACCACATTCCTAGATGTGTCGACACCTTTTTCCTGAAGTGTCGACACCACTATTCTGTGTCGACATAGACTTGTCTATGTGTCGACACCTTTTTACTTAGTCATTTTCAATCTGTAAACTTACTCTAAGTTTATCATTCCTAGTTCAATTTTGAATCTATTGAACTTAGCTTCTTCTAGTGGCTTAGTAAACATATCAGCTACTTGTTCATCTGTTTTAACATATTCAAGTGAAATATCTTCTTTTTCTACATGCTCCCTAAGAAAATGATATTTAATCTCAATATGTTTTGTTCCTACTATGGGATACAGGGTTATTAGCTATTGAAATAGCACTAGTAGAATCACAGAAAAGTGGAGTTCTACTTACCTGAAATCCATAGTCCTCTAGCTGATGTTGAATCCACAGAAGTTGAGCACAGCAACTTCCTGCAGCCACATACTCTGACTCAGCTGTGGAGATAGCCACACTGGTTTGCTTCTTGCTACTCCATGAAATTAGTCTTCCACCTAGGAATTGACAGGTTCCAGTAGTGCTCTTTCTATCCTCTTTGCATCCTGCAAAGTCTGCATCTGAATAACCTGTTAGATCAAAATCTCCATTCCTAGGGTACCAGAGGCCTAGATAGGGAGTGCCCTTTAGATATCTCAATATTCTTTTGACTGCAGTCAAATGAGACTCTTTAGGGCAGGCTTGATACCTTGCACAAACACATGTAGCATACATGATGTCTGGTCTACTAGCAGTCAAGTATAATAGGGAGCCAACTATCCCTCTATACAAGGTTTCATCTACAGGTTTCCCTGCATCATCCTTGCTAAGAGACATACTTGACCCCATAGGAGTCTTCATGGTACTGGATGAATCCATACCATACTTCCTTATGAGTTCTAGGGTGAACTTTGACTGACATATGGATAAACCACTTTCAGTCTGTTTAACTTGGAGACCCAAGAAAAACTTCAGCTCTCCCATACTACTCATTTCAAACTGACCTTGCATAAGTTTTGCAAACTTTTTGCAAAGGCTGCTTTCAGTAGACCCAAATATAATGTCATCTACATATATTTGGACTAGTATGACTTTGCCTCTAGATTCCCTAAGGAATAGAGTCTTATCTATTTTCCCCCTTGAGAATTTGTTCTCAATGAGGAAACTAGATAGGGTTTCATACCAAGCCCTAGGGGCTTGCTTTAACCCATATAAAGCTTTCCTAAGTCTATAGACATAATGAGGTAGAGTTGGATCAACAAAACCTGAAGGCTGCTCCACATAGACTTCTTCTTTTAAATTACCATTTAGGAATGCTGACTTGACATCCATTTGGTATACCTTGAATCCTTGATAGGTTGCATAGGCCAAGAACATTCTTATGGCTTCCAGTCTGGCTACTGGAGCAAAGGTTTGATCAAAATCAATACCTTCTTCTTGCCTATATCCTTTAGCAACCAGTCTAGCTTTATTCTTAATGATGACACCTTGTTCATCCATCTTATTCCTGTAGATCCACTTAACTCCTATTACATTGTGGTCTTTAGGTTTAGGAACAAGTTCCCAAACCTTGCACCTCTTGAACTGATTAAGCTCTTCTTGCATTGCTTCAGTCCATTGTGGATCTTGTATTGCTTCTTCAAATCTTTTAGGTTCAACTTGAGACAAAAAGCTGGAATAGATTGCAGCATTCATGTTTCTACTCCTGGTTTGTACTCCTTGTCTTGGATCTCCAATAATCAGCTCTACTGGATGATCTCTAAGATGCCTGTGGGCTGGAGGCATCCTCACTTCAGGTTGAACCACTTCAGCATCTGCATCATGCTGTATTCCTTGGATTTCTTCAGCAATTGGCACATGTAGTTCTCCCCCTGGACAGCAGCTACTCTCCTCTCCTTGCTGTCTTGCAGCAGGCACTTCTTCTATAGTAAGCTTGTCCATTTTCTTTGTCAAACCTGTGGGGCTGCATACATTGCTAGACAACTCATTATTAATAAGTTTAGTCTCATCAAAAACTACATGCACTGATTCTTCTACAACTTGTGTAGTCAAGTTGTAGACTCTATAAGCCTTACTATTATTGTTGTACCCAACAAAAATTCCCTCTTGGGACTTGGCAGCAAACTTAGTTAAGTAAGACTTCCCATTGTTAAGTATGAAGCATTTGCAACCAAAGATCCTGAAGTAGGATAGGTTTGGTTTCCTGCCTTTCACAACTTCATAGGGGGTCTTGTTTAGCCCTTTAGTGATGGTAGCCCTATTTATAACATGGCATGCAGTGTTAACTGCTTCAGCCCAGAAATACTCTGGCAGTGATGTATCACTTAATAGGGTTCTACCAGCCTCTATCAAGGTCCTATTTTTCCTCTCAGCAATGCCATTTTGCTGAGGTGTTCTAGGTGAAGAGAATTCTTGAAATATCCCAAAGTCTTCACATAGTTTTGTCATGCTTTCAGACTGAAACTCAGTACCATGGTCACTTCTAATTTTGACCACAGTACTATTTAGTTCATTCTGAATTTGCTTGACAAAGCTGTAGAAGACACTAGGTGTTTCAGATTTCTGTCTTAAGAAGAACACCCAGGAAAACCTTGAGTAGTCATCTACAACTACAAGGGTATAGACCTTCCTACCTAAGCTGTGAACTGGCATTGGACCAAAGAGATCCAAATGCAAGAGGTACAAACACCTCACAGCATCTTTGTTATCTATGCTTCTAAAGGTGGATTTAGTCTGCTTGCCCTTTTGACAAGCTGAGCAAATGCCATCTTTAACACACTTAACTTGAGGACCATTCCTCACTAACTCTTTGCTAAAGAGTTTGCTAATAGTCTTGTAGTTAAGATGGGCTAGCCTCTTGTGCCATTTGACACAATGAGAGACTGTCTCATCAGCTACAAGACAAACTGGAGAACCATTGTTCTCAATCATAATGTCTAGGCAGTAGACATTCCTCTTCCTATAACCTGTCAAAATGATCTCTTGATCACTTGACCTCTTGATATGACAACCATTTTTAACAAATGAGATGTCATACCCTACATCACTTAATTGACTTATACTTATTAGGTTGTGTTTCAACCCTTTAACATAAGCCACTTGAGTAATGGTAACTAAGTTTGAAGAAATGTTACCAAACCCTTTGATGATTCCTTTTTCAGAACCACCAAAGGTCACTTTAGGACCATTTTTGATTGGAATGTAGTCCTTCAGTAGTCCCCTAGTTCCAGTCATATGTCTGGAACATCCACTGTCCAAGTACCATGTAGGGGTATGGCCACTTGGACTCACCTGCAAAACAAATTAATGAACCTTAGAACCCAAAGTATTCTTGGGTCCTTGGTGATTGTTAGTTTGCAATTTGACAAACCTACCTACTGGCTTTCCAACAGGTAGTTTGGAACTCACTTTGGCACTCACATTGTGCCAACAGTCCACTGCAAAATGGCCAACTTTGCCACAGCACCAACATTCAAATTTATTGTACCTTTGCTTAGGTACTGCCTTGGCTGTCTTGACTACAGCAGGCTTGTTGAATGTTGGGGCTTTGCCCTTGGACTTATACTTGGACTGCTCAGTCCCTGCAGGTCTAATAAAGCCCAGTCCAGCTTTACCCTTGTGATGAACAAATTCATCAATTAAAGGGTAACACTGACTTAGGTTTAGAAAACCTAGCAACCAAGTCCTTCTCCTTCTGAAGATTGTTCTCCAGACTCTTAATTTGATCATTCTTAAAAGTGATAGTTCCCATCTGAATCACAGTAATGTGTTTCAGCCTGGCTATCTCATTCAGTTTTTGATCAAATTGCTTCTCAAAATCTGTTGCAGCAGCTTTAAGATCAGCAATTTCCTTTGCCTGACTTTTGGCTAGGGTCTTGCTTTTCTTGTAGGCTTGCAACAGTACCTTATATTCATCTATAAGCTGATGAATATCTTCCTCAGACTCAGATACATTCTCATCACTTGATGAAGAAGAATCTGAATCTGAACTAGAACAAGAAACTGAATTTAAACTTGAACTTTGTACCTGACTGGGTCCTGGCTGCTCCAGGATTTTGGCACTCTCTGTCAAAGCCATTAGTCCTTGGCAATGACTGTCTTCTTGTTCATAAATTGACTCCAAGATCTGCATGAATTCTTCCTCTTCTTCTTCAGCAAACAGCCCTATGTAGGCTTCAGCCTCAGACTCAGTTTCTGAAGAAGAGATATCTGATAGAGTCTTCTCCTTCTTAGCAACAAAAGACTTTTCTTTCTTCCCTTTGAAGTGAGTCTTTTTCCTGTCACCAGATTCCTTTCTCTTCTCTGGACAATCTGCAATAACATGGCCCTGTCTATTGCAGCAATAGCAAACAATCTTTGAACCAGTTGCCTTGCTTGATTTTGTCCTTTTCTTGTCATTCTTTGAAGACCTCTTTTTCTGATAAGAGTCTTCCTTTCCTTGTGATGTAGAAGGCCTTGACCTCCACTGTTTCTTTTTCAAAAACTTCTGAAAGTGTCTAGTGAAAGCAGCAAAGTCTTCATCACTTTCACTGCTCTTAGACTTTGTGCTGACAGACTCATCAGACTCTGATTCAACTACCTCTGGAGGTGGAGTTAAAGACTTATTCCTGCACTTTCTGGGAACTTCTGTCTTGAAAGCAACAGTTCTTTCTTTGTGCTCAGTCCTTGTTGATTTCTCCTCCTCTTTCCTCACTGTCAACTGCATCTCATATGACAATAACTTGCCAAACAGTGTAGGAGGAGGAATTTCCCCCAACTTAGCCATTTCTCTTATGGCACAGATCTTGGTGTCCCAATCTTTGGTTAGGGACCTTAAGAACTTGTCATTTAGTTCATAGTTACTGAACTCTCTTCCATAAGACATGAGTTCATTAACTATTCTGTAAAATTTCTTATAGCACTCAGTGATGCTATCACCCTTTCCTTGCCTAAAGCTTTCATACTCCTGATTTAGCAAGGACTTCCTATCTTGCCTAACTTCTTCAGAACCTTCCATATAGACAATGAGAGTATCCCACATCTCTTTTGCTGTTTTACAGTGAATTAAGTTCTGAAAAGTTGCATCATCAATGGCACTCACTATTATGTTCTGTGCCCTCTTGTCCATGGTGGCCAGGACAATTTCATCCTTAGTCATCTCAGAGAAATCCTTTGGAGTTCTCTGATTTGCATCCAATACTGAAATCTTCATTGGCACATAAGGCCCTTCCTTAACTGTGATGTAGATTCTAGGGTCAGAGGCTTCCATAAATAGCCTTACCCTTTCTTTCCAGATCCCAAAGATCTTCTTTCTGCATATGGGTAATTTCATGGAACCCAATTCCTTGTGATTCTCATAAGAACCCATGTTTCTTGATTTTCTTGATTTTCTTGAAACTGTGTAATGCCTTACACTGAATCTGCCAAACAGGATCTCCTCAGACTGTTAGTCCTTGTTTTGAGGAACCTCCCTCTGATACCACTTGAAAGATATGGTACCTAAACACCTAGAGGGGGGGCGAATAGGTGACCTAATCCTTTTCTAACTTTGTTGGCAGCCAAACAGTTATATCACAGATTTCTAATTACTTTTGCACAGCAAACAGCAATAACAAAACATACACAGCTAATCCACAGTACAATCACAGCACAGCACACAGTGTTTTATAGTGGTTCCCCAAGATATGGGTACATCCACTTTCCCCCTTCGCCTATCTAGCAGTGTACTAGATTCGGCTAAACTTCTCCACTGTCTCAGAACCCAAATTGGTTCCTACACCTCAGGCCCAAAGCCTTACAACTCAGCTTTATCCCAAAGCCTACACTCAGCCAATCAAGGCCTACACTCAGCCAACCAAGGCCTACACTCAGCCAACAAGGCCTACACTCAGAGATCTCTATCTCCTACACTCAGGCTAACAAGCCCTACCCTCAGCCTTTATAAATACAGGCTTACAATTCACTCAGATCCAATGGATCCTACTAGTTAAAAATGTTTTACAAATAATAACTCGACAACTCAGAATTAAAAGAGGGGAGTTGAGAGATTCTTGATGAGTTCTTTGAAGAACTCAGCTGGATTCACCCTGACTTAGCTTTCTTCAAAGCTTCTTGAGTAGAACTGAATAAGACTGAATCCTCTGCAGTTGTTCCTTGACCTCTTCCACTTAAGATCCAGACTGAATCTGAATCCTTCTTCTCAGCTTAGTTCCAAAGGCTGATTTCTTGGATGGAGCCCTCTCTCCAACTTCTTAGATCTGCACTTGAACTGCTAGATCTTCTTGTGTTGATACTCTTTGTATTACTTCAATAATTATTTCAACAACTCTTAACCACTTTCAACAACTTTGAACAACTTTCAACAACTTTGAACTTCTTTCAACAACAGTTTCTGTAAACTGTAGGTGCCTATTTATAGGCTTTCTTCATGGTAACCGGCTGGACCGGTTCATAAATGACTTTTGACATCTCTGACAGTTGCTGTAGACCGGCTGGAACGGCAGTTGTCAAGTCATCCAGTCACTTCTTGAAAATCTCTAACTGTCTGTAAGTGTCGAGACTTTCTGTCTTTAAGTGTCGACACTTATAGTCCAAGTGTCGACACATGTTGTGTAAGTGTCGACACAAGTCTACAAAGTGTCGACACATATCCTTGTATGTCTCGACACAGATTCTTCTTCATGTGTCGACACTGAAATTGAGTGTCGACACAAGTACTTGTTCTTCTAGCTTTTGCTGAATTCTTCTATGTGACGACACATCTCCTTTGTGTCGACACATCTTCTTGTGTTGAATCTGTCAAGTGTCGACACTACTTCTTGGTGTCGACACATAGTCTTCTATGTTGAATCTTGTTGAGTGTCGACACAGCTTCCTTGTGTCGACACACCTTCTTGTTGTTGAGACTTCAGCTGAGTGTCGACACATTCCCATAGTGTCGACACTTGTACTTAGAATAATTTGTTATTCTTTCTGTTCTTTGCTAAGTGTCGACACAGCTCCATGTGTCGACACTTTCTTCCAGTGTTGAGTCTTCAGCTGTGTGTCGACACATTGTTCTGGGTGTCGACACATACTTCAAATGCTGACTCTTCTGTTGAGTGTCGACACATTGTGCTGGGTGTCGACACTTACTTCAAATGCTGACTCTTCTGTTGAGTGTCGACACATTGTGCTGGGTGTCGACACTTGTACTTAGACTCTGCAGACTTTTGCTGAGTGTCGACACAGCTCCAAGTGTCGACACTTTCTGGTGTAGACTCAGCTTCACTGGGTGTCGACACAGCTCCTTGTGTCGACACTTTCTGTCTGCACTTTTCTTCACTGAGTGTCGACACAGCTCCAAGTGTCGACACTTTCTGTCTGGTGTCGACTCTGCATCCCAGGTGTCGACACAATGACTCCAAGTGTCGACACTGCTTGTCTGGGTGTCAACACAAGTCTTCTTAAGTGTCGACACTTTCCCTCTGGGTGTCGACACATGGACTTAGAAACTTTTTGCTTCAGTCCAGTGATTTCTTAACCTGCACAAGTAACTCAAACATACATCAAATACATTATGATGTATATCATTGAGTTGGGTGAGGCTTCTTCAAATCAGGTACATTTGACCAATGTACCCAACACTTTTCCCTCCAGCAAACAATCATCATTCTGAGACCAAAAGTTCAATCACTCAGATATATATACTGGAAGGAGAAGTTCATCATTGAATACACCTTGAGCAAATCTTCCACTCTCTTGATCGATCTATAACTCATGGAGAGCTTTGACAACATCAAAATCCACTAGTCTTCTCTCAGATTGTTGACAGAGAAGAACACCATCACTTTTCTATCTCCAACTATGTACAGGGTTATAACTCCCTTCAAAAGTTAACCCCTTTGGTTGTTAAGTCTCCTGATCAAAAGACTTACTTTGGTTTTTGGGCACCTGATCAAAAGCTCAAAGGGTTGCTAGATCTCCCTTAGAAAAATTGATCTTGTAGTGACAGGGCACCTTAGCAAAAACCTGTGGTGGTAGGGTACCTAATCAAAAACCAGTAGTGGATTCCTACTATGGTGGTGGAAGAGTGGATGTACCCAAGTTTTAGGGGAACCACTATAATTTCCTTGTGACGTCTGGATTGCCTTTACTTTTACGTTTATGTACTGTGATTTCTTTCCTTATATACTTATATATCACTATACTTTTAATCTGCAATAAAAATCTGTGAATAAATTTTTAATAATCTATTCACCCCCTTCTAGAGTAAACTTAAGATCTATCCCTCACTCAGTGGTATCAGGGTATCACTTTCAATTGGTATCAGAGCCGTCAGGTTGGGTTTAATTGGTTGTACATGCTAACACCTGAACCAAAAGATCCTTGATAGATATTGATTATTCTAGTTTGTTCTTTTTATCATGGCACAAAATAAAGAGTACTCAAGCACCAGACCTCCAGTGTGCAACTTAAATAAGTTTCCTCTTTGGAAAGAAAGGATTAGATTATATATGAATTCTTTTGATGAGGACATATACAACTCTATCTTGACAGGTCCCCCCACTCCATCTGCATCAACAAGCACCTCAGCAGTTCCACCACTTGAGTCGTCAGAAGCTCAGAAGAAATTGAAGATAGCTGATGCAAAAGCTATGAACATCCTAGCTCAGACAATGTCTGATGATATTTCCTAGAAAGTAGCTGAATGCTCTTCAGCCAAGGATATATGGATTCACTAAATGCAATGGTTGCTGGCTCAGTAAATGAAAGAAAGGACAGAAGGTCCCACTTGATTTCTCAATATGAGAACTTCAAGAAGGGTGAATTAAAATCAGTTGCTGACATGTACACCAAACTCAGTCTCATCATCAATGAACTGAAAACTCTTGACAAGGACATCTCTTTAACAGAGATGAATGACAAGATACTTATGTGTTTCCCTAGCACATGGGACTCCAGGATCTAGCCAATCAAGGAAGCCAGAAGCATGAATGAGATCTCAACAGAGACCTTGTTGGGAAAGCTCAAGTACTATGAGCAACTTATCAAGACAAGGGAAACTGAGCAAATAGCTTCACCATCACCCAGGAAAGAAAATAGCATTGCTTTTCAGGCTATAGTTGAAGAAGAAGTCATTCCCGCAAATGAAGACCTCATGAGTCTTCTAGCCAAAAGATTCTACAAAATGGCCAGGGAGGACCTCAGAAGAAGATCATCCGAAAATGAAGACAAACCAAGGTATGACAAAACCCCCACTAAAGAAGTTGTCTATTATGGACGCAGGAAACCTGGACATATTTTGCCAGAATGTCCTGAAAAGAAGAAGGAAAAGAAGAACGAGATAGACTACAGGAAACACTCCAAGAAATCCTCTTCCAATAAATATAGGAAGAAAGAGAAAGGATTTGTAGCTGAGACCTGGAGTGATTCAGATTCAGACTCTTCATCCAGTTCCAGTGATGATGAAGAAGAAGCAAAATCTAGAGAGGTATTCTTGATGGCTATCAATGTATCTTGCAGCAATATAGAAGCTAAAGTTTCAGAAGCAGAATCTAAACTAGAAGAGGATCAGGTAACCTCTTCCTTTGATTTTATTTCAGAATAATTTAAAAGTGAATTTAAATCATTATGAACTGATTTGATTAAGTCTGAGAAGGAAATCAAACTTCTCAGAGAAAAATTGACTGAATTTGAAATTATTTCTTCAAAAAAATTTAAACTTAAAGAAGAATTACTAACTGCTAATAATCAAATATTTTCCTTAGAAACCAAACTAAATGAGGCTAAGAAATTTGAAGAATCCCTTAATGTGAGAAGTATCAAATTGATGGACATCACAAGCACAGTGAATGTCAGACTTAATGACAAACTGGGTTTGGGAGCTTCATCAAGTTAGCCTCCTATTTTGCAGAAAAATATATTATCCACCCCCATCAAATTTGTTTCTGCTAGAGGCAAAGAGAAAGTAGAAATTAATAATAAACCAACAGAAACTTTATCTAAAAATCAACAGAAGAAAAAGAAAAAGAAAATGAAAAATGTTAATAAGAATAATGTTCATCATTTTTCATCGAACCAACATCAACGAAATGCATATGGTTTGTCGAACTCAGATCGACGAACTATAAACACAGATTTTATATATAACTATTCTTCTAACTGCGATCGACGAAATCAATATGGTTCGTCAAACCGTGATCGATGATATTGGGGCGCATAAAATGAATATTTTCATTCTCTGAGCGGAGTTCAACGGACTCATCCCTATTCGTCGAACGCAGATCGACGAACTTACAGGAAATCGTCGAACCCAGAATATTATAATAGAAACATAAATTCTTTTAGAAATTATAATCAACCAATAACATTTATTAATCCTTTTAACCAATGGATAATTCCACCTAGAAAATATCACTCATTAGGTTATAAGGATCAACCAAATTATTCTTATATTTCCAGTTACTCTTATGAAAGAAATCAAGGACCCAAGGTAACCTGGGCCAAAAACTCTTAACTTGTTTTCTTGCAGATAAAGAACTATCTTACCACAGAGCAACAATGGTACTTGGATAGTGGTTGCTCAAAATATATGACAGGTACAAAGGCCAACCTAAGTGATTTCAAGGCAAAGCTTGGACCCAAAGGGATTTTTGGTGACTCTAATTATGGACAAATAGAAGGCTATGGAAATGCCAAGATTGGAGCAGTGACATTCAAGAAAGTTGCTTATGTGAATGGTCTAAAGCATAACCTCATCTCTATAAGTCAGTTATGTGATGAAGGTTATCAGGTATCTTTTAACAAATCCTTATGCTCTATTATCTCTGAAAAAAAACAAAATCTTTTAACTGGTATTAGACAAGGTAACATATATTTAGTTAATTTCAATTCAGCTAGTTCAGAGATTTGCTTTTTTAATCAGATTAGTAATTCTAATGAATTATGGCATAAGAGATTAGGTCATGTAAACTTTAGGAATATTGCTAAATTATCTAAGGACAATCTTATTAGAGGACTACCTTCCGGCCCCTACAAGAACGAAGGACTCTGCAGAGCTTGTCAGTTAGGCAAGCAAACTAAAAATAGTTTTAAATCCATTAATAAAAGTGCGTCACCCAGAATCTTGTATTTGCTACACAAGGATCTTTTTGGACCCATTGTTGTACAAAGTCTGGTAGGTAAATCTTACACTTTAGTTATTGTAGATGATTTCTCTAGAGTCACTTGGGTATTCTTTCTGAGAAACAAGTCTGATAACTTTAAAGTTCTAACAGATTTTCTTAAGAGCATACAAATTGAGTTTTCTACTCAGGTTGCATTGATTAGAAGTGATCATGGCGCCGAGTTTGAATCTCTTCTCATGCAAGAATTCTGTGAGAAGGAAGGTATAAGACATTGCTTCTCTGCTCCTAAAACTCCTCAACGAAATGGGATAGCAGAAAGAAAAAATAGAACCCTGATCGAATCTGTAGGAACATTACTTACAGATGCTTACTTGCCCCAATACTTTTGGGCAGTGTAAGTTAGCACAACAAATTATGTTCTGAATAAAAGTCTAATACATAAACTTAAGGAAAAGACTCACTATGAATTACTTAAAGGGAAGAAACCTAAAATAAACTATTTTAAAGTATTTGGTTTTATATGTAATACTCACAATAACAACAAGAAACATCTTAGAAAGTTTGAAGCCAAAGCTGCAGAGAGAATTTTTCTTGGATATTCCCAAGTTAGCAAAGCTTATAGGGTATTTAATAAATCAACATTAAAAATAGAAAAATTTATGCATGTAACTTTTGATGAAACTAACATGTCTTATAAGGAGAGAGACATCTCTACCATAGAAAATTTGCAAGTACCAAATTTGTGTGAGAAAATGGATGATTTGATCCTAACACAAGAGGATATATCACATCATTCTCACTAGATTGTTACTGATGAAGAGAGTGAAGAAGAAATTGTTGGAACAGTTGAACCAACAACAACTAACATAATTCCACAAGAGGAATTAATTCCCCAAGCTGTTTATCAACAAACTCCTCAAACTGATTTTGTCACACTTAGAGATCATCCCATATCTCAAGTGATTGGAGACATATTAGTTGGTGTGCAAACAAGACATCAACTCAACCAAGATTTGATGCTAGCTTGCTTCATATCTCAGATTGAACCTCAATCCATAAAAGATGCAGAGCAAGATCCCCGCTGGATTATTGTAATGCAAGAGGAGCTCCATCAATTTGATAGATGTAGAGTTTGGGATTTAGTTTCAAGACCCAAAGACTACCCAGTCATTAGAACTAAATGGGTATTCATGAACAAATTGGATGCTCAAGGAATCATTATGAGGAACAAAGCAAGGTTGGTGGATCAAGGCTATTCTATAGAGGAAGGCATAGATTATGACCAAACCTTTGCTCCTGTTGCAAGGTTAGATGTCATCAAAATATTTCTTGCATATGCAGCATACAAGAAATTCAAAGTCTACAAGATGGATGCGAAGAGTGCCTTTCTGAATAGAGAACTCAAAAAGGAAGTTTATGTTGAACAACCACCAGGTTTTATCTCTCCAACTCATCCCTCTTTTGTTTTTAAATTGTATAAAGCTCTCTATGGTTTAAATCAAGCTACAAGAGCTTGGTATGAGACCCTAGCTAGCTTTCTTTCAGAACATAAGTTCTCTAGGGGCATTGTAGATAGGACTTTATTTTTCAAGCATCAAAAAAATAAAATTTTGTTAGTACAAATATATGTAGATGACATCATCTTTAGCTCTACTGATTCCAAACTATGTAAAAGGTTTTCTGACCTGATGCATTCCAAGTTTGAAATGAGTAGCATGGTTGAGCTTTCCTACTTCCTTGGTATTCAAGTGAAGCAATCCCCTGATGGCATTTTTATCTCCCAATCTAAATATGCTAACGAGCTAATTAAAAGATTTGGAATGTCTGATGCCTCAGCCAAGAAAACACTCATGCCCTCAAATGCTGTGGTTGCTTTTGATGAACAGGGCAAGCCAGTTGATCATATAACATATAGGGCTATTGTTGGGTCTTTGTTGTATCTCACAGCTAGTAGGCCAGATATAATATTTACTACATGTCTTTGTGCAAGGTTCCAGGTGAACCTTAAAGAATCTCAACATATTTTACTTAAAAGAATTTTGAGATATATAAAGGGTTGTCCAAATTTAGGACTCTGGTATCCAATTGAGTCAGAATTTGATTTAACTGGATTTTTAGATGTTGACTTTGCTGGATGTACAGTTGACAGGAAAATCACATCAGGAATATGCCAGTTCCTTGGTGATAGGCTTGTGTCTTGGTTTTGTAAGAAACAGACATCTGTGTCAACTTCAACTGCTGAAGCTGAATATATAGCAGCTGGTAGTTGTTGTTCACAAATCTTGTGGATTCAAAACCAACTTCTGAATTTTGATCTCAACTTAAATAATTCAACTATATTTTGTGACAATACTAGTGCAATTTCTATTACACAAAATCCAATACTGTATGGTAGAACTAAGCATATAGATGTTGAAATCGAAAATCGGTCTCCTGTGGAGTTCGACCCTTGGGGAAGGGGTGGTCTCGCGCCTACTTCACTCCTGCAAGAAAAACAACAAAGAAGACAAGGAGAAACCGACCCAAGGGCTCGGCGGAGAGGTCCCACCACAAACCCGGAAGATCTCAGAGCGCTTCTACTCCTTAGCCAGAAGCCGAGCTAAGGTACCCTCAGAAAGCACTTGAGAACTGGAGCAGGAAGTCACAAGAAGCACGCTTTCTGGGGTACCCCTTGGGTCCTATTTATACTTTTTAGAATCTGGACTGCCAATAACCAAAATAACTGACCTGAAATTACCAGAAAACCCTTGGTCGGGTCTACCAACAGCCAAAATCCGCTGTTTTGAAGGGCTATGGGCAGACCAGCGGGGGAAAAATAGTAAAATGTACCTCATTCATCCAGGCGAGCTGGGGAGCTTTGACCACCTCGGCAGGTCCTGCTCGCCTACTATTGTCGAGTTCCACTGCCAGGGTGCAAGCTGGGACTAGCTCGACAGATGCCGAGCTCGGGGTTTGCGAATAACGATCTCCGGTCGACGATCGTCGATCTGTGATCGACGAATGCTGGGCTCTGGCTCGGCCCCCCTGCTGCCGAGCTCGCCTACTGTCTCCAGCCTGATCTGTCAGGTTCCTCACAGCCTTGCTCGCCGAACACGGGGTTGTACACAATCCCCGCTCTTTTTGAGCTTGGCAAAGCTCGGAAAGAAACATCCAACCCCAAGTGTACGACGAGCGCGGGTTGGCAAGTTGGAGGGAATCTTCGGGTGGGGTCCACCTGCGACTTATATATATGCACCTGCCCACCTGCCTGACTCTTGCCATTCCCCTTGCTCTAACCCTGCCGAGATGCCGCTTCCAAAGGAGATCCAAGAGCGCTTGGACCGAGCTCGCCAAGCTTCCGCAGCTCGCGTAGCCGCCCTGACGGCAGTTCCTGCTAAAGTTCCTCAAATTGATATTGTCGAGCCCGGCTCCAAGAGGTCAAAGCCATTCCCTCCGGCGGCCGAGCCCATTTACCATGACCTGAGGGCCACCCTAGAGCGCGAGACCGGCTCTTCCACCCGAACAACTCTTGAGAAGGATAGAGAGGTGGTCGTAGTCGGCGACGACCCGGATGGTCAACCAGACGGCGGGGGCGTCACACCGCGAGAGCCCACACCGCGAGGCGAGACGACTCTCGCGGACTCACGGTTCACAGCACCGGACAACCGTCCCCAGGACCAGCCTCTTCTCTTTGTGATCCTGCCTGTGAGCTCGCAGAGGTCGAAATCGCCAGTGTGCGCCTCCCCTCCTCGCCAAACTGACGTGGTCGCGGGGGCGGGTCTGGGAACCATCCCCACCCCGGGATTCGAGCTCATCTCGCGGGGGGCTCGCGGCCCAGGTCGCGGGAAGGATTTGAGGTTCATCCCTCTCCACATCTCCTTTGAGCTGCCGAGCTCGTCAGGTCAATCTTGCTTGACTTCTTGCCCCATGAGTTTTTTCTGCGTTTCTCTTCTTGCTGACACTTGTCTTCACAGCCCTTCCCAGTCAATCCGCTGCCGAGGAATCCTCGCGGGCAGCCCACTACTCTCCCCTCCCTTCCCCAAGCTCGCTGGACTCCTACCTGGGCCCTGAGGTGGATCAAGGCGAGCTGACGAGGAGGGAGGTCAAGCTCCTCAAGAAGCTCGTGTGCGGGCTGCGCGAGGTGCAGGGGGTCAACGAGACGCTACAGCGCGACTACGCGCGTCTCGCCGACAAGGTGCAGAGCGCCCAGGCTGGCGAGCTGATGTCCCCCTCCCGGCTCCTGGACGAGATAGATGATGGACTCTCGGTGGCGCAGAGGAACTCGGGAAGGATCCGCGAGCTGCTCCGTGCGCGGCAGTCTGGGGGGGCGGGGGTCCCGAGGCCGGGGTAGGTAAGTGAGCGGCTCCTTTGCTGAGCCGACCGGTACTCGCATCCCGATGCCCTCCCTGCTCGCGCTCCCTGCTTTTTCGTTCCTGAACATTGTCTGTAATAAGTAGCTTTTAGAATATTCTTGGACATGTTATTCAAATAATGTACTGCAATGTTTGACTTAGCCTTGGTTGGGATGCGCCGGAAGTCGGCGAGCTGCGGTGGCGTGCTGGGGTGGCGAGCTGGGGCGGCGAGCTGAGCCGATTGGACGGCCTGCCCCAGATTTCTTTTCCTATAAATAGCCCCCCCCCCCCCCCCCTCACCTACCCCGTACTGTGCCTTTATTACTTTCTTTCCCTCTCTCTGTGCTTCTTTCTCTTCCTTCCGCGCTCCACACGTTCCTCCACGATCATGGGCAAGACCAACCCAGATGTCGACGGCTGCTCCAAGTGCGCGCAGCACTTCACAGATTATTGCTTCTTCGATGGGCACACCAGCGAGGAGGAGCTCGCATAATTCAAGGCCGCGTATGTGCCGCCGGGTTTCGAGGCGCGCAGGCCCGGGGAGGGCGAGGCTATCAACACGTTCTACGAGAACGAGCTCGCCTTCCCCATCTCGCATTTCGAGGTGGGGTTGCGCCCCCCCCCCCCCCCCCCCTCCTCTGGCCGGAGATCCGGTAAATCTTAAAATACTACGGCGCGGTACCCACCCAGCTGAACTCCAACGCCGTTGCAATGATGGTGGCGTTCGCGAGCTATCTCCGGCGGGAGAGGATCGAGTTCAACCTGACAGTGTTCAGGAAGCTGTTCTCCTACAAGGCGACGTCGGATGGGGTCGCCTACTTAGGCGGCTCGCTGATCAAGGTTTGCGAGATCGCGAACAAGCATCACACCTGGATGACCAAGATCGCCTTCATCAAGGGCGATCGCGGAAACATCACCTACTCGCCCCAGCAAAAAGGCGAGGAGGTCTACCGCCCCCCTGCTGTGTCCGGCAATGACGCCGAGATACACAAGTACTTCCTCCACAAAGACTTTGAGGTCGCCTTCCTGCGGAGGAGCCTCCACGCGCTTCCCCCTGTTCTATCCAACGAAGGTATTGTTCTCTCCTCATCTTGCCGATCTCGTCCGATCGCCGAGCTCGCCATATTGTTGCAGAACCAATTCTAATTTTTCTCCAAGTATTTTCCTTGCAGGGGAGCGGATTATTCCTGTGAACCTGCCATTCGCGGATTTGGGATCGCACCCGAACCCCCTCGCCCGCGAGAAGGCGGCGGCGTGCCGAGATGAGGCGGTCCTCTCACATCCCTCTTCCAGCAAGAGGCGACCTGAGGATGCGGGGTCGAACCCGCCACACCGCCAGCGACCTCAGAAGAAGATGCGGAGAGCCCTGTTGGCTCCGCGAGGGCAACAACAACAACAACATCAACAGCCCAGCCCCAAATACATCAGCTCGTCGGAGACCCCTCCCGACGCGTCGCCGGAAAGCCCGCTGAAGGAGATTACCAGCAAGGGTCGGAAAGGAGGGGAGGGCCCTTCTTCCACGGCGGCGATCTCCCCTCCTCCATCGGCGAAGAGGGCAGCCCGCGAGCGCGCGCCGCCGAAGCAACACCCCCTCTTCAACTTCGGCGGGCGGTGGAAGGACTCGGCGGGCGAGCCCATGCTGTAGTGGGATGAGCTCGCTCATCGAGTATCCATCTCCACCCTGCACTCCTCCTGGCACGACCGCGAGCCCGCCACCGGTCATGCCTACGCCCTCGGCTTCGGCCTGTATGGCCGTGAGGATGCCGAAGCCTACAAGAAGATGACCCTCCGGCAGCTCGGCCATGAGGGCCTGCAGGCCCACCTGTGGACCATGGAGCTGCACCACATGTTGACCCGCCGCAGCTTCGCCCTCAGCAACCAACTCCAAAAAGCTGAGCAGGCTCGCGACATCGCCAAGGATAAGGTCACTGACCAGGCGAGGCGGCTCGGCATAGCGGAGGGTCTACTCGCCTAAGCCGCCGGCGGGCTGGTAAGTGTCAAGCACTACCCTTCTCTTTTACTTAGAACATTTTGCGCTGATACCAGACTGAATTCTCTTTACCAGGATGCCAAGGCTGCATGGGAGCTTCAGGCTCGCAATGCCGAGCAGGGGGAGGAGATCAGCCAGCTGCGCGCACGCCTCGCCGAGCTGGAGGGAGCGAACACGAAGCTGAAGGGGGAGAATCAGCACCTCCTCCGCGAGGTCTGCCGCCAGGCGGAGATCTTCTTCCCGCCCCAGGACATCGACCCTACTCTCCCCTACAAGAGCCCGTGGATCTATTGGCGAGGCCGACCTCGCCGAGAGATTGCGGATCAACTCCATCCAGGCCACCGATTGCACCCTCCAAATGGTGAAGGACTCGGGGATGCTGGTGGAGGGATGTGAGGGGGTCTCGGCCTGGGACCTGATGCCGAGCCTGTTCCCGGCGACACCGCCCAGCGACAAAGAGGACAGCATGGACGCGATGTTCGGGAAGGGCTTCTCGGACCAGTCGGGTGGAGGCGAGGACCAGTCCGGCGGGGGGGGGGGGGGGGGGGGGGGGGCGAGGCCTGAATGTAGCTTGTACTTTCTCCCTTTTCCTTTTTTGTTTACTCGCCGAGGCGAGCCCCCTGTAACTATTTTTGTAAACACTTGCTTAATGAAGGAAAGTTTTTTGATCATACCCGTGCCACTTTTCTTTTCCCTTTTTCTTTGTACTTTGTTTGTTATGCTCTGAGTACCCGCAAGTGCTTCCCCACGCGATCTCGCCGAGACAGGTTCCGCGAGTAGGGTAGTCATGAGTGCGCGCCCGCGAGTGGGTACGTTTTGGGTGCTCGCCGAGCCCCAAGCGATTCGGGAGCAGGGTGCTCCCCGCCCTTGTCGCGCCACTTTAACTCGCCCGCGAGCCATCCAGTTTGAAAACAAGAGAATCTTCTAAGGAAAACAGGCAGAGGGGTGAAGTGCCTCGTCATGGCTCGCCTTCCTTCAGCGAGGCCCGGGCTCGCCGCCTCTTTGCGTGCCGAGCTGGGGTCGGCGAGTCCAAACTCGCCTGTGCAGAATCTTCTTGCTGATACCGAGCTGGGTTGGGCGAATCCCAACTCGCCTATACAGAACATCTCCCCCTTTTTCCTTGGCATTCAGAACTTCTTGATCTTTATCTGGCGATTTCGAGGCCGACACCATCGAGTGACTTCCTGCCCTGCCAGCGAGGTGAGAGCCTGACAGCGGGATCTGCTCGAGGCCAGGGATGACACCGAGTGACTTCCGACCCTGCCAGCTAGGTGAGAGCCTGGCAGCGGGATCTGCTCGAGGTCCAAACACATTCCATCGAGTGACTTCCAGCCCTGTCAGCTAGGTGAGAGCTTGACAGCGGGATCTGCTCGAGGCCAAGGATGACACCGAGTGACTTCCGGCCCTGCCAGCTAGGTGAGAGCCTGGCAGTGGGATCTGCTCGGGGTACAAACACATTCCATCGAGTGACTTCCGGCCCTGTCAGCTAGGTGAGAGCCTGACAGCGGGATCTGCTCGAGGCCAAGGATGACACCGACTGACTTTCGGCCCTGCCAGCTAGGTGAGAGCCTGGCAGCGGGATCTTCTCGGGGTCCAAACACATTCCATTGAGTGACTTCCGGCCCTGTCAGCTAGGTGAGAGCCTGAAAGCGGGATCTGCTCGAGGCCAAGGATGACACCGAGTGACTTTCGGCCCTGCCAGCTAGGTGAGAGCCTGGCAGCGGGATCCGCTCGGGGTCCATACACATTCCATCGAGTGACTTCCAGCCCTGTCAGCTAGGTGAGAGCCTGACAGCGGGATCTGCTCGAGGCCAAGGATGACACTGAGTGACTTCCGGCCCTACCATCTAGGTGAGAGCCTGGCAGCGGGATCTGCTCGGGGTCCAAACACATTCTATCGAGTGACTTCCGGCCCTGTCAGCTAGGTGGAGCCTGACAGCGGGATCTGCTCGAGGATAAGGATGACACCGAGTGACTTCCAGCCCTGCCAGCTAGGTGAGAGCCTGGCAGCGGGATCTGCTCGGGGTCCAAACACATTCCATCGAGTGACTTCCGGCCCTGTCAGCTAGGTGAGAGCCTGACAGCGGGATCTGCTCGAGGCCAAGGATGACACCGAGTGACTTCTGGCCCAGCGAGCTAGGTGAGAGCCTGGCAGCGGGATCTACTCGGGGTCCAAACACATTCCATCGAGTGACTTCCGGCCCTATCAGCTAGCTGAGAGCCTGACAGCGAGATCTGCTCGAGGCCAAGGATGACACCGAGTGACTTTCGGCCCTGCCAGCTAGATGAGAGTCTGGCAGCGGGATCTGCTCGGGGTCCAAACACATTCTATTTCTCTATGCAGGCTAGCTATGACAGTACTGGAGTGTTGAAGAAATTTATTATAATCAAAGTATCACTTACATGCTTCAGGGGAAAAATGTTTTATGTCGTCACCACTCCAGGTGAGACTCAGGGTCTTGGCCTCTACATTTTGGAGTCGATAGCCTCCTGACTTCAAATCTTCCTTTACAATAAATGGTCCCTCCCAGCTGGGGTTGAGCTTCCCTACGAATGCCGACCTCCCTGCTGCATCCACCTTCTTCAGCACCAAGTCCCCTTCCACGAACTGCTTGACCCTGACATGCTTGTCAAAGTACTTGGTCATTCTTCTTTTCACCTCCTCCTGTCGGATAGCGGAAAGGTCCCTCAGCTCTTCCGCCATGTCAAGGGAGAGCCTCAGCTCCTCCTCGTTCTCTGCTTGCCATTCCTTTCGGCCCTCTTTGGCCGCAACGACTCGAGGTGTTTGGACTTCAAATTCCACGGGGAGCACTGCCTCGCACCCATGGGAGAGCTTGAAGGGGGTCTCTCCAGTGGCCGTATTGGGGGTGGTTCTTAGGGCCCAGAGAACCACGGGAAGCTGCTCCACCCAGCTCCCCTTCAAATTCTCCACTTTCTTCTTGAGGAGATTGACGATGATCTTGTTCGCGGCCTCCACCTGCCCGTTGCTCCTGGGGTGATGGACTGAGGCGAACCTGAGGTCAATTCCAAGCTGCTCGCAGAAGCTGGTGAACTTGGCGCTGGCGAATTGAGGCCCGTTGTCCGTGATAATGGCCTGGGTCAACCCATCGCGATAGATGATCTCCCCCCAAACAAAGTTCCTGATTACCTGGGAGGTCACCTTGGCCAGTGCCTTCACTTCCAAGCACTTGGAGAAGTAATCTATCATCACTAGGAGGAACCTCCTCTGCCCACTGGCCTGGGGAAACGGCCCAACCAAATCCATTCCCCAAATTGAGAAGGGCCAGGGGGTCGTGATACTTTTGAGTCGTTGGGCCGGCTGTAGCTGGAGGGGGGCAAACAGCTGGCACTTATGACATCTCCATGCGAACTCCATGGCGTCTTGGCTTAGGGTGGGCCAGAAGTACCCCTGCCTGACTATTCTTCCCTCCAGGGTCCGACTCCCGGAGTGACTCCCACACTCTCCGGAGTGGACTTCCTCCAGGATTCTTTGTACCTCTCCCTCAGCCACGCAACGAGCCAGCATCCTGAGAGTGTCTTCCTGTACAGCTGCCCATTCTGGAGGAGGTAGTATGCCGACTTGTGCCTTAGCTTCTTCTTATCTGCCCCCTCCGGATACTCTCTCGTGGAGAGGAAAGTCGCAACTGGGTCCATCCACGAAGTTTGTTGATCAATTTCCATGAGCTCCCCCTCTTCGACGGAGGGGCGGAACAGGTCGGTGATGGTACCCCCCACCTAGGGACCATGCTTTGCTAGTTGGTCGACTTGTTCATTTTCTTCCCTGGGCACGTGTCGGATGGAGAAGGTTTGGAAAGTGCCTATGACCCCCTTCACTTTGGCTAAGTATAATCGCAGGGTGGGCTCCCTTGCCTCGAACTCCCCGTTGATCTGGGAAGCTACCACCATGGAGTCGGTGAGGACCTCCACGTCCAACACCCCCAGCTCCCTAGCCAGGCATAGCCCTGCTATCACGGCCTCGTACTCGGCCTAATTATTCGTAATGGGGAAGTGCACCACCACCGTCTGCTCAATTAGAGTCCCCTGAGGGCTTTCCAGGATCACCCTCACTCCTACGGAATGCCTCCCCAAGGCGCCGTCTACCTTCACCTTCCAAGGAGCCGGACGGGTGAGCTCTTCCTCTGCCACTTCAATCACATAGTCAGCCAAGAAGTCGGCCATCGCTTGAGCTTTGATCGAGAGCCACGGAACGAATGAGACGTCGAACTCACTCAACTCCACCGACCACTTGGCCAGCCTGCCCGAATGCTCCACCCCCTCAAAGATGTTGCGGAGAGGATGGTCGCTCACCACTCGGATTGAGTGTGCCTGTAAGTAAGGTTGCAGCCTCCGGGCTTAGATGATCAGGGCGAAGGCTAGCTTTTCCAAAATCGGGTATCGGAGCTCGGCCTTCCTCAGGACCCGGCTCACGTAATAAATGGGGAGCTGCTTCTTTCCCTCTTCGCGAACTAGGACGGAACTCAAGGCCTCTGCCCCGACCCCGAGATATAGAAACAGGTCTTCCCCCTCCTTCGGCCCTTGGAGTAGCGGAGCCTGAGTCAACTGCATCTTGAGGGCCTGGAACGGCTCCTCGCACTCCTTGGTCCATTCGAACTTCTGACCTCCCCTCAACATTTTGAAGTAGGGGGAGCACTTCTCTCCTTCCCTGGAGAGGAACCTACTCAGCCCTGCTAGCTTCCCCGTCAGCCGTTGGACCTCCTTAGCATTTCGTGGCGACCCCAGCTCCAAGATAGCCTTAACCTTATCAGGATTCGGCTCGACCCCCTCGGGGGTGAGGAGGTGCCCCAAGAACTTTCTCCTACTAGCCCCGAAGACACACTTTAGGGGATTCAACCGCATCTTGTATTTGCGCAGGGTGGCAAAGGTCTCCTCCAGGTCCCGGAGGTGGGAGTCCACATCCCGACTCTTGATCATGAGGTCATCCATGTACACCTCCAAATTCCTCCCCTTTTGCTCCTTGAAGACCCTATCCATCATCTTTTGATAGGTTGCTCCTACGTTCTTCAGCCCGAAGGGAATCATCTTGTAACAGTAGCATCCATCCCCTGTGATGAATGAGACATCCTTGATGTCTGGGGGGTGCATCCTGATTTGATGATAACCTGAAAAAGCATCTAAAAAACTCATTACAGAAAAACTGACGGCTGAGTAAACCAGTGCGTCGATCCGAGGCAAAGGATAACATTCCTTAGGACAAGCTTTATTAAGTAAAGAAAATCGATACACATCCTCCATCGGCCGTCTCCTTTCTTGACCGTGACCACGTTGGAGACCCAGCCGGGGTATTGGATTTCAGACACGAAGCCGGCCTTGAGGAGTTTCGCCACCTCCTCCCTGATAGGCTCTGCTAGCTTGTTCGCAGTGGACCTCTTCTTCTATTGAACAGGGCGTGTTCCCGGGTCCAGGTTGAGGCGGTGGCAGGCCACATCCGCATCAACCGCCGGCATCTCTGCGGCGTTCCAAGCAAAGATGTCCACGTTCTTCTGGATGCTCTCTAGCTTCCTACCTTGGTCCTCCGGAGTCAGCCCCCCACTGACGCGGATCTTCTCCATCCTGCCTCCCCGGGTGAGCACCTCCAGCTCCACCACTTCTTCCGCAGCCTCTAGCCTGGCCTGCTTTCCCCATTCTTCAGCATCCCCTTCCTCCGGAAGGGGGACCTCTACCTCCATCTCTTCCCCTATGGCCATTACTTCGGCCACCTCCAGATCTCCTCCTGCCGCCTCCTCCTCTGTGTAGTTCTTCATCTCCAGCTCCTCCCCTCCTGCTTCCTGCTCGGCCTCCTCCATCCTTCGCCCCATCTCCTCGGCTCCCTCCTGCCAGGAGATGGTGTTCACCGCAGTGACATAGCACTCCCGCGCCACCTTTGGGTCCCCCCTGACCCGGACCTGAATCCCCTCAGCATTGAACTTCAAGCACTTATGGAAAGATGAGGGGACGCAGCGGAAGGCGCTGATAAGGGGCCTCCCGAAGATGGCGTTGTAGCTGCTGGGGGCGTCCACGATGACGAACCTGCAGTTCCTGGACTGCCCCCCCCCCCCCAAGGTAACATGGAGGCCTACTCCTCCCTCCACTTCCTTCCTCTCTCCTGAAAACCCGAACAAGGGTCCATCCGAGGCCAGCACCCTCTTTTCCTCTACCTTCATCGCGTCAAACGCCTTTTTGAAGACGACGTTGACGGAGCTCCCGTTGTCAACGAGGATCCGAGAGACGGTGAAATTCTCGATGGCTGCCTTGATGACCAGCGCATCACAGAACGGATCCTCGTGATCTGGCATGTCGCTTCTGGAGAAGGTGATCCTCTCCTCCGGAGTTGGGGTCTAGGAGGTGGAGGCAATGCTCCGGTGGTACATGATGTGGAGGCTCGCCTTGCGGGAAGCCTCGACCCCCACCCCCCCGTGGATCACTCCGATCCCTCCTCGGGTTCCAACATCCACTAGGTCTTCGCAACGATCCTCCTCCATTCGAGTCAGGACCTCCTCAATCCTCACTTCTTGTCTCCCCTGTTGCTGCTGCTGCTGCCCCCTATTCCCCCTCATCTCAAGAAATTCTGGGCACGTGGCAGTTGCGTGCCCCTCCTCCTGATGGAAGTCACAATAGGGCAACTCCACCCTCACTTCTCTCCTCCTCCTCCTCATCATTCCCCTCCTTGCCCCCAAGGCTATGGCCATCGCCTCCTCTTGATCGGGAAGCCGGGGCCTTTGGGCCTGCCTCCAGCCTGGAGGGTGGAACTGATCTTGCCTCCCCTGGTAGTGATCCCTTCCATGGTATCCCCTCTATGGCCCCTGCCCTTGCCACTCAGGTCTCCAGCCCAGTCGACGGTCGGGCTCCTGACTCCCCCACCTCAGCTGTTGCTGCCACTGGAGCTGCCTTTGCTCCCTCTGCCGGGGCTCTCCTCTTCTCTCCTCATGTCCTCTCCCTCCTCTCATCTCCTTCTCTTCCTCCGTGGCCCACTTGGTCAGCTTCCTTGCAAACTCCGGGTTCAACGCCTCTCCGTCAACTTCTCTTGCCGCCCTCTCCATCAGCTCCTCATAGGAGAGGGGGGGAACCCTCTTCAGCTCCATCCGGAAGAACCCCTGCTGCAGGCCCAGGGTAAAGGCCATCATCAGACTATGGCCCGGCATCTCCTGGACCTGAGTAACCTCCTCCTGGAACCAGTCCACGTAGCTTCCCAACGTCTCGTTCACCCCCTGCTTGATGTGGAACAAGGACTCGGACTCCTTCTTCCTCTTCTTCGAGGTAGTGAACCTCAGCATGAACCCCCGATGCAGGTCCTCGAAGCAGTAGATGGAGCTGGCCGGTAGCTGATGGAACCACTCCCTTGCCTTCTCCCTGAGGCTGATAGCGAAGAGTCGGCACTTGAACCCGTCCGACATCTGTCGGATGGAGACTACATCCTCAAACCATTGCACATGCTGGACCGGGTCTCCCTTCCCGGTGTAGTAGGACATCTCGGGTTCCCTGAACCCATCTGGAACTGGAGCTGAGGAGACCAGCTCGCTGAAAGGACTACCTCCCCCCACTGGGCGAGACGGCGAGTCTCGCGAGCCCAGCTCGCCGAACCGGCCTCGGCCTGCAGAGCCGGGGAAGAGCTCGCGCCCTGGGGAGCTCTCACCATCGGCCTTCCTCGGCCACCTCCTTCCCAGCTCGACTGTCGGGAGCGTCCTCGCCCAAGAGGGGGCGGCCGCGATCTGGACTACTGGAGTCGATCACTCGGCCCACGTGCCGAGTGCGAACTTGACGAGGCTCAGCACCTCGTTCCTGAAATCTTCCAACATCCCCACCGTGGCGAGAGGCGGGGGGGCGGCGAGTTCGGCCTGTCAGATCCCTGTCCTCCTTTCATCGAACTCGCTGAAGCTTTTCTGCACTGACCACTTTCCACGCTCACCGCACCAAAATGTTGAAACCGAAAATCGGTCTCCTGTGGAGTCGACCCTTGGGGAAAGGGTGGTCTCGCGCCTACTTCACTCCTGCAAGAAAAACAACAAAGAAAACAAGGAGAAACCGACCCAAGGGCTCGGCGGGGAGGTCCCACCACAAACCCGGAAGATCTCAGAGCGCTTCCCCTCCTTAGCCAGAAGCCGAGCTAAGGTACCCTCAGAAAGCACTTGAGAACTAGAGCAGGGAGGCACAGGAAGCATGCTTTCTGGGGTACCCCTTGGGTCTTATTTATAGTTTTTAGAATCTGGACTGCCAATAACCAAAAGAACTGACCTGAAATTAACAGAAAACCCTTGGTCGGGTCTGCCAACAGCCAAACTCCGCTGTTTTGAAGGGCTATGGGCAGACCAACGGGGGCAAAATAGTAAAAAGTACCTCATTCATCCAGGCGAGCTGGGGAGCTTTGAGCACCTCAGCAGGTCCTGCTCGCCTACTGTTGCCGAGTTCCACTGCCAGGGTGCGAGCTGGGACTAGCTCGGCGGATGTCGAGCTCGGGGTCGGCGAATACCGATCTCCGGTCGACGATCGCCGATCTCTGGTCGACGAATGTCGAGCTCTGGCTCGGCCCCCCTGCTGCTGAGCTCGCCTACTGTCTCCAGCCCGATCTGTCAGGTTCCTCACAGCCTTGCTCGTCGAACACGGGGTTGTACAATAGACATTAGACATCATTTCATTAGAGATTGTGTAGACAAAAATAAAATTAACCTTGTCTTTATCTCTACTGATTTATAAAGAGCTGACATCTTTAACAAACCAGTGGATGAAAAGAAACATCTGTCCTTCCTAAATAAGCTAGGTATGATCAATGGAGAAGGCTTAATTTGATTTCTGTCTGTGGTCGAAGAATTGGTCACTTTTCGTGGAACGGAGATCGACGATCTGTGAACTCTTCTTGAGATCTTTCTCGAACGGAGAATGACAAAATATCCTTGCGAAACTTTTCGTCGAACGGAGATCAAAAAATTTTGTTTCTGAAAAGTTTTTCATCGAATGGAGGACGACGAACTATTTTCCCCCCTCTTCTAACTTAGATCGACAATTTTATTTTTTGTATGAGATTTTTTGTCAACCTAAGCTCGAAATTTTTCATTTTTGCTGGACGGAGTTTGCCTTTTCATATTTTAAAAACATATAATAGGGTTTTCAACGAACTCCATCCCGCGCTTTCCAGTTCCCGTGCACTTGATCTTTTGTTTTGCAGGCATGACGATCTCGGCGGTGACTCTTTCTAGTATGAAATTTGATGCAGGTTTCGACATAGACATCGACTATTTCAACCATACAGATCAAATTTTCCAGAATATACTATAGTTATTTGAGGCACCGCAGTTATGACAATTCATGACTCTCAGGATCAAACTTCCAGTACAGGAAATTAAAGAATGGGTTTTCACAGCAGTATTTCCAGACCAAACCACCAACTCTGGATCAATTTCTGGAAACCAGGTTTTTCTTACTCCTGATATTTTAACTGAAATCTTTGGATTTGTTAATGGAGAAGATGATTTTGAGCTAACTAACAATGAGTTTGAAGATATGCTAGTTGTTATGTGTCACACCCAGGGAAACCCTAACAAGCTTTTGAAAAAGAACTTGTCTGTTGAGTACAAGTTTGTAGCAGATGCGGTTGGAAAGGTCATTCTGGGCAAGCACTCTGCCCATGACCATATTACCAGGCATCAGTTTGACTTGATGAGTGCTTTGGTAAATAATAAATCAGTTAACTGGGGAAAGATTATCTTTAAGATAAATAATTTGATTTGATAAATAAAAAGATAAGTAAGAAGGATGTTTGTTTTGGAAGGATTTTGGGAATATTCTTGCAGGCTAAGGCTCCTGAATTATTGGTATCCTAGACCATTTTCATTAATGCCTCCAAGAGGCTTACCTCTGTCCTATTTAGCAGATGGGAGACGAAAATCACCAAGCCCTCCAAGGCCTCATCCTCTAGAGCTTCTGAGGACACCAAGGCTGTAATAGCCACTTCTCCAACCCTAGAAGAAGCTCTTGCTCCTCCTCCATCTCCTCCTCTTCAACAACCATCTCCACAACATTCCCCACTTCAGGAAGATACCTGATGCTTCTACTTCCATCATTCCACCAGACATTCATCTACCATCAACTGTCATTTAAGAAACCCCTTCCACTTTCATTCCACCAGTCTCACCATCTCAACCACCATCTCAACCACAATCACCAATTCATATTCTTGAGGATACACCATCTCTACCTCCTAAATCTCCTCTACCATCAAATCTTGATGATATTCCATCCACCTCTACTCATCAAGCACCACTTCTATCATCTCCAACACACTGTCCACTTCTTTCACCTACTCATGATATCCCTCCATCAAATGTTCCACAACATTTACCAAGCATTCCACTTTCAGTCATCCCTTTAGGATTCTCCATCTGTTTAAACTGTGGTCATACATCTCCTTATACCACCTCTAATCTTGAACAATTTTATCTAAACTTCTCTGATATTGCTAATGATCTTCTGAAATTAATTTCTCCTACTCTGAAGCAGCTCATAGCTAAGGCTATTGCCCCTCTTTCTGCTTCCATCTATCTTCTATCTGCTCATCTTGTTTCTATCTCCACTGTACCTTCTTCTAGGGGCCTGGCATCAAGACTCTCTGAAACCATGTAGGGGGAGATGTTCAATGAAGATGCTCCTCTGCAGCAGTAACTCCAATTCCAGCAGCAGCAGTAGAAATTCTAGCAGTAGAGATAGTTGAAACTCTTGATGATACTGACATAATTTGTTTTAAAGAAGATTCAGTTGATATAGTAATAAACATTGTTGATGATTTCATCATAAATCCCACAGTTGATATTCATTCTTTACTGAAATGTTTTGATTTAGTTCACAGCAATTTTCCAATTTTTGATATGGTTGATACAGTTTCTGATTATTCTAAAGCTATAGTAAAGTATACAGCTCTTATTAGTTCTCAAGTTTTGAAAATAATAAGGACTAGTTTTGATGTTAAAGAAAATGTTATAGAGAAAATAAACACTCCAGAGCCAAAAGTTTTCTCCCCTCCATCATTTGGCTGGTGTGAGTCTCCTATGCCTGATCTAGATGACATCATGTTTGAAGACATGGAACCAGGGCTTACAACTACTCAGGATCAGGACATTCCTGAATCAGAAGTTCAAGATGAATAGCCTCAGGCTGAAGCTATACAGTCATAGCAGACTCATTCTATTCTCTCTGATGATATGCTAAAACAGATTCATGATTTATATGATAATCCAACAGATACCTCTGATGATTATGATGATGAATCTGATGACTCTGAAGATTCAACTTCCAAGAAGAGAAAATACAAGAAGAAATCTCCACCAAAAGATGTACCAAAGCCTAATCCAACTGCTGACACTCCCTATTACATCTTGCATAATATCACTCTCACTCCAGATACACCCCACTGGATGAGATATTCTAAAAATGAAATGAAAGCCAGGAAGAAGAGCAGGAGATACTCTCCTCCTCCACAGTATAGGAGAGGTCCTCCTCCTCCTCCTGCAGTAGGATCTTCAGGAAATATTTCTCAAATTCAAAGGTCTACTTTATCTTCTCATTCTTCTAGACCTTCTTATAGTAGCAGCAAGCAGCAGCAAAGTTCTTAAGGAAGTCAACAATACAAAAAGCAAGGCAAACAACAAAAATCTGAAAAAAAATAGGAAAAACATTCTAGTCCAGAAGACCTCCCTCTCCTACATATGATCCTGAATTGGATCCAAACTACAGAATGGCCAGATTCAATGAGCTGATTGCTCTATCCCATATCAGAAAGGCTAAAGAGGAATGGAAAGATGGATCTCAATTCTCTACTATGTCATCTTATAGAAAGAAAGAGCTGGACAATTACCAGGTAAAGAAACTTTTCAATGTTGATACCTACATGAACTTACATCCAGAAGCTGTTGTGCCCAGATAAATATCTGTGAAAATTTTTGGTGCATGAGACATGAAGATGACTCAGCAACAGGCTTCTGATCCAAAGAGAAAGATGATATTCACTAAACTTGCTTCTTTAGAATATGACTCAGCAATAGGCTTCTGATCCCAAGAGAAAGATGATATTCACTAAACCTGCTTCTTCAGAAGATTCAAAGAAACCATCTTAATCTTTTTGTTTATGCATTTTGATTTTTTTTTGCTAATGTAAACTCACAAGGCAATGTTGTTCATATTTGCTAAATGATTTATGGTTCTGTCAGATATTATTTTATTGCTTTGTGATTTTATTTTTATTTTTGCATAGTGACCTCACCCAAATAGGGGGAGATTGTTAGAGCCATACTTATGATTTGGGCTAGGTTCACTATTAGGATTGCTAACCCACCATGTATAATTTAGGGTCATTTGTTAGTTCCAGGGTTTTTAGGTCAATATCTTAGGTCAGTATACTGAGACCTACCTTCAGAATACTTCAAAGAATTCAAGACTTAAGAGACAAGACAGTTTTGAAGATAGCAGAATTAGTCATTAAATGATAGCTAAACTCAGCTCGACGATCGCTGATCTCAGATCGACGAACTCAGAATTTCTTCTCTGAGTTGAGCTCGACAAAAGTCTAGCTCAGGTGGACGAACTATATCAGGATCTCAGCTCGATGTAGTGTCGTCTTAGCTCGACGAACTTGGAGCTCAGTTTGGCAAGTACATTTCCTGCTCGATGATCTTGGAGCTCAGCTCGACGAAGAAGATTTATCAACTCGACGAACTTGGATATCAGGTCGACGAATCCTTTCTTGTGTTCGACTAACTCCATCCAGATTCTGTTTGACTATCTTTATACAGATTCTCAGATCGACTAAGCTAATTTGAATTCAAGGATTAAGTTCGTAACACTCTGATAATTAATGCTTAATATCCCCAATAATATAGTCGTTCCTAGCAGCATTAATTACGATTTCACAGAGTTATTACTTGCCATATTTACTGGGACAGTTGAGGAAACACATTGACAATAGAATACAGCTGTTTCATTTCCTAGAGAATATGCAGAGGATTTGAATTTCAAATGAGCAGTCATATATAAAGGAAAATTTCAGAAGACTGTTGAAAAAAAAAACACACAGAGAATATACACAGTGGCAATAAAAATTTTACTGTCAAGAAGAAGAAGAAGAGAGAGAACATCTCAACAGAGAAAGAACTTCTTGTTCATCATACTCTTCTTCCTTAAGCTTTTCCCTCCAGCAAACAATCATCATTCTGAGACCAAAAGTTCAATCACTCAGATACATATACTGGAAGGAGAAGTTCATCATTGAAGACCCACACACTGAGAAAAGCTTCCACTTTCCTAATCAGACCTATAACTCAGGGGGAGCTTTAACAACATCAAAATCCATTAGTCTTCTCTCATATTGTTGATAGAGAAGAACACCATCACTTTTCGATTTCCAACTATGTACAGGGTTATAACTCCCTTCAAACGTTAACCCATTTTGGTTATTAAATCTCCTGATCATAAGTCTTAGTTTTGTTTTTGGGCACCTGATCAAAAGCTCAAAGGGTTGCTAGATCTCCCTTAGAAAAATTGATCTTGTGGTGATAGGGCACCCGAGCAAAAATCTGTGGTGGTAGGGCACCTGATCAAAAACCTATAGTGGATTCCTAACAGGGTGGTAGAAGAGTGGATGTATCCAACTTTTAGGAGTACCACTATAATTTCCTTATGTCGTCTAGATTGCCTTTACTTTTACGTTTGTGTGCTGTGATTTCTTTTCTTATATACTTATATATCACTATACTTTTAATCCGCAATAAAAATCTGTGGAAAATTTTTTAATACTCTATTCACCCCCCTCTAGAGTAAACTTAAGATCTATCCCTCACTCAGTGGTATCAGGGTATCACTTTCAGTCTTCAGGTTCTAGAATTATTCGAAGTAAAAATTTGTTCCATTCGTCAACTCCAGTCGACTCACTCGACACTTCCCGACCCTGAGTCAATTCTCTTGACTCAAAATGCTTGCTAGGGACCTAACGCGAAATGAGATGTTACAAATCCTATAAACAAAATAAGAGATTTTGTCCCCGTATTCAGTCTAAGGTTGTGGGGGGAATAAAGCTTGAATATATAATATGCTTGAAATTTTACCTTGGGAAACTAAGTCCGGGTAGCACTTCTGCATCAAGTCCACTGGCTCCCAAGTGTATTCTTCATTCCCGTGATTAGACCATTGGACCTTTATTAATGGTACACTTTTCCGCCGCAATCTCCTTGTCTCGATGTCCACTTTCCAGACTAGCTCTAGTAGAACAGATCTATCAGTTGCCACTACTCCACCTACAGTGGGGACATATTGGTCAGGCCGTAGTAGTGCCTTCCGGAGCGACGACACATGGAAGACGTCGTGCAAATTTTCCATTTTTGGTGGTAGCTCTAGCTGATAGGCTAAAGGGCCAATTCTCTCAACTATATCATAGGTCCCCACAAATCTCGGGCTGAGCTTCTTCATACCACGCACTCATGACACTCCTTGCATTGGCCTGATCTTCAAGAATACCTTGTCATCCACTTGAAATTCTACCATCTGATTCTTTGCATTATAGTACTTTGCTTGCCGACTTTGAGCCACAAGCAAGTGGTCTCGCATCAATCTAACAAGCGCATATGTGTCGTCAATGTACTATATCCCCAAAACTTTTGGATCTTCATCCTGCACCCATGATAATGGAGTTCTACACCTTCTCCCATAAAGTGCTTTGTGGGGAGCCATCCCGATGCTAGCTTGATGGCTATTATTGTACGAAAATTCTACCAGTGGTAGGTGCCTTCCCCATGGTTCCCCTCAATCCAATACACAAAGTCTCAAAAGGTCTTCCATTGTACTGATGGTCCTTTCAGACTGACCATCCATCTGAGGATGAAAAGTGGTGTTAAAGGTAAAGAGGCCATCACTCCTTGGAGGTAAAGAGGCCATCACAATTAGAGACTATCGTCTTAGGTACGCCATGATACCGTACAAATTTCTCCACAAAGAGATATGCTAAAACATCCATATGTGCCTCCTTCTTCATAGGGATAAATCTGGCAACCTTCGTCAGACGATATACAATCACAAAAACTGAATCATTCCCAGAGTGCGTGTGAGGCAACCCGTGAACAAAGTCCATGGAGATATACTCGAACTTCCACTCATGGATGGGCAATGACTGTAATAAACCTCTGGGGCTCTTGCATTCCACCTTCACCTTCTGACATGCCTCACAGTGTGTAATAAAATACTTGACCACACACTTCATCCCTGGCCATAACATGGTCTTTTGCAAGTCGCTATACATCTTGGAAATCCTAGGGTCCACCGAATACTTGGAGCAATGTGTCTCTCTCAATGTCTTCCGGGATTTCCCCGCCCTTGGGGATGTAGAGTCGGCCTCAGAAATGCACGAGGTCATCCTTTAGTGTATACTCTTCAGTAATTCCATCTTCAATTGACTTAATCATAGTGTCCAGAGCAGCATCCTTCCCTTGCTCTACCCAAATTCAATATCGAATGTCGCATATTACACTCATGGCAGCCAAATACTCCAAATACTCCTTAGGATGATCCTTACATATCAATGTCATCCCCATCTCCTCTAGTACCCGTACCAATTCCATTACCATCATTCGATACTCGGGGTTTGACTCAGGTCCTTTTTCTTAACACATCAACTACGGAGTTTGCTTTCCCAGGGTGGTAGTTTAAGATAAACTCATAATCACACAAAAATTCCAACCACCGTCGCTGCCTCAGATTCAACTCCTTTTGAGTATGAACATACTTTAAATTCTTATGGTCTGAGAAGATCTAGCAATGGACGCCATATAGATAGTGACTCCAAACATTCAAGGCGAACACCACTACCACCAACTCCAAATCGTGAATCGGATAATTGGCTTCATACTTCTTCAGTTTCCTCGAAGCATAAGCAATAATATGCCCATGCTGCATCAATACTGCTCCCATCTCTTGATATGACACATCTTTGTAAACTTTAAATCCTTCCTTCCAAGATGGAAGGGCTAGGATGGGTGCGGTGGTAAGCCTATCTTTTAGTTCTTGGAATGCAGCTTCACACGGGGGTATCCACTCGTATGGCACAGCTTTCTTTGTCAAAGCAGTGAGACGAAGGGCTATCTTTGAGATTCCTTTCACGAACTTTCGATAATACCCAGCAAGTCCAACGAAACTCCACACACTGTCCGCTGACTTCAAAGGTGACCATTCCTTCACGGCACACACCTTGGCTGGGTCCACGGCTAGTCCAGTTCTGCTAATCACATGGCCTAAGAAGACAACGTCTCGAAGCCAAAATTCACACTTGCTAAACTTAGTAAACTGCGAGTGTTCTTTTAACTTTTTCAAAACCAAGGCCTAGTGTTCTGCAAGCTCCTCCTCTGTCTTCGAATAGATCAAAATGTCATCGATGAAGATGATGATGAAGACATCTTAGTATGGCTCGAACACCCGGTTCATCAAACTCATGAAAGTCGAAGGGGAATTCGTGAGCCCAAACGACATCACGGTGAACTCATATAGACTGTACCTCGAGCAAAATGTTATTTTTTGTATATCCTCCTCTTGTATCCTCAACTGGTAATACCTCGAGCGCAGATCTAGTTTGGAAAACTAGTGCGCTCTTACTAACTGATCGAATAACTCATCGATCCAGGGTAGAGGATAGGTGTTCCACACCGTTAAACGATTGAGTTCCCGATAATCTATATATAATCATAGTGTTCCATCCTTTTTCTTGAGAAACATGATATGGGCTCCCCAAGGTGATGAACTGGGACGAACAAACCCCAATTCCACTAACTCGTGCAGCTGAACTCTAAATTTGGTGAGTTCCTTTGGGGCCATCCTGTAAGGGGTCCTAGAGATTGTTCGGCACCCGGTACCAGTTTAATTTGGAAGTCCACTTCCCTATGCTGGGATAATCCTCGCAGTTTCTCAGTAAATACCTCAGGGAAATCCAGCATTACCCGCACATCTTTCAAATCAACTACCATCTCTTTTAGTTCAAAACAGATTATTTATATTTCATCCCCTCTCATATGGGCCTTTAAGGTCTGAATTGAAGATAATAACATACGGGGTGCAAGTCTAATACCTTGAAAGATGATATCAGAGTTCCCATGCATCAAGGAAATTTGTTTCTCCGCACAATCAATCCTGGCGTGGTGCCAATCTAACCATGACATGACCAGAATGAGGTCAAATTCTGGCATTCTCAACACTATTGCAGGGGTTCCGAAGAACTTTCTTCCAAGAAGTACCTCCAATTCACACTTTGTGGATGCAGTCATCTCAGATCCATCTGGGAGGCGTACTCTCCAAGAAATATCGATGAAGTATTGCACTCCTTCTAGGTCTTTAACGAAATCTGCCAACACAAACGAGTGTGTGGCACCGATATCGAATAGAGTGTAAGCTGGTTTCCCACCAACCATCACAGTTCCTAGGAATCAATTATACTGATTCAAGCTAGACTCTTGGTATATCTTAGACTATTTAAACAGAAAATCTTATAACATAGTAATTAAGCCACAACATATCGACAATCACATCCTGAGGGTTCCGCACCTGCGCCATGTCGAGCGCAAACACCTGATCCCGAGCAGGTCTGGTGTTCCTTCCTTGTGGTCCTCATCCTCGACCATGCATATGTCCCCATCCTCGTAGAGCTGCCAGAGGAACAGCAGGGGGAGCATCTCCAGCTAGTTGTGGGCAAAAGTGTCGGATGTGGCCCTGCTGATTGCACTGGACTCAAACTCGCTCATGTTGCTCCCTATGTTGCAGGTACAGTTATTGCGGTGGAGGTAGAGCTGGATGCGGGGCCGGACGCTCCATTGTAAAATTCTGGCGGAAGAGATCCCTGCCTCTATTGTTTCCTCTCCCTCTGTTATCCTGCCTCCTCCTATAGCTAGGATCGGCCTCCATCATACCCTCAGCGGGTCTCTTATTACTTCTCAAGTGCTCTGCCTCCAGCTTTTTTGCCATATCAATTATCTCTGCTAAGCTTGAGTCCGCTATAATAAAAGGGCTTGCCTTAAGGAATCCCACAAGCCTTTGTAGAACCGCTTAGCATACCCCCTTCATTCAACTCATATGCGTCAACAAACCTAGCGAGATGATGAAACTCTCATTGATATTCTTTAACTGTCTTAGATCTCTATTTCAGCTGTAGGAATCTTTTGTCAAGTTCATCTCGAGCGGTAGAAGGGATGAAGTGTTCTAAGTAGGCTTCTGAAAACTCACTCCAAATAATCTTTGTGTACACCTGGCCTTGAAATGTGGAGCCCATGAGGGACTTCCACCACCTCTTGGAGTGAGATTCCCATACTGACATGGTAAATGTCACAGCCATGTTGGCTGGACATTGGATTCCCTCCATTAGTTCTTGCACTTAGTCGAGTCATTCCTCCATATGCATGGCCGACTCTATCCCATGATAGGCAGGTGGAGAAAGAGCCCGGAACGTGCTTAACTAATTAGTGCTCAGGGCTTACTGTTGCACCGGATCGTGTTGAGTCCTAAATGTGTCCAAAATTGCTGAGAGCGTATGTCCTAGCTACGACTATTGAAACTAATTGGATACGCAATGGGCGGGAGTGCCCACTGCTGGCTCAACATTAGCCGGGATCTACACAAAAGCTACAAACCTAAGGTCAGGTTGGTTAATCATAGGGTCATGACTGGACATACTTAGAGTGAATTACATATGGGCACATCTCTGTATCTGATATGTCAATTTGTCCGCAAACTAGCCAATCGAACGGGGGTGGCACCATTATTCAATGAATTCGTTAGTTGAGGATCGTTGCAAGTTGATACTATTTGTAAGAGCCTCCCCCCTACCGGAACACAAGACACGGTCGAGGGAATTCTTATGCCCAGAACAGCCTCCTTATGGTAGCGCCAACACACGGGTCGACCTGTACCATAAGACGCTTATCCTGCCGGCTAAAACCAATATCATCATTGCCAACCCAACATAAGAATATGAGTAGAAGTCAAAATCCACACAAGTATATATTGTTCAACTAGTACAACAAATAAAAGAAGCAACCAAGGCTTCTATAATATTAGAGTACATATGAAATTTCAAATGGCTACAAACTGAGTCTTTCCAAAACTCACATCAGTCATAGATGGCAGCGATGGTACTGTCACATCAGGCTCTATCGCCATGGCCTGGATGCCCTCCTGCAAGACCTGCTGTTGGGTTTCCTCCTAAAAAGGAAGACGTAGCAACCTTTAGTTACAAAGACTAAGTGGCTATCACATCCGCTCCACCGGCGACTCTTAGGCATCGGGTGGAGAAAAGAAGAGGGTACAATATATATAATAGTTGTACAAAACAAGTGGCAAAGTGATAAACTATATCAAAGTATATCAAAAAAAACTACAACAATATATACTAGCAGTTCTGCTATCAACAGCAGTGTACAAGTATGAATATACAACAGGAAGTAACTTAACTTATATGAATGCACATATAGACATATAAGTTAAGGATCGGCTTAACAGTAAAGTAACTCATCATATAAGAGTGCCCATACAAACTTATATGATGAGAATCTTGTATATATAATGCAATGCAATGTTATGAATGCAATGTGATGACTCACCCATGTTCACACAAATGCAATTGTCATGTGGATATAGACTTCTATTTCACACTTTTTGAGCAGATAGCTAACCTCTCAGGCATCATCCATCATGGCCAGACGGTGACAGTGGAACGGGCTTTCATAACATCCTCGAAGTTTGATGTGCACAGAAAGTAGATTTTTGCACGCATCTTAAAGCAAGATGAACGACATCGATTCGTCTTCTTCCTTTAGACATTTAATCAAAACTATATGCAGAACTTCCTCCTCCCTTATTCACCCTCAATAAACCATTTCTCTTAACAAAACCAAGTCCACCATCTTCACAAAGAAGAGAGGAGAGGTTGAAGACATCGAATATCAAGGGCACAAGCCCTAGCATGGTCTCTACCTAGGAGATCTTCATCTCACAAGTCAAACTCTTTTGAGTCGACATCTCTCCTAGAAAATAACTATTCTAAGTAAAATACGTCGAGTGGTGTAGAGTCCACTCAACGCCTCAGCATAATTCATCGAATGGCATCTAGTGCACTCAATGCACTCGACGCCCTGAATCCAGAAAATAATCTAAGTCCAATTTCGTCGAGTAGTGTTGAGTCCACTCAATGCCTCATCTTAATTCATTAAATGGCGTCGAGTGCACTCAACGCACTCGACGCCTTCAGGTTCTAAAATTATTCTAGGTAAAAATCTGTTCTATTCGTCGAGTCCAGTCGACTCACTCGACGCTTCCCGAGCCTGAGTCAATTCTCTTAACTCAAAATACATGCGAGGGGCCTAGTGCGAAATGAGATGTTACAGGCTATGCCAAGATCACTCAACGCCATGTATCCTTGCTTGGCATTGAGTGCTCTCGATGCCAACATTTATTTCCCGTCAAGTGATCGTGGCGTTGAGAGCACTCGATGCCAACATTTTGGTCTCGAGAGCACTCAACGCCAATGTTGATGCGCGAAATTGGCACCACCAGATAACAACATTCGATCTCACTAAGATGATGGAAGAGGTTGATGAGGAACTGTCAAGTAGCTGGTTACTTTGACAGTTAGGATTAGAGGTTCATGTCGAGAGAGGAGAGGAGAAGAGAAGAAGAGGGGCCGTATGCAGCGGCAACAGCAGACTTTGCCCGTCGCGGCTTAAATATCACTCCTACGACGGGCTTTACTTTGATTATGAATCAGTATTACAGCTTGAGTTACTCTTTTACATGAAAAATATAAAGGGTACAAGGGGAAGTTGGCGGTTTGAAGGAAGAAATTGCCAGAGGCCGCACGGATTGAGCAAACAGGTGGACAGACCGCGCGGCTAGTGATCCTGCAGCTCGAAGCCTTAGGCCAAGCGGGCTGCGCGATCAGCCGGTGAAAGGTCGATTAGGTCGCGTGGATAGGGGAAAGCCAAGAGGCCTGTTAGCGCGGTTTAAGGGCTGAATCCAGTAGGACTGGCAGGCAAATCGCTGATCAAGGCTGGCGGATAGGAAAGTTGTGGCCGCAAGGTGTGATGCGATGGTTGTCCCCCACAAATGAGAGGTATGGGGGTCTATTTATAGGCTGGAGGAGGTGACGTCCAGAACTATGCTTGATGACTCCACCCTGATGGTACGGGCAAGCTACGATCGAGTCTGTGCATGCTGCGAGCTGAGGAGTAGCTCGCCTACTGGTGGGAGAAGATGCTGGGAAGCTGGAGATGCTTCTGGAGGACTGTGTATAAAGTCCGCCTGGTACATGGCGGATAGGGTGAGCACCTTAGTTGATGAATGAGACGAGTCTGCCACCTATTGGCAGACAAGTTGAGTCTGTGTTGTGCTATGCAGCCTGATGAGGAGTTCGCCTTCTACTGGTCGACCTAGAGGCAGGCCGTCTACTAGGAAGAAGCAGGTCCACCACCCTAAAATGGACTGTAGTTGAGTCTGCACCATGCTATACAGACTGATAAGGAGATGGCTTGTTGCTGCTTGGAGCGAGTTCGCCACATGCTGCATGTTGACTCCTTCATATGTTGGCGAACTAAGACCGAGTCTGCCACCTTTGGGTGAACAAGGATTGAGTCCGCCTACTGCTCGCAGATTGAGATGGATTCCGCCTCACGCTTAGTCGGTCCACTGCCAAGCGCTGTTGAGAAGGTTGTCGCGGACTAGAAAGTGAGGCCTCCACTCGCAGGCGGGCTGAAGAGGAGCGTCTAGGCCAGTTCTTGCTCGTAGCGACCTGGAGGCAGGCCGCCTAATGTTGGGCATCCTGGAGGCAGTCCGCCGACTGCAGGGCGACCTGGAGGCAGGATGCCTACTGTTGGTCGACCTAAAGGCAGGCCGCCTACTGTTGAGAGGGTTGAAGAGAGTATCCTCCTTCTCCTTAGCGGACTGAGGTGGTTTGGAAAGGTTGTCTCCACCTATGGAAGAAAGATATCTTCCGCGCAGTTAGCCACACTAACCGCGCGGCCTGTAGAAAATAGTTGTTGCGTGACCTAGGCAGTCAGACCGAGGAGACCGCCCTAGCTGCGCGGCCTGAGCAGACAGAGAAGTCTATCTGCCCAATCCTAAAGAGGGCTGAAACAGGTCGCAACCTTCAGGGGGAACCTGGAGCAGGCCATGACTTGCGAGCTAGCTACCTTTGGGAGGGATCGTTGATTTCTGGGTTAACATAATCCTCGCACTTTTTGAAGTCCCAAAGGGATCTTCGAAAAAGAAGGAGACCTACGAAATTTATGATCCACCCCTCGAAAATTTGCCAAAAAAGAGGAGATGGCAAATACCTGATGTCTCTTTTCAGAAAGGTCTGATAACACTTAGTTTTTCTTCTACAAGGAAGTGATTGTAAGTATGAGTTGGCTAGGGTGATCATCTCCTAGTATTCCTTGGCACTCGGACGTTAGCCTCAATTTTTAGTGGTCCACCTTCTAAACCATTCATTAGAGCGACCCGGTACATCACTGGATTGACGATCTCAGGTTTCAAGATCTCTTTTTGAAAATAGTTGATTAAGTGGGCCAAGGTCTCATTCTCTTGCTGATTGATCTGTAATAAAGTTGACGGATGCCCATTCCTCTTAGTGGAAGACTTAAGCAGCTCTCCCCGGTGATTGCCAGGGTAAGCGATGGTTCGAGGACTGAGTTTGTGGAAACACTCCCCTTGTTTAGCAGCTGGAGACCGCAAAGCGACCGCGACTTGCCTGGGCAAGTAACATGCCTGATAAGTATGAGGATCATCTGGCCGAGAAGATGGCAGGCAAGTCTACGGATTTTCCACTACCGGGTTGACTGGAGTAATTGACATTGTTGCAGGCTATGAGTCTAGTCGCTGAATAACAGGTGTTAGGATGTCGTTAATCACTGCGATCTGCTGGGTAGTTTCCTGGCGAGCTTGGTTGGCTTCCCGTCGTGTCATTATGAGGGCTTCCCAGAGAGCATCATTGCTGGTTCATAGAACTTTTGATGGGGTTGGCGGTTTGACCGGGTGAACCGTTAGTTTTCATCGTCTATTCGAGATATGAAGGTCGCGTGTTAACTATTGATGTGCAAAATTTTCACCACCAGATAACAGTGTTCGATCTCACTAGGATGATGGAGGAGGTTGATGAGGAACTATCGAGTAGCTGGTTACTTTGACAGTTAGGATTAGAGGTTGATGCTGAGAGAGGAGAAAAGAAGAGAAGAAGATGGGTCGCTTGCAGCGGCAACAGCACACTTCGTCAGCTGCGTCTTAAATGCCACTCCTGCGACGGACTTTCCTTTGATTATGAATCGGTATTACAGCTTGAGTTACTCCTTTACATGAAAAATATAAAGGTTACAAGGGGAAGTTGGTGGCTTGAAGGAAGAAATTACAAGAGGCCGCGCGGACTGAGCAAATAGGTCGACATACCGCGTGGGCTGGTGATCCCGCAGCTCGCTGCTTTAGGCCGAACAGGATACGTGATCAGCCGGAGAAGGTCGATTAGTTTGCACTAACAGAGGAAAGACAAGAGGCCTATTCGCGCAGGTTAAGGGCTGAATCTGCCCGGACTGGAAGGCAGACCGCTGATCAAGGCTGGCGGATAAGAAAGTTGTGGTCACAAGGTGTGATGCGATTGTTGTCCCCGGGGGTCTTCCTCCCCAAATGAGAGGTATGGGGGTCTATTTATATGCTGGAGGAGGTGACGTACAGAACTGAGCTTGATGACGTCACCCCAATGATACAGCAAAGCTGTGATCGAGTCCGCAACATGCTGCGGGCTGAGGAGTAGCTCGCCTACTATTGGGAGAAGATGCTAGGAAGCTGGAGATGCTTCTAGCGAACTGCATATAGAGTCCGCCTGGTATATGGTGGACAGGGTGAGCACCTTAGTTGCTGAATGAGATAAGTATGCAACCTATTGGCAGACAAGTTGAGTCTGTGTTATGTTATGCGGCCTGATGAGGAGTTCGCCTTCTGCTGGGCGACCTAGAGGCAGGCCGCCTACTGAAGAAGCAGGTCCACCACCCTAAGGTGGACTGAAGTTCAGTCTGCACCATGTTATGCGGACTGATGAGGAGATGGCTTGTTGCTGCAGGGAGCGAGTTTGCCACCTACTGCGGGTTGACTCCTTCATTTGTTGGCAGACTAAGACCATGTCCGTCACCTTTGGGTGTACAAGGATTTAGTCCGTCTACTGCTCGCGGATTGAGGTAGAGTCTGCCGCACGCTTTGGCAGTCCACTGCAAAGCACTGTTGAGAAGGATGTCGCGGACTGGAAAGTGAGGCCACCTCTTGCAGGCGGGATGAAGAGGAGCGTCTAGGCCAGTTCTTGCTCCTGGCGACCTAGAGGTAGGCGACCTAATATTGGGCATCCTGTAGGGAGGCTGCCGACTGCAGGGTGACCTGGAGGCAAGCCTCCTACTGTTGGGCGACCTGGAGGCAGGACGCCTATAGTTGAGAGTGTTGAAGAGAGTATCTGCCTTCTCCTTGGTGGACTGAGGCAGATTGGAAAGGTTGTCCACACCTGCGGAAGAAAGAGATCTTCCGTGCGGTTAGCCACACTGACCGCGCGGCTTGTAGAAAATAGCTGTTGTGCGATCCAAGCAGTCAGAGCGAGGAGACCACCCTAGCCACGCGGCCTGAGTCGACAGAGAAGTCTATCCACCCAATCCTAAAGAGGGCTGAAATAGGTCGTGAACTTTAGGGGGAAGCTAGAGCAGGCCGTGACTTGCGAGCTAGCTACCTTTGGGAGGGAGCACCGATTTCTGTCTTAATACCCAAGATCACTCAACGAACAATAGATCTTGGCGTCGAGAGCACTCCATGCTAAGCAAGGATACATGATGCTAGATAGACAACATCACTCCAAAGTCTTGGCGTCGATTTCTGTCGACACCAAGATCTGTTTTGCATTGAGTGATCTTGGCATCGAGAGCACTCGACGCCAAGACTTTGGAGTGTTGCTGGCTGTCTGGCATCATGTATCATTGCTTAGCGTCGAGTTCTCTCGATGCCAAGAGTTGTTGTGTGTTGAGTGATCTTGGTGTTGAGTGTTGTTAACACCAAAGTCTTGGCATCGAGTGCTCGCAACGCCACAATCACTCAACGGAAAACAGATGTTGGCGTCGAGAGCACTCGACACCAAGCATGGATACATGGCATCGAGTGCTCTTGGCATAGCCCGTGCGGAGGCAGGCAAAGCCTGCCTGGATGCGGCCGAAGGCCGCACGAGAGCTTCGATCATGGGCATAGCCCGTGCGAAGAAGCTCGTGCGTGCACGTGTGTGTGTATATATATATATATATATACACACATGATCTACATAAAAAAGAAATGGGATCAAGGGTCTTCTCCTTTTTGGCAACAAATGACTTTTCTTTCTTGCCTTTGAAATGAGTCTTCTTCTTGTCACTAGACTCCTTTCTCTTCTCTGGACAATCTGCTATCACATGACCTTGTCTATTACAGTAATAGCACACAATTTTTGATAGTGTAGCTTTGCTAGACTTTGACTTTTTCTTATCTTTCTTTGAAGACCTCTTTTTCTGATAAGAGTCTTCCTTTCACTGTGATGTAGAAGGCCTTATCCTCCACTGTTTCTTTTTCAAGAACTTCTGAAAATGTCTAGTGAAGGCAGCAAAGTCCTCATCACTTTCACTGCTTTCAGTCTTTGTAGTAGCTGACTCATCTGACTCAGATTCTGCTGCTTTTGGTGGAGGAGAAGGTGACTTACCTCTGTACTTTCTGGGGGCTTCTGATTTAAAAGCCACAGTTCCTTCCTTGTGTTCATTTCTTGTGAATTTCTCCTCTTCTTTCCTCACTGTCAACTGCATTTCATATGACAACAATTTGCCAAACAGTGTAGGTGGAGGAATTTCTCCCAACTTAGCCCTTTCTCTAATGGCACAGATTTTGGTGTCCCAATCTTTTGTTAGGGACCTTAGAAACTTGTCATTAAGTTCATAATTACTGAACTCTCTGCCATAGGACATGAGTTCATTCACTATCCTGTAAAACTTCTTATAGCACTCAGTTATGCTATCACTCTTTCCTTGTCTAAAACTTTCATACTCTTGATTTAACAAGGATTTTCTGTCTTGCCTAACTTCTTCAAATCCTTCCATATACACAATAAGGGTATCCCACATCTCTTTGGCTGTCTTACAGTGTATAAGATTCTGAAAAGTTGCATCATCTATGGCACTCACTATAATGTTTTGAGCCCTTTTGTCCATGGTGGCTAGGACAATCTCATCCTTTGTCATTTCAGAGAAATCTTTTGGGGTTCTCTGATTTGCATCTAGAACTGATATCTTCATGGGCACATAAGGCCCTTCCTTTACTGTGATGTAAATTCTTGGGTCTGAGGCCTCCATAAACAGCCTTACCCTTTCCTTCCATTTGCCAAAGATTTCCTTCCTACATATAGGTAATTTCATGGATCCCAGTTCCTTGTGATTTTCAGTGGAACCCATTGTTCTTGATTTTCTTGAATCTGTACTTGACTTAACCTGAATCTGCCAACAGGATCTCCTCAGACAGTTATGTCCCTTTTTGAGGAACCTCGCTTTGATACCACTTGAAAGATATAGTACCTAAACACCTAAAGGGGGGGTGAATAGGTGACCAAATTCTTTTTAAACTTTAATGGCTGCAATCAGTTTTTATCACAGAATCTAATCTACTTTTGCACAGCAATCACACAGCATTCACAGCAAATCACAGCACACAGAAGACACAGAGTTTTATAGTGGTTCCCCAAGCTTTGGGTACATCCACTTTCCCCCTTCGCCTATCTAGCAGTGTACTAGATTCGGCCAAACTCCTTCACTATCTCAGAACCCAAACTGGTTCCTACACCTCAGGCCCAAGGCCCTACAACTCAACTTTTCCACAAAGCCTACACTCAGCCACAAAGGCCTACACTCAGCCACAAAGGCCTACACTCAGCCACCAAGGCCTACACTCAGGCTCTCAAGCCCTACACTCAGCCTTTATAATTACAGGCTTACAAAAACTCAGATCCAAAGGATCCTACAAGTTATAATGAATACAAAATGTTTAAACTCAACAACTTAGATGAAAGAGAGATAAGTTGTGAGATTCTTGATGAGTTCTTGGAAGAACTCAGCTGGACTCAATCTGACTTAGCTTTCTTCAAAGCTTCTTGAAAGTAGAACTCAATAAGATTGACTCCTTCTACAGTTGATCCTTGATCTCTGCTACTTAAGATTCAGACCAATCTGAATCCTTCTTCTCAGCTGGGTTCCAACAGCTGATTTCTTGGATGGAGCTCTCTCTCTCCAACTTCTTAGATCTGCACTTGATTCTTCAAGGAATAGCTAGATCTTCTTTGTTGAATACTTGATCAATAATTTGAACAACTACCTTTTTTTAACTACTTCTTCTATAGACAGCACAAGCCTATTTATAGGCCTTCTTCATGGTAACCGGCTGGTCCGGTCCATAACTGAATTCTGACATCTCTGACAAGTGCTGTAGACCGGCTGGAACGGCAGCTGTCAAGTCATCCAGTCAGTTCTTGAAAATTCTCTGTCTGTCTGAAAGTGTCAAGACTTTCTGTCTTTAAGTGTCGACACTTATGGAGCAAGTGTCGACACAAGTTGTGTAAGTGTCGACACTAGCCTACAAGGTGTCGACACAACTCCTTGTGTTGTTGATTCTTTATCTCGACACTACTTCTTCATGTGTCGACACTGAGATTGATTGTCGACACAAGTACTTGTACTTCAGTATCCTGCTGAATTCTTCTAAGTGTCGACACAATACATTTGTGTCGACACATCTTCATGTGTTGAATTTGTCAAGTGTCGACACTGCTTCTTGGTGTCGACACATGTCTTCAGTGTTGATACTTGCTGAGTGTCGACACAGCTCCTTGTGTCGACACTTGATTCTTCTGTTGAGACTTCAGCTGAGTGTCGACACATTCCCATAGTGTCGACACTTGTACTTAGAATAATTTGTTGATCTTCCTGTTCTTTTCTAAGTGTCGACACAGCTCCATGTGTCGACACTTTCTTCAAGTGCTGAGTCTTCAGCTGAGTGTCGACACATTGTTCTGGGTGTCGACACTTACTTTAAGTGCTGACTCTTCGGTTGAGTGTCGACACATTGTTCTTGGTGTCGACACTTGTACTTAGTCTCTGCTAACTTTTGCTGAGTGTCGACACAGCTCCAAGTGTCGACACAGCTCCAAGTGTCGACACTTTCTGGTATAGACACAGTTCTTCTAGGTGTCGACACTGCTGTTAAGTGTCGACACTGCTTTACTGTACTTTCTTCATTGAGTGTTGACACAGCTCCTTGTGTCGACACTTTGTGTCTGGTGTCGACTCAGCATCCCTGGTGTCGACACAATGACTCCAAGTGTCGACACTGCTTGCCTGGGTGTCGACACAAGTCTTCTTAAGTGTCGACACTTTCCCTCTGGGTGTCGACATATGGACTTAGAAATTTTTGCTTCAGTCCTGCAAATACTTAACTTGCACAAGTAACTCAAAATACATCAAATACATTATGATGTATATCATTGAGTTGGGTGAGGCTTCTTCAAATCAGGTACATTTAAACCAATATACCCAACAATCTCCCCCTATTTGGAGAAGTCATAACCCTTAGTCAATGATATACACCATTCATAATTAAATTACAAAATGATGTAAAGCAGGATAATATACAGCAGGGTAAACATAAACATGTATTAATCACACATGTATACAAATACATCATCACAGAACAAATATGAAATAGACATAGACATCATCACAGAACAAATATGAAATAGATTTAACATATAACACATTGTTCTAATATCTGTCATATTCATTTTCAGAAGTTCACAAAATGTTTTACATCAATATGATTACAAAGTAAACTTCAAGAAAATTCTAATCTATTTCTGTTTTGGCTCCTTAATCACTATTCCTTTGCCAGCTTGAACTTTAGCTTGGACAGGAGCATCAGCAACTTCAGCATCAGCAGGCTTCTTGCCTTTCAGATCTTTCTTCTTAAGCTCTTCTGCTTTAATTTTCTGCCTTTCAAAGTAGTGATAAGGCTTGGGAAAGTACTTGCTAGGCTCCAGAGCTGTAGGAGGTAGCTTTCCCATCTTGGCCTTTCTTCTAAATTGAACTATTGCCTCCTGCCTGATCTCATGTTTTCTCCATTCAACCTCAGAAAACTATTTGTTCCTGTCATGCACATTATCTTTGGCAGCTTTCCAGGCAGTCAAAATGATATTTCTTGAGGTAGGGCTCCACTGTTCAAAGTCTGGCCTTTGTTCAGCTTGTTCCCTAAACCACTTCTTAGACAATCTTGTCTCTTCTTCTTTCTGCAGTGCTTCTTCTTCTTTCTGAAGAGCTATTTGCATAGCTTCAGATATAGGCTGAACCACTTTCTCAAGAATGACATTGGACTTCCCTTCAGTTGGGCTATACATGTGATGAATATCAGCTTGCACCATGTCAAAATCTGGTGGAGGATAGATCACTTGAGCTACTTCTGGTTGCTCACCTCCAAGATAGGCAGGGTTAATTCCAGATTCTGCAACATTGTCATCATCACAAAGAGGAGGATAACCCAGGGTAGCTCTGATAGAATTTGATATCCATTTGGCATGATCAGAGCTAGCTTTGACTAAAACCCTCTCCCCCTTTATGACTTCTCTAGCCATGTGATCTCTGACATCATCCTTCTGAAATCTGATTTGATTATCCTAGTATCTGACTCCATCTTTAAAGAAAGGTTTGAGCTTTTGAAGTTGTTCAGAGATGGCCTTCTGGGAGTCTTGGATAGCAGTCTTAACAGCAGTGATTTCTTCTTGGAATACTTTGTCAAATTCAGCTTTAACAGCAGCAGTAGAGGTAGAAGGTCCAGCACCTATATTCTTTAATTCTGTGACAATTGCATTATGAGATGCTGTCAGATTGTCATTCATCCTGAGTTGATTTTCAAGTACATAACCTTGCTTCAGGGCTATGTCATCAACTTGAGCCTTAATCTTTTCCTGATGAGTTGCAAGATAGACTACTGCATTCCCACCCTTGTGGAAGCAGTCAGTCATTTCCTTCTTGTTAAGATTCATTTCAAATCTTATTGACTTGATATCTTGGGCCAGATCAAATTGCAATGATTTCTGCCCTTCATCCACATACTTCTCTATTGCCTTTCTGTGCTCATCCAACTTGATCTGCATAGTAACCATCAATGCACTATAATCAACTGATGGTGTTTGCTGAACTATGGGCTATGGTGCAATAGACTGTAGAGCCTTCTTATAACTTTGACTCCTTCTCTTGAATACATAAATCTTCTGTTTCTTTGCCCTGGTAGCCTCCTCATCTTCAGAAGCTGAGGAGCTTGCTATATCCATCCTCTCCTTAGGGCTTGGGGGCCTCTCCATCTGCACATCTTGTGCCTTCTCAGTTTCTTGTCTTGCAGGCTCTTCAGGAACTTACTCTTGCTCCCCCTCAACTGGAGCATTGTCCTTCTCAGCAGCATCAGTTTCCTTGTCAAAATCTGCATGATCCAGATTTAGGAATAAATCTTCCATGGTGTATTCTTGTGAAGACTGAGCAGGAGAAATTCTGGTCTCTTCAACCACTGGATCAGGAACTATTGGAGCTGCAACAGATGTGTCTTCCAAGACAGCATCTGGGACTTGGTTATCCAGCTGAGTTTGCTGATGAACATCAGACAAATCAGTATCTTCTATAGGAAAATCTAAATTATTGAGTTCAGTGATTACCTCTAGGATAATGTTAGTTGCTTGTTCACTTTCCAGTGTAATGGGTTCATCTACAACTGGAAGCTCCCCCTGGCTTTGATCCTTGTATATGGGGCTAGCTTGAGGTAGCTCCCCGTGGATCTCAGCATCATCTTGAGGAGCTGGAGACTTCACAGCAGGCTCTTCCTCAATCTCATCTGGTGTGAAGACAACTTGTTCTTCACTGTCTGAGCTGCTAGTGGACACTTGAGCCACTGGAGAAGTTTTCCTCTTCTTCTTTGGTGGAATTTCTTTCTCAGAAGTAATCTTCTCAGGTGTTGGCATTTCTTTTGACAACACCCTGTCCCATCTGGAAAATATCCTTAAATCCATCTTCCTCATATGATTGATTTTTGTTTCAGCAGCTTGTCCCATAACTTCAAGTATAACACCAGCAAGATAAAGACTTATGATTCTGCCTAAGTTGGGCTTCTTTAGGCTTTCTTTAATCTTCTCAAAAACTACCATAGACCAGTCAGTTTGCAGAGAGAAGATTATCCTTGTCATAATAGTAAACATATAGGCAGACACTCTGTCATGCCCTCCTGGCTTGCTTAATATTACCTTTCCAACAATCTCTGAAAGGAATTTCTCTTGATTGTTCATGCCCTTTCTAAGAAACACTGATCCAAGCTTCATCTTAGGATCCAGTCCACACTAGGTTAGAGCTTCCCTGGTCTTTGAAGCAGTAACCTCATCTTCCTCTTTAGTTCTGGGCAACTGAAGTACCTTCCTCAGACTTTTAGGTGATACTTTCACCTTCTCACCATGAACCCTGGATTTGATTTTGAATCCAGTTTCGTCTATCTTAGCTCCATTGAGAAATTCTAGTACCTCTTTCTTCCAGATTTTTGTTGGTTCTGAAACAAGATATCCTAACCCTGAATCTGCTACTAGGGTTATCACGTTCTTGATATCTTGATCAGCATCCTCAAAAGCACCGCGCACCAGCTCGTATCCTTCGTTGACGTTCTCCTCTAGCTTAGGCGCCATTAGGGTTTGTAGAATTTATCTTGAGAGAAGAGAGGTGTCGACACAGAAGTTTGGTCTCGAAACTTTGAAAGCGTGTCGACAAACTAAGACAAAACCCTATTTATACCTTTCTAATTTTGAAGATGAACAGGCGGGACAGCTAACTTAAATTGTGTCGACACTGGCAATAAGTGTCGACACAGACTTATAATGTCTCGACATATATGTGTCGACACAAGTTTAGTCAACAGATTTTATGTGTCGACACTTGTTTATGTGTCGACACTACTCAACTCGACACATAGTCGAGACTTTACTTAGAGAATTCTGAGTAAAACTTAAGTGTCGACACCACTTTAGATGTGTCGACACCTACTTGACATGTGTCGACACTACAATTCTGAAGTGTCGACACCAACTTCCTAGATGTGTCGATACCTTTTTCCTGAAGTGTCGACACCACTATTCTGTGTCGACACATAGATTTCTGTGTGTCGACACCTTTTTACTTAGCCATTTTCAATACTATAAACTTACTCTAAGTTTATCATACCTAGTTCAATTTTAAATCTATTAAACTTAGCTTCTTCTAGGGGCTTAGTATACATATCAGCTAATTGATTATCAGTTTTAACATATTCAAGTAAAATATCTTCTCTTTCTACATGCTCCCTAAAAAATGATATTTAATTTCAATATGTTTTGTTCTACTATGAGATACAGGATTATGTGCAATTGAAATAGCACTTGTAGAATCACATAAGAGTGGAGTTCTACTTACCTGAAATCCATAGTCCTCAAGCTGATGTTGTATCCACAGAAGTTGAGCACAGCAACTTCCTGCAGCCACATACTCTGACTCTGCAGTGGAGATAGCCACACTTGTTTGCTTTTTGCTACTCCATGAAATTAGTCTCCCACCTAGGAATTGACAGGTTCTAGTAGTGCTTTTTCTATCTTCTTTGCATCCTGCAAAGTCTGCATCTGAATAACCTGTTAGTTCAAAATCCTCATTCCTAGGGTACCAGAGGCCTAGATAGGGAGTGCCCTTCAGATATCTCAGTATTCTTTTGACTGCTGTCAAATGAGACTCTTTAGGGCAGGCTTGATACCTTGCACAGACACATATAGCATACATGATATCTGGTCTACTTGCAGTCAAGTATAATAGGGAGCCAACTATCCCTCTATACAAGGTTTCATCTACAGGTTTCCCTGCATCATTCTTGCTAAGAGACATACTTGACCCCATAGGAGTCTTCATGGTACTGGATGAATCCATACCATACTTCCTTATGAGTTCTAGGGTGAACTTAGACTGACAAATGGATAAACCACTCTCAGTCTGTTTAATTTGGAGACCCAAGAAAAACTTCAGCTCTCCCATACTACTCATCTCAAATTGACCTTGCATAAGTTTTGCAAACTTTTTGCAAAGGCTGCTTTCAGTAGACCCAAATATAATGTCATCTACATATATTTGGACTAGTATAACTTTGCCTCTAGATTCCCTAAGGAATAGAGTCTTATCTATTTTCCCCCTTGAGAACTTGTTCTCAATGAGGAAACTAGATAGGGTTTCATACCAAGCCCTAGGAGCTTGCTTTAACCCATATAAAGCTTTCCTAAGTCTATAGACATGATGAGGTAGAGTTGAATCAACAAAACCTGATGACTGTTCCACATAGACTTCCTCTTTAAGATTACCATTCAGAAATGCTGACTTGACATCCATTTGGTAAACCTTCAATCCTTGAAAGGTTGCATAGGCAAGAAACATCCTTATGGCTTCCAGTCTGGCTACTGGAGCAAAGGTTTGATCAAAATCAATACCTTCTTCCTGCCTATATCCTTTAGCAACTAATCTTGCTTTATTCTTAATGATGACACCTTATTCATCCAACTTATTCCTGTAGATCCACTTGGTTCTAATTATATTGTGGTCTTTAGGTTTAGGAACAAGTTCCCAGACCTTGCACCTCTTGAACTGATTCAGCTCTTCTTGCATTGCTTCAGTCCATTGTGGATCCAGAATGTCTTCTTCAAACTTCTTAGGTTCAACTTGGGATAGAAAGCTGGAGTAGACTGCTGCATTCAGGTTTCTGCTCCTTGTTTGTACCCCTTGTCTTGGATCTCCAATAATCTGCTCTACTGGATGATCTCTAAGATGCCTATTGGCTGGAGGCATCCTGACTTTTGGTTGAACCTCTTCAGTTTCATCATCTTGCTGTACTCCTTGTACTTCTTATGTATTTGGTACATGTAGTTCTCCCCCTGGACAACAGCCACTGTCTTCTACTTGCTGTCTTGCAGTAGATTCTTCTTCTAGAGTGAGCTTATCCATCTTCTTTGTTAAACCTGTGGGGCTGCATACACTACTAGACAACTCATTGTTAATAAGTTTAGTCTCATTAAATACTACATGTACAGATTCTTCTACAACTTGTGTAGACAAGTTGTAGACTCTATAAGCCTTATTGTTGTTGCTGTACCCAACAAAAATTCTCTCTTGGGACTTGGCAGCAAACTTAGTCAAGTAAGACTTTCCATTGTTAAGTATGAAGCACTTACAACCAAAGATCCTGAAGTAGGATAGGTTTGGTTTCCTGCGTTTCACAACCTCATAGGGGGTCTTGTTGAGGCCTTTAGTTATGGTAGCCCTATTAATAACATGGCATGCAGTATTGACTGCTTCAGCCCAGAAATATTCTGGTAGTGATGTATCACTTAATAGGGTTCTACCTGCCTCAATCAAGGTCCTATTCTTCCTTTCAGCAATGCCATTTTGCTGAGGTGTTATAGGTGAAGAAAACTCTTGAAATATCCCAAAGTCTTCACATAGTTTTGTCATGCTATCAGACTGAAACTCAGCACCATGGTCACTTCTTATTTTGACCACTGTACTATTTAGTTCATTCTGAATTTGCTTGACAAAGCTATAGAAGACATTATGTGTTTCAGATTTCTGTCTTAAGAAGAACACCCAGGAAAACCTTGAGTAGTCATCTACAACTACAAAGGTATAGACCTTCCTACCTAGGCTGTGAACTGGCATTGGACCAAAGAGATCCATATGCAAGAGGTATAAACACCTCACAGCATCTTTGTTTTCTATGCTTCTAAAGGTGGATCTAGTTTGCTTGCCCTTTTGACAAGCTGAGCAAATACCATCTTTAACACACTTAACTTGAGGACCATTCCTCACTAACTCTTTGCTAAAGAGTTTGCCAAGTGTCTTGTAATTTAGATGAGCTAGCATCTTGTGCCATTTGACACAATGAGAGACTGTCTCATCAGCTACAAGACACACTTGAGAACCAATGGTCTCACACATAATGTCTAAGCAGTAGACATTTCTCTTTCTATAGCCAGTCAAAATGATCTCTTGATCATTTGACCTCTTGATATGACAACCATTTTTAACAAATGAGATGTCATACCCTACATCACTTAATTGACTTATACTTATCAGGTTGTGTTTCAACCCTTTAACATAAGCCACTTGAGTAATGGTAACTAAGTTAGTAGAAATGTTACCAAATCTTTTGATGATTCCTTTTTCAGAACCACCAAAGGTGACTTTAGGACCATCTTTTATTGGAATGTAGTCCCTTAGTAGTCCTCTAGTTCCAGTCATATGTCTGGAACATCCATTGTCCAAGTACCATGTTGGGGCATGGCCACTTGGACTCACCTACAAAACAGATTAATGAACCTTAGAACCCAAAGAATTCTTGGGTCCTTGGTGCTTGTTAGTTTCAACCTGACAAAGCTACCTACTGGTTTTCCAATAGGCAGTTTGCTACTCACTTTGGCACTAGCATTGTGCCAACAATCCATTGCAAAATGGCCAACTTTGCCACAACACCAACATTCAAACTTATTGTACCTTTGCTTAGGTACTGTCTTTGCTGTCTTATCTACAGCTGACTTGTTGAATGTTGGGGCTTTTCCCTTGGACTTGGACTTGGACTGAACAGTCCTTGTAGGTCTTGTAAAACCCAGTCCAGCCTTGCCTTTGTGATGAACAAATTCATCAATTAAAGGTAGAACTGACTTAGGTTTAGAAAACCTAGCAACTAAGTCCTTTTCCTTCTGAAGATTAATCTCCAGACACTTGATTTGATCATTCTTAAATGATATAGTTCCCATTTGAATCACAGTTATGTGCTTCAATCTGGCTATCTCATTAAGCTTTTGATCAAAAGACTTCTCAAACTCAGTTGCAGCAGCTTTAAGAATAGCAATTTCCTTTGCCTGACTTTTGGCTAGGGACTTGCACTTCTTGTAAGCTTGCAACAGAACATTGTATTCATCTATCAACTGATGAATATCTGCTTCAGACTCAGATGCACTCTCATCATTTGATGAGGATGAATCTGATTCTGTACTGGCACAAGAAATTGAACTGGAAGTTGAACTTTGTACCTTACTGGGTCCTGGCTGCTCCAGGATTTTGTCACTTTCAGTCAATGTCATTAGTCCTTGGCACTGACAGTCTTCTTGTTCATAAATAGAATTCATAATTTGCATGAACTCTTCTTCTTCTTCTTCAGCAAACAGCCGTATATATGCTTCTGCATCTGACTCAGTTTCTGAAGAAGAGATATCTGACAGGGTCTTCTCCTTTTTGGCAACAAATGACTTTTCTTTCTTGCCTTTGAAATGAGTCTTCTTCTTGTCACTAGACTCCTTTCTCTTCTCTGGACAATCTGTTATCACATGACCTTGTCTATTACAACAATAGCACACAATTTTTGATAGTGTAGCTTTGCTAGACTTTGACTTTTTCTTGTCTTTCTTTGAAGACCTCTTTTTCTGATAAGAGTCTTCCTTTCCCTGTGATGTAGAAGGCCTTGTCCTCCACTGTTTCTTTTTCAAGAACTTCTGAAAATGTCTAGTGAAGGCAGCAAAGTCCTCATCACTTTCACTGCTTTCAGTCTTTGTACTAGCTGACTCATCTGACTCAGATTCTGCTGCTTTTGGTGGAGGAGAAGGTGACTTACCTCTGTACTTTCTGGGGGCTTCTGATTTAAAAGCCACAGTTCTTTCCTTGTGTTCATTTCTTGTGGATTTCTCCTCTTCTTTCCTCACTGTCAACTGCATTTCATATGACAACAATTTGCCAAATAGTGTAGGTGGAGGAATTTCTCCCAACTTAGCCATTTCTCTAATGGCACAGATTTTGGTGTCCCAATCTTTTGTTAGGGACCTTAGAAACTTGTCATTAAGTTCATAATTACTGAACTCTCTGCCATAGGACATGAGTTCATTCACTATCCTGTAAAACTTCTTATAGCACTCAGTTATGCTATCACTCTTTCCTTGTCTAAAACTTTCATACTCTTGATTTAGCAAGGATTTTCTGTCTTGCCAAACTTCTTCAGATCCTTCCATATACACAATAAGGGTATCCCACATCTCTTTGGTTGTCTTACAGTGTATAAGATTCTGAAAAGTTGCATCATCTATGGCACTCACTATAATGTTTTGAGCCCTTTTGTCCATGGTGGCTAGGACAATCTCATCCTTTGTCATTTCAGAGAAATCTTTTGGGGTTCTCTGATTTGCATCTAGAACTGATATCTTCATGGGCACATAAGGCCCTTCCTTTACTGTGATGTAAATTCTTGGGTCTGAGGCCTCCATAAATAGCCTCACCCTTTCCTTCCATATGCCAAAGATTTCCTTCCTACATATAGGTAATTTCATGGATCCCAGTTCCTTGTGATTTTCAGTGGAACCCATGGTTCTTGATTTTCTTGAATCTGTACTTGACTTAACCTGAATCTGCCAACAGGATCTCCACAGATAGTTATGTCCCTTTTTGAGGAACCTCGCTTTGATACCACTTGAAAGATATAGTACCTAAACACCTAGAGGGGGGGTGAATAGGTGACCAAATTCTTTTTAAACTTTAATGGCTGCAATCATTTTTTATCACAGAATCTAATCTACTTTTGCACAGCAATCACACAGCATTCACAGCAAATCACAGCACATAGAAGACACAGAGTTTTATAGTGGTTCCCCAAGCTTTGGGTACATCCACTTTCCCCCTTCGCCTATCTAGCAGTGTACTAGATTCGGCCAAACTCCTTCACTATCTCAGAACCCAAACTGGTTCCTACACCTCAGGCCCAAGGCCCTACAACTCAGCTTTTCCACAAAGCCTACACTCAGCCACAAAGGCCTACACTCAGCCACAAAGGCCTACACTCAGCCACCAAGGCCTACACTCAGGCTCTCAAGCCCTACACTCAGCTTTTATAATTACAGGCTTACAAAAACTCAAATCCAAAGGATCCTACAAGTTATAATGAATACAAAATGTTTAAACTCAACAACTTAGATGAAAGAGAGATAAGTTGTGATATTCTTGATGAGTTCTTAGAAGAACTCAGCTGGACTCAATCTGACTTAGCTTTCTTCAAAGCTTCTTGAAAGTAGAACTCAATAAGATTGACTCCTTCTGCAGTTGATCCTTGATCTCTGCTACTTAAGATTCAGACCAATCTGAATCCTTCTTCTCAGCTGGGTTCCAACAGCTGATTTCTTGGATGGAGCTCTCTCTCCAACTTCTTAGATCTGCACTTGATTCTTCAAGGAATAGCTATATCTTCTTTGTTGAATACTTGATCAATAATTTGAACAACTACCTTTTTTAACTACTTCTTCTGTAGACAGCACAAGCCTATTTATAGGCCTTCTTCATGGTAACCGGCTGGTCCGGTCCATAACTGAATTCTGACATCTCTGACAGGTGTTGTAGACCGGCTGGAACGGCAGCTGTCAAGTCATCCATTTAGTTCTTGAAAATTCTCTGTCTGTCTGAAAGTGTCGAGACTTTCTGTCTTTAAGTGTCGACACTTATGGACCAAGTGTCGACACAAGTTATGTAAGTGTCTACACTAGCCTACAAGGTGTCGACACAACTACTTGTGTTGTTGATTCTTTATCTCGACACTACTTCTTCTTCATGTGTCGACACTGAGATTGAGTGTCGACACAAGTACTTGTACTTCAGTATCCTGCTGAATTCTTCTAAGTGTCGACACAACACCTTTGTGTCGACACATCTTCATGTGTTGAATTTGTCAAGTGTCGACACTGCTTCTTGGTGTCGACACATGTCTTCAATGTTGATACTTGCTGAGTGTCGACACAGCTCCTTGTGTCGACACTTGATTCTTCTGTTGAGACTTCAGCTGAGTGTCGACACATTCCCATAGTGTCGACACTTGTACTTAGAATAATTTGTTTATCTTGTTGTTCTTTGCTAAGTGTCGACACAGCTCCATGTGTCGACACTTTCTTCAAGTGCTGAGTCTTCAGCTGAGTGTCGACACATTGTTCTGGGTGTCGACACTTACTTAAAGTGCTGACTCTTCTGTTGAGTGTCGACACATTGTTCTTGGTGTCGACACTTCTACTTAGTCTCTGCTAACTTTTGCTGAGTGTCGACACAGCTCCAAGTGTCGACACTTTCTGGTGTAGACACAGTTCTTCTAGGTGTCGACACTGCTGTTAAGTGTCGACACTGCTTTACTGTACTTTCTTCATTGAGTGTCGACACAGCTCCTTGTGTCGACACTTTGTGTCTGGTGTCGACTCAGCATCCCTAGTGTCGACACAATGACTCCAAGTGTCGACACTGCTTGCCTGGGTGTCGACACAAGTCTTCTTAAGTGTCGACACTTTCCCTCTGGGTGTCGACACATGGACTTAGAAATTTTTGCTTCAGTCCTGCAAATACTTAACCTGCACAAGTAACTCAAAATACATCAAATACATTATGATGTATATCATTGAGTTGGGTGAGGCTTCTTCAAATCAGGTACATTTAAACCAATGTACCCAACAAAACTCTGCCAAATTTCTCCTATGAGCAGCGTTTGAACTGCACTCAAACCGCACCCAAGCCACGTACGAGCCACATTCATGCCACTTGGCGAAGCCCAATCGCTCAGTTTCCAAATGACCTTCAAAACCACAAACTCAAGTTCTTCGGCTACCGGCCACGACCGAGAGAGCTGTCACGCTCGCCACAGCCGAGGGGGAGGCCGCATGGGCCGCTCTTCCTCAGTCGCCAACGCGCGGCCAAGGATGCGGCTATGCCAGCCACTCCTCCTCGGCCACCGGCAAGTGGCCGAGGGAGCGGCCGAGCCGGCAGCCCCTCCTCGGCTGTTACTGACGATCACCCCCTCTCTAGAGATATCGGCGACAAGTTCGCTGGTCTCCCGTGGGTGCCCGTCCCCGCCATCCGTTCGTTTGAGGTCGTTTCCCGCCGTCCAATTCAGGTGTACCACCCATTAACCGCCGGGTTAATGGGGGAATTTTATTATTAATTTAATTATGGTGCAAATAGCTGGATTAATTATCATAATGTGCACCCCTAAACTATAGAAAAAATATTTATAATGGTGGTTATGGTGTGCGGATAGCCGCGTAACTACCATAACCACCTCTTAAAGGCTATAAAAGGAGCCACATGTCTCCTCAATTCTCACTTTTTTATCTGAGTCTTCTTCTTCCTCTGTTCGAAGCTCTGCAAAATTTCTCCTACGAGTAGCATTCGAACCGCACTCAAGTCGTACCCAAGCCACGTGCGTTCCATGTTCAAGCTACCTGATGAAGCCCAATCGCTCAGTTTCCAAGTGACCTTCAAAACTACAAACTCAAGTTCTCCGCTCCCACCTTCAGTGCCAGCAGAATGCCCAGTGAAGCCCACCATCACAAAGTGCAATTTTTAACAAACTTCAGGCGTGACGGCCTGTCGACCGCCATGTGCTAAGTGTTCACTCACCCCAAAATTGTAACGAGAGGCGTCCTGTCGCCCTCGATTCGATGAACAGGTTGAAACAATAAGGGAATAGTGGACTTTGACCGGCACAGATCCGGTAAGGTGATTTTTTTACCCGGTTGAGAGGTATTTTTCACATTAAAACTTCGTGTGTATGATCGATCTACTTCATTGACTGTGTTCGCGCTCGAATGTTCTGAGAGCTAAGATGGTTCAGGTTATTCTGGTCTAACCGGGACGTCGAGTTAGACAATAACTGTTTGGCATAGTAAGTGGGAAGCTAGTTCTCGGCATCCTTAGAAGACTGTACCCCTGCAATGTACTCCCTGCACAGGGGTACTCAAGATCAATGACAATGGAACGTAGGCGCGGTTCAGCCCGGCAGGTACTATTTACCAGCAGCCCATCTACACCAACATGCTCTGCTAAAAGCCCCAGCTACATGTCACAATTCAAACATTTACTCCATCTAATATTAACTTTCTTTAGGGCCTGATAATTAATGTGCGTCAATGAGTATTAATCAAAGTTTTAAAAATAGTAGAAAGCATATGTGCATACGTTTTGTTTCATTTTGGATGGAATCAAAATTAAATTTATAAATACAAAAACTATATATACTTATAAAAATCATACATGATAATTTAAAAAATTTATTAACAAATATATTAATAATAAATAATTTAATAAATAAATTAATAAAACAACACTAACGACACTCAAGCCTTTATCCCATTATAGTGGAGCCGGCTATAGGATCCTTTGTCGCCATTGTGCCTGTCTTTTGTCATAATCTCACTAATGCCTAAGTACATCATATCTTTTCGTGTAGTTTCATTCAAAGTCTTTATTGGTTTACCACTCACTCGTTTAATATGTCTAGTGACTAGACTCTCACAATGCCTAACAGGTGCCTCTAATGGTCCCCTTTGTACATGTCCAAACCATCTTAGTCGAGCTTCTCACATCTTCTCTGCAATTGGTGTTACTCCTGTCTTAAACCTGATACATTCATTCCTAATTTAATCCAGTCTCGTGTGTCCACACATCCACCTAAGCATTCTCATCTCTGCAACTCCCATTTTTGCTCATGCACACAATTCATTGCCCAACACTCAGAACCATAGAGCATCACTGGTCTAATTGTAGTACGCTAAAACTTTCCCATGAGTTTTAATGGTGCTTTAAGATCACATAAGATCCCTAACGTGCCTCTCCACATCAACCAACCCACTTGGATTCTATGTGTCACATCTTTATCAATACCTCCATTCTTTTGAATTATCAATCCAAAATACTTAAAACATTCACTACGGGAAATATCTTGATCACACCCAACTTAATAACGACGCCATAAGTCATTCTTGTACTGCTAAATTTAAGCTCCATATACTCTATCTTTGCCCTGCTCAACCTAAAACCCATTTTTTCTAAAGTGTCTCGCAAAGATTCAAGTTTTGTGTTTACACCCTCGTGCATCTCATCAACCAAAATGATATCATCCGTAAACAAAAAACACCAAGGTATTGCTTGTTGAGTAAGTCTTGTAAGCTCATCTAAGATAAAGGTAAAGAGATAAGGGCTTAAAGCTGAACCTTGATGTAATCCAACAATAATAAGGAATTCATGTGTTAATCCTCCAGATGCCCTCACCCTTGTCACTGAAATAGTATACATATTTTGATTATAACAATATATGATATATTTACACCTTTCTTTTCCAAGATTATCCATAAGATCTCTCTTGGAACTCTATCATAAGCCTTGTCAAGATCAATAAATAGCATATACAAATCTTATTTTCTTTCTTTGTAGTTGTCAATGAGTCTCCTCAGGAGTTGTATAGATTCCATGGTCGACCGCCCTGACATGAATCCAAATTTATTCTCTGAGATGTTAGTCCCCTGTCTTACTCTTCTTTCTATTACTTGTTCCCATAATATTATGGTATGACTCATCAATTTAATTCTTCTGTAATTAACACAATTTTATATATCTCTTGTATTCATTATATAAAGGTACCAAGAAATTTTCTCTTAATTGGTCTGACATTTGTTTTGACTTCAGTATCCTATTGAAAAAACATGTAACCCATAAAATTCCTTCATTTTATAGACATTTCCATACTTCGATGGGTATATCGAATAACCCAACCGTCTTTCCATTTTTTGATATTTTTAGAGCATCATTTACCTCTGATACTTTAATTTTGCTATAAAATGTTCTATTCATATACTCCTCTGATTTACTTAACTCTTCCAAGTTCAATTCATTGTCTTTTGTTTCATTATAGAGTTGATTTTCATCGCTCATTAATATCGACATCATCCACCAAAATTGTATGTGTTTCATCTTTTATGCATTTTACTTGACTTAAATCTTTTTTCTTGATTTTTCTAGCTCGAGCAATTTTATATATGCCATGCTCTCCATCTTTGGTATTTATTCACTTATAAAATTCTTCATAAGATTCATTCTTGTTTTACTTACTGCATGTTTAGCTTCTTTTTTGGCGACTTTATACATGATTAAATTTTTGTCATTCCTACAAGCATAAAGTGATTTATAGCTCACCCTCTTTGCTCTCACTTTATCATGCACTTCCTCTTTCCACCACCAAGATTCTTTATTTGCAGGCACATGACATTTTGATACTCCAAGTACATTCTTTCCACTTATCCTTAAATGCAAAGACATAACTTCTCATGAAATACTAAGATCAATATAAGGGTCATCAACAAGTTGTTTCATAACTGCTGTCATGAAAACAACTTGCTTTTACATCTTAAAGTTCCGCCACCGAATTTTTGCAACATTTTTGTTCTTGTCCTAAATTTATTATATTTAATTTGTACATCTAACACCACCAATCTATGTTGTTTTGTCAAACTTTCTCCTGGTATGACTTTGTAATCCTTATAAATCATTTTATCTATTTTGCAAGTCATAAAATAATCAATTTGTAACTTATTTGGTCCTCTTTAAAACGTAATTAATTGTTCTTCTATCTTTGTGAAAAACGTATTTGACACAATTAGATCATGTGCTACAGCAAAGTCTAAAATTGTTCGTCCTTCTTCATTTCTTTCTCCATATCCAAATCCTCCATGAACGGTTGTATAATCGATGTTTTTCTTCCCTATATGTCCATTTAAGTCTCCTCGTATAAAAATCTCCTCTCTTTATGGGATTTCTCTACCTAGATCATCTAAGTCTTTCCAAAATTGCGCTTTAATAGCTTCACTTAATCCTACTTGTGGCGCGTAACCACTGATCACATTAATAGTTTCACTTCTTATGATCAATTTTAGTGCTAAAATTCTATCATATTTCTACTTACCCAAAACATTTTCATCCTTACAAGTAGTATCCCAATAATACATACTCACTGCTTGTTTTATTTTTTCCTGTGTAGCATAATTTAAAATCTAAATTATTTAAAAGTTTTATTTTTGACCCACCCTCTAGTCTTTTGCAGCATAAATATTTATCCTTCTTCTAATCACTGTATCCACTACTTCCATCACTTTTCCCGCTAGCTACCTATGTTAAAAACTTCTAACCTAAGTCAATCACAAATCCTATGACATACCTTCCTAGGGCATCTAATATGTCAAACTTTATTCCTATTTAACGCTGCACCCCAATTCCCCTTGGAGGTGCAGCGGTCCTTGCCAAGATGCCATATTTGGACCATATGACCTGAACGCTTGCATATTTAACACTATATCCAAGTCCTGGAGATGCAACGGTCCTTGCCAAAACAACACATTCGAACCATGTGACGCATTCTTTAAGAGGAACAACCTAGCTTTTATACAATTTCTCAAATGATCCATATTTATAACGGTGACTAATTTTACGATGGTCGCCTACCTAAACATAACATTCACCATTTTTTATCTGGCTTGGGGACTCGCATAGGTGGTTTAACAAATAAATTAATAATTAAGACAAATTTAAAAATTACCTACATGACTCGGCAAAGGCGGCGGGGGCCGGGGGCTGGCGAAGGCCGGGGGGAGGGCGAAGGCCGGCGGGGGGCAGGCGTAGGCAGGCGGGGGCGGGCGGGCCGGCAGGGGCAGGCATAGGCCGGCAGGGGAGGGCATAGGCGGCGGGGGCGGGCGAAGGCCGCCGGGCCGGGCGAAGGCCGGCGGGGGCGGGCGAAGGCCGGCGGGGGCGGACGAAGGCCGGCGGGGGAGGGCGAAGGCTGGGGGCGGACGAAGGCCGGAGGGGCGCGGGCGAGGCAAAGGCCGGCGGGGGAGGGCGGGGGCGGGCGAGGCGAAGGCCGGGGGGGTGCGTGCGTGGCGAAGGCCGCCGAGGTGGGGAGGCGTAGCGGCGGACGGGGGCAGGCGAAGCGTGGCCAACGGGGCGGGCAAAGCGTAGGCCACCGGGGGCGGGCAAAGCATAGGCCACCGTGGGCGGTCGAAGCGTAGGCCGCCGGGGGCGGGAGAAGGATAGGCCGCCGGGGAGGGAGAAGCGTAGGGCGCCGGGGCGGGAGAAGTGTTGGCCGTCGGGGGCGGAGAAGCGTAGGCCGTCCGGGGCGGGCCCTGTGTCTGTCACTTGTGTGTGTGTGTGTGTGTGGTGTGTGTGTGTGTGTGTGTGTGTGTGTGTGTGTGTGTGTGTGTGTGTGTGTGTGTGTGTGTGTGTGTGTGTGTGTGTGTGTGTGTGTGTGTGTGTGTGTGTGTGTGTGTGTGTGTGTGTGTGTGTGTGTGTGTGTGTGTGTGTGTGTGTGTGTGTGTGTGTGTGTGTGTGTGTGTGTGTGTGTGTGTGTGTGTGTTTTGTGTGTGCGCATGTGTGCGTGTGTGCATACGTGCGTGCATGTGTATGTACGTGCGTGCGTGCGTACGTGCGTGCTTCCAAACATCGGCGCGCAGGCCGGCCACACATGAACAAAACATAATATTTTTAACATAGCCTTTGAGGGCTAGCGGCAGCAGCAGCAGGGACTTCAGCCTTTAAATGTCCCGCTCGGTTCTCCAGCACCTGTACAAGGACAGCCCACCCAACGGTGGCAAACAAGGCAACGGTCAGTATTCAGCTGACAAATTTATAACGACCCTACCCCTTTCCCGGGGCAGTGGCATTCCTTCCCTGCAGGCATGACAATTCATATGCATATATATATATATATATATATATATATATATATATATATATATATTATATATATATATATATATATATTCATCACATATTATGCACTCACGCACAAACATTCCATCACAACCGTCAGCCACACGTCCCGACGATCCGTGCACTCCGGGTACATTCTTGGTGTACCGGCAAACTAGGGTCCCACCACCGTATCAGGGCCGAAACCCAATGGAAAAAGTTGAGAATTTACTCCATGGCGTTGGAGCCGGAGATTTTAGTCTTAATGACCCGGGATTGGCCCATAGCCCCCCATGGTGTCGTGGCGTGCAGGCCTAAGAATCTCACTATGCGCTCCAACAGACCGCACTTTCAGGTCTCACATCGGACGGACATAATGCAGGTCAGATTTTTTTCCCCCCCCCCGTTACTCAAGTCAGGTCTTTCCATCACCAAGTACAGCGTACTCGCAGCTAAAAAAAAGTCGCGGGTCGGTTTCACCTTACCTGTTTGGCATAAAGCCTGGGTGTTTTTCTGGGCACACCAGTACTTGTTGTTACTACCCTTCACAGACACCACCCATTAAGTATCACAAGCATTAGAGGGTCTTTCCTGGACTTCCGTACCAGTACTCCTACAACTACCCTTCACAGGCATAACCCAGTATCAAGGGTATTTTCCTGGATCTCAAATCCAGTACTTCCTGTTACTACCCTTCACAGGTACAACCCATGAACATTACACATTACAAGGGTATTTCCTAGACTTCCAATCCAGTACTTCCTGCTGCTACTCTTCACAGGTACAACCCATTTAGCAGCACAAGCATCACAAGGGTATTTTCCTGGACTACCACTCCAGTACTTCCTGCTACTACCCTTCACAGGTCTAACCCATCGACTCCCAAAACTACACGTTTAATCACGGAGTCTTTTTTGGTGCGTATATGCAACATCACCAATCCAGACCAACCTGTCTAGATGGGCTTCACACAGCATGTCTATTATGTACTCCATTTTCGGATCTATATGCCAAATCATTGGGGATTCCATGACTCAACCCAAAGGACTCCCGTAACAAGCCACCCTCTGATGGGGGAATCATATGCACATGCTAAAAAGGAAGCCTTCACATGTCTAGGAAGAAAGATCGTTACCCTTGAAGATCGCTTCGGAGCCATGGACTTTTAGCCGGGTGGAAAGGGCCGCAGTGGCTTTGCCTCCACAACGCTAGCCTCGGATCTCGAAACGGAACTCCGCAACTCCACCGGTGGTCGGCTCTCCTCCTCCTCCTTCCTCTCTCTCTCTAAGTTTGTATAAAGTTGATGGCCAAAAGCAATTGAGTATTCCCGTCTCATTTTCGGCCTTAAGGAAGGAGGAAGAGACCTGAGCCATCAGATCCCGACTGAGAAAATGGATGGCCATGATTTTGCCACAAAAGGCTATTTTTTGGCTGACACGGCCTGTGATACGGGACCTTAAGCGGCACACAAACGACTCATCCAGACCAGTACACGGCCATGTGACCCGCCCGAGTCACGGGCCGTGTCACCTGACATGCCTTCAGACACGCCCATGTCTGTGACCGTGTACTTCAGGCTGTACAAAACCAAATCAACCCGATCGGGACACGGCCAGTGATACACCCGTGTCACAGGCCGTGTACCCCAAGACACGACCGTGTCCTGCCCGTGTTTACCAGGCCTCAAATGCGCTAGGCACGTCCAGTAAAGGACACAGCCAGTGACACGCCCGTGTCACCGGCCGTGTGACCTTACACGGCAGCAGACATGCCTCCAGCTTAACTTCGTCGAATGAAGTTCATCGAGCAGAGGAGGACACGGCCTCTTACATGCCCAAGTCAGAGGGCGTGTTCCCTCATTTTTCAAAGAATAGAGTTTTCGTCGAACACTCGCCGGCTGCTAACCCGAGCAGGACACGAACTGGGACATGCCCGTGTCTCAGTCCATGTCACCCAACTTTTTCCCAATCCTGGGATTTGTGGTGTTACAACCCTCCCCTCCTTACAAAAATTTCATCCCCGAAATTTGCACACAGGAAGGAAATCAACCACAAGATGTTCTATTCCATAAACGTTCATATAACTTGACATGCACTGCATAACAGTAACACAAAGAGCTCGGGAAATTCAGCTTGCATGGTCTGCTCTCGCTTCTATGTTAGCTCTTCACGGCCGCAATTGTCCCACCGGACTTTGACCATCCCGATTATCTTATTCCGCAACTGTTTATCGGAACGATCCTCGATCTGAATGGCCTAACCTTCGTCGTTAGCCCATACTCCACCGGCACATGATCAGTCTCGATCACTTGAGATGGATCTTTGATGGCTTTCCAAAGCACCGAGATGTGAAACATATCATGTAATCCACCCAAGTCTGCTGAAAGAGATAGCCGATATGCAGCTTACTCAATTCGTTCCACCACTTCAAACGGACCAAGATATCTCAAACTCAACTTTTTTAGACGCTGAATCCTGGACACGCCTTTGAAGGGCTTGATCTTCAAGTATACCCAATCGCCCACCGCGAACTCCATGTTCCGGTGCTTGGCGTTATGGTATTTTGCTTGTCGATCCTGGGCTATCAGTAGCCTCTCTCGGATAGTGTGTATCATCAAGTTTGCTTCCTCGACTTCGTTACGCCTATACACTTTGGATTCGCCTGCTTCTGCCCAAGCTAACGACGTACGACACTTCCGACCATACAGAGCTTCAAATAGTGTCATACTGATGCTCGCTTGGTAGCTGTTGTTGTAGGCAAACTCCACCAGATAGAGATGATCTTCCCATCTCCTGCCAAAGTCCAGGGCGCACATTCGGAGCATATCTTCCATAGTTTTGTTGGTCCTCTCAGTCTAGCCATCCGTTTGGGGATGAAAGGTCATACTAAACGTCAATTTCATGCCCAACAACTGATGGATTAGCCTCCAATCATTTGAAGTAAAGCACCCATCCCGATCGCTCACAATACTACGAGGAACACCATGTAGCCGTACCATCTGCTTCACATAGAGCTTGGCCAAACTCTCCACTGAATCGTCTCGTTTGTTCGGAAGGAAGTGCTCCACTTTTGTCAGCCGGTCTACAATCACCTAGATTGAATCATTCCCGTGCTGAGATCTCGGCAACCCGTGCACAAAATCCATTGAGATATCATCGAACTTCCATTCCGGAATCGGCAACGACTTCAAGAAACCGTCGGGCTTCTGACATTCTGCCTTTACCAAATCACAAGTCTGGCATTTGGCTACGTAATGAGTGATATCGTTCTTCAGTCCTGGCCACCAGAATAACTTTTTCATGTCCCTGAACATCTTTGTGCTCCCAGGGTGAATTGAGTACGTTGTAAAGTGAGCTTCGTACATCAACTCTTCCCGCAACTTACCCAGACTCGGGACGCAAAACTGGCCCTATTTCCGCAAAAGGCCGTCATCCCAGGAGAATTTGCCCTCTGGCTCGTCCTTTGCATAGCGTTGGAGACTTTCATCCAGCTCCGTTGCTCGTCGAATCCTGTCCGCAAGGTCATATTGCACCTCCGTCCAGTTCAGACATGCATTGGCTGAGGAATTCTTGTCAACACAAGAAATATCTAACGCTTCTAACTCCTGGATTAGATGTTCATCGTGTCTTTGCAACCAATTGGCCCTTGACGGAGCCGTCCGACTCAAGGCATCAGCGACCACATTTCCCTTCTCGGGAGTATAATGAATTACAAAGGTGTAGTCCCCAAGGAACTCCATCCACCTTCGTTGTCGCATATTCAGGTCCTTCTGCTCCAGCAAATACTTTATGCTCTTGTGGTCCGTATAAATATCCACTTTCACGCCATACAGATAATGCCGCCATAACTTTAGTGCAAAGATCACCGCCGCCAACTCTAAGTCATGGACAGGATAATTTCGCTCATGAACCTTCAACTGGCATGAGCCATAAGCAATCACTATCCCATTTTGTAGAATAATGCAGCCTAAGCCACTTCCTAAAGCATCACTATATATCTCATATCTGTCGGTACCACATGGCGATGTAAACACAGGTGTCGTGGTCAACCGACTCTTCAGCTCTTCACAAGCTCGCGCGGACTCCGGCGTCCAAATGAACTTCTGATCCTTTCTAATCAGTGTGATCAGAGGCAAAGCAATCTGCGAGAAGTTTTCAACAAACCGTCTATAGTAGCCCGCCAGTCCAAAGAAGCTTCTGACTTCGGCCACCGAAGACCACACCGGCCACTCCTGTATGGCCCTTATCTTCGACGGATCCACTGCGATGCCCTCTCCACTTACCTCATGGCCTAGGAAAGCCTCCGACGATACCCAAAACTCACACTTCGAGAACTTGGCATAGATCTTATTACTTCGCAAAGTATACAACACCACCGCAAGTGGTTTGCGTGATCAGCTTCAGATTTTGAGGACACCAGGATGTAATCAATGAACACAATCACAAACATGTCCAGGTACTCTCGGAATGTTCGGTGAATCAGATACCTGAATACCGATGGCGTATTGCAGAGCCCAAACGGCATTACCATGAACTCATAATGACTGTACCGTGTTCCAAATGCGGTCTTGGGAATGTCTCCTTCCCGTATCCTCAACTGGTAATACCCAGACTTCAAATCCAATTTAGAGTGGACAGTTGATCCCACCAGCTGATCAAACAACTCATCAATCTATGGAATCAGATACTTGTTCTTCTCTGTAAGCTTATTCAGTTCGTGGTAGTCAATACATAACTGCAAGCCGCTGTCTTTCTTTTTCACAAACAGAACACGTGCGCTCCAAGGTGACATACTTGGGCGTATATATCCCTGCTCCAGCAACTCTTGCAATTGGATTTTCAACTCAGCCATTTTGAAAGTGAGGGTTAGACCTGAAATACTCTAGGGGGGGGTGAATAGAGTATCTTTAAAACTTTAACTCTTTTTGCTTTTAATAAAAACACTTCAGAGAGGCAGCTACATGATTTCAATTTGCTGTAAATAAAAGTGAAATCCTATGATACAATAATCTACCACCAACACAGCAAAAATTAATCTAACTAACACAAGCACATCAAGAACAAAAGAAAGAGGGCAACCAGATAACACAAGAATTTTTATGGTGGTTCCCCAACCTGGGTACATCCACTCTTCTACCACCCTGGTATGAATCCACTAACAGGTTTTGATCAGGTGACTGCCACCAATGAGCTTTTGATCAGGTGCTCAAAAACCAACCCAATTCTTTTGATCAGGTGACTTGCAACCAAGGAATAACTTTTGAAGGGAGTTAAAGAACCCTTTTTACAGTGAGGGGGTGAGAGAGTTATGGTGTCTTCTCTTTCTCAAATACAACTGAGAAGACTAGTGGATCTTTGATGTTAACAAAGCTCCCCCTGAGTTATAGAGTTGTTCAGGAAGATTGGAGCTTTGCTTCAGGGTGAGTAGGTCTTCTTTCTTTAGCTTTGACCAGAGATGATCTAGGAACTTCTTGACTGATGAAGATTTGTTGTCCTTGAAGAATCCTGGAGTGAAGAATGAAGAAGACTCTTGATTTAGATGTGTGTTCTTCTTATTCTTCTTCAGCAGTGTACGGGTGAAGACCAGATTCTTTTTCTGCACACAGAAGAATTTGAATGAATGTTATTTTGTGTCTTCTCTGAGTGTTGTATCCTTTTCTTCTGTGTATCTCTCTCTGTGTGTATTGCCTGCCAGGAGCAAGGAAGAGAATCACTTTTATATCTGTAATGGAATTTATCCCATGAATTTTTGAATTCCTTCCTGCATTGATTGCTGACGGCCTGGAGAGTATATAATTCGGCTGGAGAGAATGTCTGTATTAATTGGATTTCCCTAACTATCACATTTAAAAACGACAAGTAATAATCCTGATGAATGGCATAATCAATGGTGCTTCCAAAGATAATATTCAGAGAATATTAAGCATTGATTACTCAGGAATTACTGCAATAAAATAAGGACAGAAGGAAGGAAAAAATCCAACTCTGGAACTGCACAGAGATCATTGAGCAAAGAACAGAATTCGTCGACCTAGGTCCAGAGTTCATTGAGCTAAGAAGTCATGTTCATCGACCAGATAATTGTTATTCGTCGACCTGAGATCCAGGATCATCGAATTGAGAACAGCTAACTGCTTTCTGATAAACTCTTGCCAATTCTGTGTACTAAGATTGTCGAGCTGATAATCTAACTTTGTCGACTGGAGTTCAGAGAAATTTTTCTGGACTTAGAATGTTGAAGTAGAGCATCAAGAAATCGTCGAACTGAGAACTAAGTTTGTCGACCTGAGAACTGCTAACTGCTACTTGATAAAACTTGTCAATATTATGGTCTAAGTTCGTCGAGCTGAGAACATAAATTCGTCGACTCTGGACTTAGAATGTTGAAGTCGAGTATCCAGAAGTCATCGACCTGAGAACTAAGTTCGTTGAGCTCAACTCAGAGAATTTTCTCTGAGTTCGTTGAGCTGAGCACGACTTTCGTCGAGCTGAGTTCGACGAACGTCGAGCTGAGTTCGACGAACGTCGAACTCACTTTCCTGAAACTGATTTTTCTCTAAGTTTGGAGTCTTCTGCAGTCTGTTGTTGGCTGGTCCATACAATGTTGACTCTAAGAATATAGCCTAAACTCTAGGAAACAGACATGACCCAGGCTATACAAGGTGGGTCAATTATCATAGTTTAGTGAACCTAGCCCAAATCCAACAAGGGATCCAACAATCTCCACCTATTTGGGTGAGGTCACTTAATTACAGACACAAAACATTTACAAAGCAAGAGAAAAATATATCTGGCAGGAAACTTCAAAATATGCAGCAGATATATATATATATACACAGAGAGAGCTTTGTATCAGGAAATGAATTAGTTTTTAAGAGAAACAGAAATATTAAACACATTAAGAACTCATTTCTTCTTCTTTAGCTCCTTGTGCTTCTCCTCTTTGGCTTTATCACCAGGCTGAGTAAACTTGATTTCCCTGTTTGGATTGGCTACTTGAGTCTTTGTCATTGTCATATCAGCAGCTCCAATAATATTTAGGGAAGTAGCTCTTGGCACCACAGCTTCTGGATGTAACTTCATATAATCATCAACATTAAAGAATTTGTTAGCTTTTGCAAACCTGTTTAGTTTCTCCTTCCTGTATTTGGACATTGTTATATATTCATAAGGATCCTTCCCTTCAGCTTTGGCTTTGTTGATCAAAGATAGGCCAACCAATTCTTGGAATCTGGCCATCCTTGCAGTTGTAGTTGTTTCTGGGTCCTCAAAAGGAGCAAGAGGAGATGAATGCTAGGTAGAAGATTGGTGTCATGGACCAGCAAGAAACAGACAAGTGTTGCTATCACCACTGCATAGTCAGAGTACATTGCAGCAGGTAGCTGCTGTGCTCAATTGTTGTGGATACAGTATCAGCTTGAAGACTATGGCATTAAGATAAGCAGAACTCTTCTATATTGTGATTCTACTAGTGCAATTTCTATTGCTAGGAATCCTGTTTCATATAGCAAGACTAAGAATATAGAAATTAAGTATCATTTTATTAGGGAGCATGTAGAGAGAGAAGAAATTTGCCTAGAGTTTGTCTCCACTGACAAGCAAGTGGTAGATATCTTCACTAAGTCTCTAGATGAAGCCAAGTTCAACACCTTCAAAATTGATTTGGGTATGTTAAACTTAGAAAAGCTTCAGGTACTCCTTAAGGTATTATGCTTGGTACAAGTTTGTTCTTTTTGTAAGTTCTGCAGACCTAGTAGAAAGGAAGATGAGAGATGATGCTTGTTCTCAAGTGGTATCAGCAGCTGCAGGACTAGAAACTTTCAAGTGTTGTTGAAAATTTCAGTGATACTGAATTTCAAGTACTCTCATGTGATATCAAGTGATATACAAGTCAGCCCTGTATAAGGGGCATGTTGGCAGCTGTAATCCTGACTACATTTACATCAGCCAGGAGGAGAACATTAGGGGAGAAAAAGACCTGATGCTCATTCCTGACTATCTAAAGATGTCAAAAAGGGGGAGAGATGGAGGTCATGTTCACCTTTGGTTGTTCAAGCTCAAGGGAGAGAGGTAGAAGATGACTATCAGAAAGGATCAAGCTCCTTCATAGCAGAAACACAGGGGGAGAAAGTCATGGGGAGATCAAGCTAAGAGGTAATCCTCTAAGGTGTAACTTTCCCTGCAGAAATCTAGGGGGAGTAGGATGTAATCCTCTACGGTGTAACTTTCCCTACAGAAATCCAAGGGGAGTAGGTAAAATTCTTTTCACTGAATTTAATTTGAATATGCTTTTATTGCATGTGTAATGTGTATCTCATTGACTAAAGAAGCTTGATCAGTAGTTTTGACGTGCTTGACCAGTGGTTTTGACATCTTCAAATAGGGGGAGATTGTTGGGTCCATTGATCCCAATGGCCCTGATTTGATGATGTCAAACATGTCAATGAGATAGACATAGTTGTATTTAATGTATGGCTAAGTTCATGCATACAGGTTAGTCTTTATCGCAATGATTGGACAACTAGTTCAAGAGAAAATGACAGGTGGACTCAAGATGGAGCTGGAAACTCAAAAAATTACTCAAGTCCAAAAACATTGAGTGAGGCAAGCTCACTCAACACCATCCAGCTAATAGTGTTGAGAGAGGCAGGCAGGAAAATTACCTAAGTCCAAAAGCATCGAGTGAGTCAAGCTCACTCAACGCCATTCAGCAAAAAGTGCTAAGACAGTTGAGACCGCTAAGAAGAAAGTGCTGAGACAGCCAAAAAAGTTGACTAAGGCAAAAAATGCTGAGACAGCTGAGACCGCTGAGAACAAAGCGTTGAGATCGTTGTGACAAAGCCTGAGAAAATTGGCTAAGTCCAGAAGCGTTGAGTGAGCTCAACTCACTTAACGCCATACAGCTAGAAGCGTTGAGTCAAGGTTATCATGTCATAGCCTTATTGTGAAGAATCCAGAAAATCTACTAAGTCCAGAAGCGTTGAGTGAAGCTTCATCACTCAACGACATACTGTGTCTGTCAACGCCAAACTTCAGCAAGAAGGCAAGATTGTAGAAAATCGACTAAGTCCAGAAGCGTTGAGTGAAGCTTCATCACTCAACGATATGCTGAGTCTGTCAATGCCATCAGGCAGAAAGCTGAAGAATATGGCTAAGGGAAAAAGCATTGAGTGAGGGATATACACTCAACGCTCTCAATTCCATCAAGAAGAAAGCTGAAGAATATGGCTAAGGGAAAAAGCGTTGAATGAGGGATTTACACTCAACGCTCTCAACGTCATCATGCAAAGCTGAACAAATTTCTAAGTCCAGAATCGCTGAGTCTACCATTCATCGAGCTGAGCTTAGCTTTCATTGAACGGAGTTCAGAGTTTGTCGATCACAACATTTACCTATAAGAAGGACTCAGCTATCAGAATCGTCAAACAGATTTCACATTTCATCGACCAGAGTTCAGAGAATTCATCGAACTCAGCCTTCACCTGAAGAAAGAACTGGGCTGAGGGAATTTGTCGATCTCAGCTTCGCTGGTTCGTCAAGCAGAACTCAGGTTTCGTCGAGCTGTGCTCGAAGTTCGTCGACCTCGGCCTTCACTTGAAGAAAGAACTGAGCTAAGGTAATTCGTTGATCTCAGCTTCACTGTTTCGTCGAGCTGAGTTCAGATTTCATCGAGCTAAGCTTGAAGTTCGTCGAATGTTGGATTTCAGAAAAGTTATTGATTTTGGCTAAGTCCAGAATGATGTTGACTCAGCGAGTCAACAAAGTTCAGATTCAATGCAAATCGACATTAACGTCGCTGTCTGTCTGTAGTGGATCTCATGTTAATAGAGCTGAGGTTTTAACCACCATTAAAACTGAGACACATGTCGATCATCTTGCCAATGTGACAGGATTATAAATAGCAGAAGAGATCTGAAGAATTATGAAGGAATTAATTGGATTAATCTCTGATTAAAAACAAGAAGCGGAGTTCGTCGTCTTCAACCGCCATTATTGCAGGAGCCAACAACTTCAAGATCAAATCTGAAGGGCTTCTGAGTTTGCTGGTGTAATCAACATCCACTTTAGCAAGATCAGAGTAATCCTCTGAGAGAGATGAATCAGCTTAGGCGTGCCCTAGCTGAAGTTATCTTCCTAATCAAAGCCGAGCCAAAATCTGAAGATCAATTTGCTGGATCAAAGAAGAAGGAAGGGCTAAAAATTGCTCAGTCTAGATCAGGAGATATTCCTGAAGAAAAAGAAGCAGATTCATTTGCTAGTTGATTTCAGAACAAGTCGGGCATCATTTCAAGATCTCTGTGTCATCTTCTTGCTGTGAAGAAGAAGTTAGGGCTGATATCTGCTCAGTCTAGGTAGACAGGCACAGAGAATTTTCTCTAGTGTCTGTAATTCATCATCATTTATATTTCTTGTAAGATTCATTCTGAATCTGACTGGTAAGGCTAAGACCTGAGTTGTAAGCCTGTGTTATAATGGCTGAGGTAGGGCAGGAGTTGCCTGAGTTGTAAGTGTGCGGATTCACACTAAGGTAGGGCAGGATTGCCTGAGCTATAGGAGTGTGGAGTCACTCTGAGGTAGAGTTCTTGGGAAGAACTTAAGTTATAAGATCTTGGTGATCTAAGTGGTATCACTCTCCCTTATTCGCAGCTGATAGTACCCGGACTTGAGATCCAACTTTGAGTACACCGTCGACCCGACTAACTGATCAAAAAGATCATCGATCCGGGGGATCGGATACTTGTTCTTTTCTGTCAACTTGTTGAGCTCCCGATAATCAATACATAGCCTCAAGCTTCTGTCCTTCTTCTTAACAAAGAGGATCGGCGCGCTCCAAGGCGAAGAACTTGGGAGCACATACCCTTGCTCCAACAACTCTTGCACTTGAACCTTCAGCTCCGCCATTTCTTTCGGCGCTAGCCGATATGGAGAGCGTGACACAGGCTTTGCACCTAGTACGAGCTCTATCGTAAAATCTATCTCCCATTAAGGCGGGTCTCCAGGAAGATCTCTAGGGAACACATCAGGGTACTCTGATACCACTGAAATACTATCCAATGCGGGCTTTGGCTTTGGAACCTCCACTAGTGTAAAGAACAGTTCTGCACCGGCACGAACCGCCTTCACCACCTGAAGAGCAGACATCAACGTCTTGCTCGACCCTTTAAGCCCATAAAAGTCGTCTCACGACTTGCTCCCAACTTGACTTCCTTGCGACCGCAATCGATATAGGCTTGCTGCTCCGAGAGCCAGTCCATGCCAAAAATAACGTCGAACTCCACCAACGGTAGTAACGACGCTTGCAGATCGAACTCTTGATTCGCAATGCGAATCTTAACACCGCAGATTCTATCCGCGCGCATCGAACACCCATTGGGCAACAACACATCCAACTTATCCTTCACCATCGAAGAAGGGACTCCGATGCGTGATATAAATCCTTCAGACAAGAAGGAGTGTGAAGCTCCTATATCGAAGAGTGCTCTTGCCGGATTTTCACAAATCAAAACAAATTCTAAACAAGCAGTGGTAAGGTAACATGTGCATAACAAGTATTTAAAGAAATTAACTTGCTATAAATTAAACTATACTTGTCACCACATCCGTCTGTTTGATGGCCTCTTGTTGGCCAAGATTATACACCCTTGGTTGGGCCGGAGCATAATGGGACGCGGTCGACTCCACCGTCTTGCCCTTCTCTTCGTAAGTTGCTCCCGGCTTCCTTTCGGACTTGGGACATTCGCTCTAACAGTCATGGGCAAAGTGTCCCGGCTTCCCACAAGTAAAACACGCACTCGGGGTCCGACCCGTAGTCGCCCTAGAAGCACCAGCAGAGGGGGCTGGACCCGACGTCCTAGCTTTCTTAGCACATAACCCACAGGTCCCAGGATCGAAACCTGGCTCTGATACCAAATTGTAACACCCCCTATCTGTCGCATAGCATATAGCAGTAGGTCCGGCCGGGGCTCGACGTCATATACCACAGACAGACCACGTGGTTACTCATGGAAACCATCCAACCAATCTTTACGTCCTACACAGAGCATCCTAGCGGAAGCAGTTTATAAGTTGCAATTAAGAACTCAGCACTAAAGCATGAATGTCCACTAATATACCAAATAGGAATGTAGTATATACACAAGTACTGGCTTTAAGGCCTTACAAAATTGTTTACTTAATATTACATGATTTACAAACCACGGCACGCAAGCCGGTCATACATGAATAAAAGCAGTAAACACTTCAATTAGGCCTTTGAGGGCCGGCTTCGCAATTTGGGCTTTAGCCCGCTATTGACCACTTGGTCCAGCAGCACCTGCAGCAACAAACCACCGCACGGTGGCAAACAAAAGCAACGAAATTATAACGATCTCGCCCCTAACTCGGGGCGGCGATGCTCCTTCCCTGCATTTTATTAGCATAAGCGAGCAGTGTACAAATATTCATTTCAACACAGGCGTAGGCTCACACGGCCACACACCCCGTGCACTCAAGGCACATTGTCGGTGAACACAGTCAAAGTCTGCCGACTCACCACTGTCCCTTTGGACGGCCCAAACAATGAGCAATTTGTCTTCCCGGCATGGGTCATGGTAATTAAAACCATAGACCGCCGAAGACTCTCATCTATGCCAACGGCAAGTGCCACGTACCCTTAGGTCTGTTAAACCGAACGACATAGAACGGGTACGGTTCCATCTAACCCGTGCTCACATCGCAATGTTAATTCAAAACATATGCGCAGGTCAAACTTCTCCCGAGTCCCGTTTCCGTCACACATTTCACATAACCTGGTTATGTTCAAGTTGGCTCTCAGGCCTCCAAGTTGGCAAGATCACGCATCTGCCCAGTTTTCCGGGTGCACCTTTGGGTTAAACCCCAAGGCTCCCTGTTGCAATCTACCACGTAGAAAACCCGAAAAACAAACAATCGCACGGAGTCTTCTTCGGCATTTATGCAATGCAACATCACTGATCCAGACCAACATGTCCGGATAGGCTTCACACATCATGCCTATGTCCGTTCTCGCTTATGGACTCTACACAACAGGGACTATTCATGTCTACCCGTAGGAATGCCTCAAACTCACCGTAATCTCGCGAGAGCGGGCTTTCTATGCAAAAGAAGGAGAGCTTCACATGCTCAAGAAGAGAATCGTTACCCTAGCGTTCTTCCTTGGCGCCATGGAAATGTAAGCGGATGAAAAGCATCGCACTCTCTTTGCCTCCGTAGATCCGAATTCGGCTCGCGATTTGGAGCTTCAAAGCTCCTCCAATGGCCGGATCTAAGTTTCTTCTTCTTCCTTTGCACTCCTCTCTCCCTTGTCTTAGAAAGAGAACCACTCAAAAGAAATGAGGGTTTCAAAGGTCTAATCCCGGGTATATCCCATCAGGAATAACCCCCAGCCGTTGGATCCCAAATTAAAGAAACGAACGGCCTTGATTCGGGCCTGAAATGCTAAAACTGGGCCGAACACGGCCTGCGACACGCCCGTGTCCAGGGCCGTGTCCCCCATTCGCCGTCGAAATCGACGCACTTGGAACAACACACGGGCATCCAACATGCCCGTGTTCGACCTGACACGCCCGTGTTCCAAATGACACGGCCGTGTAGTCAGCCGTATGCCTCCATTCACACAGCCCCGAAAACAACCCGAGACTCACACGGGTATTGGACACGCATGTGTCCTAACCCGTGTCTAACTCGAACACGCCTGGGCTCCAGGCCGTGTTCACTGTCTCTACACTTCGTCGAGCAAAGTTCGTCGACTGCCTGACACGGCCTTGGACACGCCCGTGTCCTAGGCCGTGTGCCTTGTCTCGACACTTTGTCGAGCAAAATTCATTGACTCCCCGGGCCGATCATCGACATGGGCTCGACACGCCCTGAGACACGCCCGTGTCTCAGGCCGTGTTCTCTGCTCGACGATCGTCGACTCCAAAATTGTTGACCTCTCGACCAAATCGTCGACTCTAGCTTGACACGCCCTGGGACACGCCCGTGTCCCAGCCCGTGTGCCCCCTGCCAGATTCCAAATTTGGCCCAAAACGCCTCTCGTCGCTCTTTTGAGTTTCGGGGCGTTACAAAAACTCAGCAGCTTAGCAAAGTACTTAATAATCCAAAAGAAAACCACTATTGGGCGTCAACAACCTCACATAAATCGACTGAAGGTATGTATGTCTGTACTAAAAGTGAAACAACCAAAAAAACTACCTTACAAGGGTGAGGAAAACCTTTGCAACAAAGTAGTCCACTAACAAACTCCCAAACCTAGTCGCTCAACCGGCTACTGCTCTGAACCTGAGGCATTCTAAAGAAGAACACCTCAGCAAGAAAATACAAGTAGCAAAGGAAAACAATCTGGTAATAAGTACAAAGGCAAGGAAGGGTTTACCAAACCAGAGTATAAGAAATGCTGAAAACCCCAGCTGATTAGCCAAATAGATACAAGTACAGTAAAAGTCTGTAATAAAGGAGTTAATTGAATAAATGCACCAAGTGCGGAACGAAGTCATGCTTCGACAAAATCGGCAAGTATTAACATAAATAGATTAGATTGATCTAAGAAGCAAACTTAACACAAAACAACTTGAAAACATGAATCATTAACACTTAGTAATATCAACCGGGCCGGAGTCGGTAACCAATTGTCCCATACCAGGCTCCCAGACCCAAATGTCACAAAAAAAGAAGGTCATGCGGTAGTGATCATTTTTACCAACCCAAACCAACAGTCCTAAAAAACCAGAGAAGAAATAACCACCAAGTGTAATGATCCACAAACTGACGTTCAATTGGAAGTCCTTTATCCACTGCCAACCTTCACAGCCAAAGAAACATCAAACCCTAACCAAATCCCAAGTCTAAACCCAAAGAAAAACTTAAACAGCAAAAATGATTCTTGGGGTTGGCCGGCCTATGCCAATCGCAGATGCTGCTCATGCTCCTCAGCACTGCGGGAGTAAATCAAAACGTCGTCTATAAACACGACAACAAACTTATCCAGAAAGTCTTTGAACACCCGGTTCATCATGTCCATGAATGCTGATGGCGCGTTGGTCAAACCAAATGACATAACCAGGAATTCAAAATGCCCATGCCTCGACCTGAAAGCCATCCTTGGAATGTCCGACTCACGGATCCTGAGCTGATGATAGCCTGAACAAAGATCGATCTTGGAGAACACCGAGCTACCACGCAACTGATCAAATAAATCATCGATCCTCGGCAGAGGGTACCTGTTCTTAATGGTAACTTTGTTCAGCTCCCTATAGTCAATGCACAACCTCATCGACCCATCTTTCTTCTTCACAAATAGAACAGGAGCACCCCAAGGCGACGAACTCGGCCTGATAAAACCTTTATCCAACAACTCGTCCAACTGGACTCGCAACTCCTCCAACTCACGAGGGGCCATCCGGTAAGGCGCCTTAGCAATAGGACGCGTACCCAGTTCCAAATCAATCACAAACTCAACATCCCGCTCGGGGGGAAGACCAGGAAGGTCATCAGGAAAAACATCTGAGAAACCACGAACCACAGGAATATCCTCCAGGCGCATTACACTAACAGCAATCCCAACCACCGAGAATAAACAAGCAAAACAATCAGAATGAAACAGCTTCTGAGCACATACCACAGAAATGATAGGAGAATCCTGGCACGGATCAGCATACACACTACCAGGCTGATCGTTGTCCTTGATGAAGTCAAAGCGCTTCCCCTTGCACTGAATAACCGTATCATACCTAGACAACCAGTCCGTGCCCAGAATAACATCGAAGTCATCCAGATCAATCATCTTCAAGTCTGCCTTCGCAAGAAAGTCCCCCAACAAAACAGGGCAATCCAAAATGCCCAAATCTGACAACACAGATTCACCAGAAGGGAACTTGACGCGGAAGGTATCACGAACTTGATCTAGAATTAACCGATACCGCTCTACAAAAGCTCTAGCCACAAACAAGTGGGTAGCGCCGGAGTCGAACAGAACACACGACCAGCGGTTCTTCACCTTAAATTTCCCTATAGGAGTATATATAAGCAACCAAGGAACTACCAAAACAAAACTATAACCATTCTAGCAAAAATAAAACATTCAACCTAGGAAAACAACTAACCTGAGATGACCTGAGTCGAAGTCTGAGCCTCCTCGGAAGAGATCACGTTCAGCTTTCCCTTGCCCTTGTCCACACGCTGAGGGGGAGGTAAAGCCTGAAGTGGAACTGCCTGTAGAATAGGCTGGACCTGAGGACACCTTGTCTTGATATGGCCCTTCTGGCCACACTGATAGCAGTCTCTATCCTTGGACCAGCACTGGGCAGCATCATGCCCGGGTCGTTTGCACACAGAACAGGGAACATCCTTCCTATGAGCACCTTGAATAGCATGAACTTGCTCCTTCTTCTGAGCTCCCGCCTTCTTGAAACACCTCTCAACAGGGTGGCCTGACCGGCCACAGAAGCTACACACCACCTTGCTCTTCTTTCCTGAAGCAGCATCGAGTACCTGGGGGTTCTTCTCTTTTGCAGACTTCCTCTTGTCCTTCCTCATTTGCTGGCCTCTGTTCTTTGCGGTCTCAATTGCCTCCACTTTTAGAGCAGCCTCCACAACCCCTGCATAAGTCACTGATCCATAAGCACTGGCCAACTGCTGAACCTCGCTCCTCAAGCCACCAAGGAACCGCTTGACTCGATCTGCTTCAACACTCACCAACTCAGGGGCAATCCGGCTCAACTTGCTGAACTCTATCTCATACTCACTGACCGTGAGTTTCCTCTGCTTCAGGTGAAGGAAGTCATTCATAAGTCGATCACGCTCGACCGAAGGCAGGAACTTCCTCAACAGCATCTCCTTGAACAATCCCCAAGAGCAATCAGCCACCAAGCTCTCCTTTTCCCTAAGCCACCAGCTCTTAGCCAAACCCTTTAGCTGATAGGCGGATATCATCACTCTCTGATCATTTGCAATACCGGAGTACGAGAACATCTCCTCCATGGAGATCAGCCAATTATCTATGACCATGCAATCTGCCTTCCCATCATATGTAGGAGGGCTAAGTCTCTGAAACTGAGAAATGAAGGTCATCTCTGCTGGCACCACCACTGGAGGTCTCAGGGGAGCAGGAGGGGGAGGGGCAGCTGAACCCCCTGCAGGGTCTTGCACCCCCTGAGTCTGTCCTTCCACAACTGCCGCCAGAGACTGGATCTGGACCTGCATCTCCACCAACTGCCTGGTCAAGGAATCATTGCTCAACCGCAAGCTCTCGATCACAGCATCTCTCTGTGCTCCAGAAGTCTCTCCCTTAGACAGGGGAGTCGACCTCGTCGAAGGACGTCTCGCCATCCTAAACTATATCAACATTAGTCAAAACCTGGTACAATAGTTGGAACTAACTACAAGTACAGACAATACATACATAAATATGATCTTAATACTGCTAAACTTGCTCTGGGAGTTTATTTGAACAAAAATGATGTTATGCCTAACCTAGGATGGTTAACCACCATCATCTAACTCTTGTGTCTAGATCGGGAATGCATGAATTTATATTCTTTTTCTGATTTAAAACCATGTGTGTACATATGTCATCCTGCAAATCTTTAGCTTGGCACTTGTGCTTATGCAATGTTATGTTATGCATGATTGTGCTATGCATTCTAGAAAAGGCCATAATGTATGTCATGAGCGGCGTACGCATGAGAATGTTATGCATCCCATACTACATAACATTCTCATGCAACAAAAAAGAAACGTGCTAGTCGTATTCATGTGGTGAGGTTATGTATCTCATACTACATAACCCTCACATGTTGCCCCTATGGTGGATCCATATACAGACACATATTATGCATCTCATACTACATAATATGCCCCGTATACTTCATGTTATGCTATGAGTGTAGTGTTCGTGCTTCAGCCAAGATGTGCTGATGACATATCGGTGTGTGTATGATATGATGCTAAACACCTAATACCTATAAGGAAAGGTTGCCCGACAAATTGTCAAGCAACCTCCCTCTGATACTAACTGTCACAACCCATATTTTTCTCCGAATTCAAGAAGTATCAGAGTATGAGAAAAACACGCGTCGTGATGCCACGTCGAACAGGGGATAACTGTCGACACTCAGGCGAACACCATCTAACTATACTATGAAAATTCATAAGTTTAATGATTTGAAAATCAGATATAATTTTAAGGGCCGTATCCCTCGGCTCGGTGGATCATCTAGCCCACAGTTTAAAAACTATATTTATACGCGCGGAAAATACTTTATTTATATTTTACATCCTATGAGGGTGCATAAGTGACCCCTGAGGTCAGCCTATGCCATGCAAGACTCTATATTTATATTATAAGTAGGAAAATGATCTTTTTTACGTTACTTGGAAAGTAGTGTATGAGTTTTATCAAATATGCTGATCATGAGATATACTTATAGTAGTGTTTTAGGTTTAAAAATAACTAGCAACCTAGCATAAAATTTCTCAATAGCAAGTAGACTATCTCCAGAAAAGGTAGCAGTAAAAGAAAACATATCCAGTATCATAAGGTAAAACTACCAGTGGGCGCCAACAAACTGACACGAACCCACTGGAAAGTATGTATATTTGTAAGAAAAAAAGGAAAACTACCTCACAACAACCAAGAGAAAGATCCCTACAACTCAAGGGATCACCAGCAACACCATAGCAAATCTAGCCGTCTACCCGGCTACTAATCGGAACCTGAGGCATTCAAAAAAGAAAAGAACACCTCAGCAAGTAAAAGTAGAAAATCAGAATTAGAGCTGTAAATCGAAAATGGAACGAGTGAGTAAGCAAACATGATAGTAAAAGCAAACACTGCCCAAAGTAAGCAAAAGCACACCAAGTACCAAGTAACAACAACAAGCCCTGCCCAAATCCTGCAGAGGCTACAAGGCAAAAGACAAGAAAACTTGCCACAATATGTTGCATTCAACCAGGAAGAAACACCCAACAATCCTAATTTGTGAGGAATGGCAGTAGTAAATCATCATGGACCTGAGTTGGTGACCAAAAACAGTCCCCCAAGCAAAACAGTTCCAACTAAAAAAAAAATTTACTGTCAGCACAAAACCACCACAAACCCAGCCCGTACCTGGGACAAAAAAAAAGGTGGCGGCCACAGCAAATGCCCAGCCCGTACATGGGACTAAAAAGTGACGGCCACGGTTCACACACAAAACATCCCGCTCCTTTAGAGCGTCAAAACACCACTACCTGTCATAACCCACGATTTGGCCCTCAAAACAAAGGAAGAACGAAAGGCCGACTAGACATTTCCCCTAGGAGGTAATCACTCGGGAAGAAAAGTAATTGAAACGAAATAAATTTCTGCCTACAGGAATCGTCGAACACAGCTCGACGTTTTTCGTCGAGCGCGGGAAATATCGTCGAACCCAGGAAAATCGTCGATCGCAGCTCGACAATTTTCGTCGAACGCGGGACATGGGAAATCGTCGAACTCCGTTCGACGATTTGCCTTTCGTCGAACACAGGTCACGGGAAAAGTCATCGAACTCCGTTTGACGATTTTTCTTTCGTCGAACAAAGGTCACGGGAAAATCGTCGAACTCCGTTCGACGATTTCCGTCAGACCCAGAACTAAGGCACATCGTCGAGCTCAGCTCGACGATAATGGTCGAACCCAGATCGACGATTTCCGTCGATCTGGCTGCCTTTGAGTGCACAGAAATCCTGAACCTCCTACTTCGTTTCCGTCCAAAATTCTTAGCCTAATACAATCCTTTTACTTGTAATTTAGGTAGGAAAACCCACTGCTACTAGATCTAGGGTTGAAAGACAAGATACTTTCCAAACAAAGGTTAACATGGAACAATTTGAATGATTAACAAGGAACAATTTGATAAAAACAAAGAAGACTACAGCACTCCAGCCGAAGGTTTGAGTTTCAGAACTTGAGAGAATGGAAACAGAAACATAAAGGGCCATAATGGTTAATGATTCACATGTTTTTTTTGACGGAAAATAGAGTAAAATATTAATCTCGGGAAACAGGGACAAATTATAGCAAATATGACCATGAAAAGGAGAAGAAAACTTGGCAAGGGTAGGAGCACCACTTGCCTCAAATCCAGAATTTATCTTGCACAGCCCTGCCTCTCTCTCAGCTCCAGCCGCAACAGCACCTAAACAGAATCTAAGGTTTTAATGGCGGAAAAGGATCAAACTAAAAATTCCGAGTCCCCTAGAAACACCACGAAAATTGAGTTTCTTACCGTAGGAATGAAGGTCTAGGCGAGAGCACTCCAAATCCGCTTTCGGAATCAAATTCCGTCCACAAACGCTCCCAGAATCGGCGTCTGAAGGGTAGCAGGGTTGGCGGTTTTCTTCCTCTCGAACAGGTAGTGGTTACTCTTTCCAGGAAGGAGACAGTGAAAAGACTCGTTTTTTTGTCTTGAGACTATATATATTTATGCAGGGACACGCCTATTCAGCCTAAACTGCCACCTAAAAGCCGTTCATTTCAAACTTAATAAATTAATTAATCATCACATCCATTATTATTAACACATCAAAACGACGCGAAAACCGAACCACCTCGGATTCCGACGAAATTCACATCGTAGCTAAATACTCACGCTACGAACGCAACAGCGAAGTCGAAATCAACTTTCGACGAACAAAACTCAGGTTATCACTTCCCGAAGCCAAAACACAAGCATCCCTCGAGAGGCCTCACCGGTCACCAAAACAAACCCGGCTTGCTAGGGGATCTTGCCAAAAAGGCTACCAACAACCACACAAGGGACCAAAAGAGCTAAGACCACGCTCTACAAATGGCACATGCCGGAAACGCGTCAACGTAACGCCAAACGAGAATTAAATAATCGCAGAAAAATTGGGGGCGTTACACTGCCAGCTAGGTGAGAGCCTGACAGCGGGATCTGCTCGGGGTCTAAGTTCACTTCATTCCTTCATGCGAACTCATAGCGATAATATTGGCATACGAAAAGAGTTTTCATTAAAAATCAAGGCACAACTTACAAGCTTCAAGGAAAAAAGCGTTTTAAGTCGTCACCACTCCATGTGAGACTTACGGTCTCGCCCTCTACATTTTGGAGTCGATAACCTCCCGATTTTAAAGCCTCCTTTACAATAAACGGTCCTTCCCAGCTGGGGTCGAGTTTCCCTACGGATGCCGACCTCCCTACTGCATCCACCTTCTTTAGTACCAAGTCCCCTTCCACAAACTGTTTGACTCTGACATGCTTGTCAAAGTACATGGCCATTCTCCTCTTCACCTCTTCCTGTCAGATGGCGGAAAGGTCCCTCAGCTCTTCCACAATGTCAAGGGAGAGCCGCAATTCCTCCTCGTTCTCTGCCTGCCATTTTTCTCTGCCTTCCTTGGTCGTAACGACTCGAGGTGTTCGGACTTCAAATTCCACGGGGAGCACTGCCTCGCACCCATGAGAGAGTTTGAAGGGAGTCTCTCTGGTAGCTATGTTGGGGGTGGTTCTCAGGGCCCAAAGAACCGCGGGAAGCTGCTCCACCCAGCTCCCCTTCAAATTCTCCACTTTCTTCTTGAGGAGGTTGACGATGATCTTGTTCGCGGCTTCCACCTGTCCGTTGCTCCTGGGGTGATGGACCGAGGCGAATCTGAGGTCGATTCCAAGCTGCTCGCAAAAACTGGTGAACTCAGTGTTGGCGAACTGGGGCCCGTTGTCCGTGACGATGGCCTGGGGCAGCCCGTGGCGGCAGATGATCTCTCCCCAGATGAAGTTTCTGATAACCTGAGAGGTCACCTTGGCCAGCGCCTTCACCTCCAACCACTTGGAGAAGTAGTCGATCATTACTATGAGGAACCTCCTCTGCCCACTGGCCTGGCGGAATGGCCCAACCAAATCCATTGCCCAAATGGCGATGGGCCAGGAGGCCATGATACTTTTGAGTCGCTGGCTGGCTGTAGCTGGAGGGGGCAAATAGCTGGCATTTATGGCACCTTCTTTCGAATTCCGTTGCATCATGGCCCAGGGTGGGCCAGAAGTACCCCTTTCTGACAATTCTTCCTTCCAGGGTCCGACTCCCGGAGTGGCTCCCACACTCTTCGGAGTTGACTTCCTCCAAGATTCTTTGTACCTCCTCCTCGGCCACGCAACGAGCCAACATCCCCGAGAGTGTCTTCCTGTACAGCTGCCCGTCCTGGAGGAGGTAGTACGCTGACTAAAGCCTTAGCTTCTTCTTATCTGCCCCCTCTGGATACTCTCATGTGGAAAGGAAAGTTACAACTGGGTCCATCCATGAAGTCCGTTGATCTATCTCCATGAGCTCCCCCTCTTCGATGGAGGGGCGGAATAGGTCGGTGATGGTACCTCCCACCCGAGGACCATGCTTCGCGAGCTGATCGACCTGCTCACTTTCCTCCCGGGGCACGTGCTGCATGAAGAAAGTTTGGAATGTGCCGATGACCCCCTTTACTTTGGATAAGTACAAAAGCAGGGTAGGCTCCCTTGCCTCAAACTCCTCGTTGATCTGGGAAGCTACCACCATGGAGTCGGTAAGGACCTCAACGTCCAACACCCCCAGCTCCCTGGCTAGCCGTAGCCCTGCTATCACGGCTTCATACTCGGCTTGATTGTTAGTGATGGGAAAGTGCACTACCACCGTCTGCTCAATCCTAGTCCCTTGAGGGCTCTCCAAGATCACCCCCACTCCTAGAGAATGCCTCCCCGAGGCGCCATCCACCTTTACCTTCCAAGGGGTCTGACGACCGAGCTCTTCCTCCGCCACCTCAATCACATAATCAGCCAAGAAGTCGGTCATTGCTTGAGCTTTGATCGAGAGGCGGGGGACAAAGGAAACGTCAAACTCACTCAACTCTACCGAACATTTGGCTAGCCTGCCAGAATGCTCCATCCCCTCAAAGATGTTGCGGAGGGGATGGTCAGTCACCACTCGTATTGAGTGTGCCTAGAAATAAGGTCGTAGCCTTCGGGCTGAGATGATCAGGGCGAAGGCCAGCTTCTCCAAAATTGGATACCGGAGCTCGGCCTTCCTCAGGACCCGACTCACGTAGTAAATAGGGAGCTGCTTCTTCCCCTCCTCCCGAACTAGGACGGAGCTCAAGGCCTCCGACCCGACCCCGAGATACAAAAACAGATCTTCCCCCTCCTTGGGCCCTTGGAGCAGCGGAGCCTGGGTCAGCTGTATCTTAAGTGCTTGGAATGCCTCCTCGCACTTCTTGGTCCATTCGAATCTTTGACCGCCCCTTAGCATTTTGAAGAATGGGGAGCACTTTTCCCCAACCCAGGAAAGGAACCTACTCAGCCCTGTCAGTTTCCCTGTCAGGCACTGTACTTCCTTGGTATTCCATGGCGACCCTAGCTCCATGATAGCCTTGACCTTGTCATGACTAGGCTCGACCCCCGCAGGGGTGAGGATATGCCCCAAGAACTTTCCCCTGCTAGCCCCGAAGACGCACTACAGAGGGTTCAGTCGCATCTTGTACTTGCGCAGGGTAGAAAAGGTCTCCTCTAGGTTCTGGAGGTGGGAGTCCACATCCCGACTCTTGATCATGAGGTCATCCACGTACACCTCCAGATTTCTCCCCTTTGCTCTTTGAAGACCCTATCCATCATCTTCTGGTAGGTCGCTCCTGCGTTCTTCAGCCCGAAGGGCATCATCTTGTAATAGTAGCATCCATCCCCCGTGATAAATGAGACATCCTTGATGTCCGGGGGTGCATCCTGATTTGATGATAACCTGAAAAAGCATCTAGAAAACTCATTACAGAAAAACCAACGGTTGAGTCAACCAGCGCGTCGATCCGAGGCAAAGGATAACAGTTCTTGGGACAAGCTTTATTAAGTAAAGAAAAATCGATACACATCCTCCACTGGCCGTCTCCCTTTTTGACCATGACCACATTGGATACCCAGCCGGGGTATTGAATCTCGGACACGAAGCCGGCCTTGAGGAGCTTAGCCACCTCTTCTCTGATGGGCTCTGCCAGCTTGTTCGCAGTGGACCTCTTCTTTTATTGGACGGGGCGTGTTCCCGGGTCCAGGTTGAGGTGGTGACAGACCACATCCGTGTCAACCCCCGGCATCTCTGCGGAGTTCCATGCGAAGATGTCCACGTTCCTCTAGATGCACTCCAGCATCCTGCCCTGGTCTTCCGGGGTCAGCCCTCCGCTGACGCGGACCTTCTCCACCCTGCCACCACGGGTGAGAACCTCCAACTCCACCACTTCCTCTGCAGCCTCCAACCTGGACTGCTCTCCCCATCCTTCAGCATCCCTCTCCTCCGGGACTGGGATCTCCACCTCCACCTCGTCTTCCACAGCCATCACCTCGGCCATCTCCTCCAGATCTCTTCCTGCCGCCTCCTTTTCAGCGCAGCTCTCCACCTCCATCTCCTCCCTGCCAGCTTCTTGCTCAGCCTCCTCCATCCTTCGCCCCATCTCCTCGGCTCCCTCCTGCCAAGAGATGGAGTTCACGGCGGTGACATAGCATTTCCGCGCCACCTTGGGGTCTCCCCTGACCCTGACCTGAATCCCCTCAGCGTTGAACTTAAAGCATTGGTGGAAAGATGAGGGGACGCAGCAGAAGGCGCTGATAAGGGGCCTCCCGAAGATGGCGCTATAGCTACTAGGGGAATCCACAATGACAAACCTGTAGTTTCTGGACTGCCCCCCCCCCCCCCCCCCCGGTTAGAGCTGTCACTTAAAACCAAAAATCGTAAACCGAATCGGAATCGAACTGGAACCGCAAAGAACCGGACCGAACCGTTTGCAAATTATTCGGGTTCTGGTTTGAATTTTGGAACCGTGAACAACTTTGGTTTGGGTGTGGTTCTTACATTTTATTATCCGGACCGGAACCGGAACCGAAACCGATCCGAACGGACCGAAGTAGAACCGAACCGCAACCCGTTTATTATTATTAATTTTATTATAATATTGTTATAATTTTATAATCTATCTATAATATTTATGTTAGAAAAATTAAGGTGCGTCGCTACGCAATTGTATTATCAAAAATTTAGGATAATTACAAAACGCTGAATGCAGTGATGACGGATGAAAGATTGTCTTATTTAAAATCTAATAATCTTCATTGGAGTAATATGTAAGATTAACTTTTCTAATTAGTCAAATTAATTTAAGAACACACAAATGAAATAGAGCTCGAATAAACGGTAACTGAACTGCTGAAAATTTATACCGTCGTTTGTTCTGAGCTCATGCTTCGTGATAGCGGATGTTCGCAACAGTTGACATGTATTTTCGTTATGAACTCTGCGGCGCTAGCATATCCCGTTAGCATACAAATTTATATGTTGTTTAGATTACTACAACAAGAGATAATTAGTATAATGTATGCATATAAAATAATCTCTCCACCCGAGTCAGTAATTTATGAATATGTTAATAAAACTCTTGATCAAACATTAATAGTTGCAATTTAATGAATGATAGTATTCAGAGCTTCCACACCCTTAGGAATCTATTACCAAAAACTAAATAACAGTGAACATAATGTCTGTAATTTCGAATTATTGTGATATGTAGTTTTCTGCTGCTGTGTATGTATATCCATATCAATTCAAAGCCTAGATTTTGGTCAAAAATTGAAGACCTGTATAGGTATAGGTGTGCATACCTTTTCAGGGTCAAAAACCTCCACCAATGAAAAGACGACATATACTAGCCCACCGATCCTGGAAAAGATCGTCGAACAGTGTGCAACTTAATTATTTCTATTTTGGAGGCGTTTTGAGTTTTTTGCAGACCGCTTTTATTTCATTCTGTCAAATTTGGTTTTATTTTGAACCGATTGGAACCGGACTGAACCGCATAGAACCGGACAGAACCGTTAGTTTGGTTTTGGTTCTTTTTAAACCGGAACCGGAACTGTTGACACGACGGTTCCAAAAATTATGATGAAACCGGAACCAGAACCGGAACCGGTCAAACCATATACGGTTTTGGTTCTAACTTGAAGAAACATTACCTTAGCGGTTTGGTTCATGATTTTAGTAGAACCGGAACCGAACCGGAACCGAATCGGAACCGTGACAGCTCTACCCAGGGTGACATGGAGGTCGACTCCTCCCTCCACTTCCTTCCTCTCCCCCGAAAACCCGAACAAGGGTCCGTCCGAGGCCAGCACCCTCTTCGTCTCTACCTTCATCGCATCAAACAACTTCTTAAAGATGACGTTGACGGAGCTTCCGTTGTCAACGAGGATCCAGGAGACGGTAAAATTTTTTGATGGCTGCCTTGATGACCAGCGCATCACAGAATGGATCCTCGTGATCTGGCATGTCGCTTCTGGTGAAGGTGATCCTCTCCTCTAGGGTGGGGTCTGGGATGTGGAGGCAACGCTCTGACGGTACACGGTGTGGAGGCTCGCCTTGTGGGAAGCCTCAACCCCCCCCCCCCCCCCCCCCCCCCCCGTGGATCACTCTGATCACTCCTCGGGTACCAACATCCACCCGGTCTTCACAACGGTCCTCCTCTGCCCGAGGCAGGACCTTCTCGATCCATAGTTCCAGGTGCCCATGCTACTGCTGCTGCTCTATGTTCCCTCTCATTTCAAGGAACTCCGGGCACGTGGCTGTGGTGTGGCCCTCCTCCTGATGGAAGTCACAATAGGGCAACTCCACCCTAACTTCTCTCCTCCTCCGCCTTGCTACTCTCCTCCTCTCCCCCAAGGCTATGGTCATAGCCTCTTCTTGATCGGAGAGTCGGGGCCTCTGGGCCTGCCTCCAGCCGGGGGGGAATTGATCTTGCCCCTCTTGATAGCGATACCTTCCATGGTATCCTCTTTGTGGCCCCTGTCCTTGCCACTCAGGTCTCCAGCCCAGCCGACGGTCAGGCTCCTGACGCCCCCACCTCGGCTGCTGCTGCCCCTGGAGCTGCCTCTGCTCCCTCTGTCGGGGCTCTCCTCTCCTCTCCTCATGTCCTCTTCCTACTCTCGACTCCTTCTCCTCCTCCGTGGCCCACCTGGCCAGTTTCCGCGCAAACTTCGGATTTGATGCCTCCCCGTCAACTTCTCTTGTCGCATTATCCATCAGCTCCTCGTAGGAGAGGGGGGGACTCTCCTCAGCTCCATCCTGAAGAACCCCTGCTGTAGGCCCAGGGTAAAGACCATCATCAAACTATGGCCTGGCATCTCCTGGACCTGAGTAACCTCCTCTTGGAACCGATCCACGTAGCTCCCCATGGTCTCATTCACCCCCTGCTTAATGTGGAACAGGGATTCTGACTCCTTCTTCCTCCTCTTCGAGGTAGTGAACCTCAGCATGAACCCTTGGCGCATGTCCTCGAAGCAGTAGATGGAGCTGGCCGGTAGCTGATGGAACCACTCCCTTGCCTTCTCCTTGAGGATAATAGCGAAGAGTCAGCACTTGAACCCATCCAACATCTGCCGAATGGAGACTACATCCTCGAACCACTGAACATGCTGGACAGGGTCTCCCTTCCCGGTGTAGTAGGACATCTCGGGTTCCCTGAACCCATCTGGAACTGGAGCTGAAGAGACCAACTCGCTGAAGGGGCTGCCTCCCCCTGCTGGGCGAGCTGGCGAATCTCGCGAGCCTAGCTCGCCGAACCGGCCTCGACCTGCCGAGCCGGGGAAGAGCTCGCGCCCGGGGAGCTCGCACCCCCGGCCTTCCTCAGCCACCTCCTTCCCAGCTCGCCTGCCGGGGGCGTCTTCGCCTAGAGAGGGGGCGGCCACGATCTGGACTGCTGGATTCGAGCACTCGGCCTGCATGCCGAGTGCGAACTTGACGAGGTTCAACACCTCATTCCTGAAATCCTCGAACATCCCCACCGTGGCGAGAGGCGGGGGGGGCGGCGAGTCCGGCCTGTCGGATCCCTGTCCTCCCATCATCAAACTCGCTGAAGCTTTTCTGCACTGACCATGCTCCACGCTCACCGCACCAAAATGTTGAAATCGAAAAACGGTCTCCTGTGGAGTTCACCCTTGGGGAAGGGGTGGTCTCGTGCCTACTTCACTCCAGCAAGCAAAACAACAAAGAAAACAAGGAAAGACCGACCCAAGGGCTCGGCGGGGAGGACCCACCACACACCTGGAAGATCTGAGAGCGCTTCCCCTCCTTAGCTAGAGGCTGAGCTAAGGTTCCCTCAGAAAGCACTTGAAAACTGGAGCAGGAGAGCACAGGAAGCATGCCTTCTGAGGTACCCCTTGGGTCCTGTTTATAGTTTTTGGAATCTGAACTGCCAATAACCAAATGGACTGACCTGAAGTTACCAGAAAACCCTTGGTTGGGTCTGCCAACAGCCAAGCTCCGCTGTTTTGAAGGGCTATGGGCAGACCAGCGGGGGCAAAATAGTAAAAAGTACCTTATGGGTCTAGGCGAGCTGGGGAGCCTGGCCACCTCGGCGGATCCTGCTCACCTGCTGTTGTCGAGCTCCGTTGCGAGGGCGCGAGCTGGGACGGTGAGCTCGCCCATCCACTAGTCGCAATCATTTGACCTGAGCTTGACGATTCTTGGACTAGCTCGGCGAATGCCGAGCTCGGGGTCGACGAATGCCTGATCTTCGGTCGACGAATACAGATCTTCAGTCGACGAATGCCGAGCTTGGGTTCGGCTTCTCTACCGTCGAGCTCGCCCATTATCTTCAGCCCGATCTGTCTGGTTCCTGGCGACCTTGCTCGCCGGACACGGGGTTGTACACTCTGTATACTTCTTATCATGCTTATGAGTGTAGTGTTCATGCTTCAGCCAAGACGTATTGATGAGACATTGGTGAGTGTATGAAATGATGATAGACGACTAACACAAACCTGAGATGGCTATTCGACCAATTATAAAACAACCTCCATCTGATACCAACTGTCACAACCCCCATTTTCTCTACATTTAACAATATATCATAGTAAGGGAAAATGCGTGTCATGATGTTACGTCAGCAGGGGATAACTATAGATGTTCAGGCAAAACTCTGACTAAACACCTTTATGAAAGATTCGTGAGTTATTTAGAGAAAATTCAGTTTAAGTTAAGCGGTTAGTCGTATCCCTCGGCTTAGTGGATCAACTAGTCCACTAGAAAAATATAGTTATACGCTGCAGAAATACTTTGATTATGTTGATCTAATATCTTACATGAGTATAAACATCCCCGGAGGACAACTCATGATATGCAAGACTCTAGATTTATAATAATAGTAAAAGTAGCTTTTACGACTATTTAAATATAGTGATTTATGTTTTCAAATATGTCATGCATGAAGTAGTAATAGTAATTTTTATATATTTTAAAATACCTAGCATAAAGCCTTCCTAGAGAGCAAGTATAAACAACCACAAAAAGGGCAAAACTCAGCAGCTTAGCAAAGTATTTAATAATCCAAAAGATAGTGGGTGTCAACAACCTGACACGAACCCACTGAAGGTATGTTTGTCTGTACTAACAACGAAACAACCAAAAAACTACCTCACAAGGGTGAGGAAAACCTCTACAACAAAGCAGTCCACTAGCAAACTCCCAAACCTACCCGCTCAACCGGCTACTGCCCTGAACCTGTGACATTCAAAAGAAGAACACCTCAGCAAAAAAATACAAGTGGCAAAGGAAAACAATCAGGTAATAAGTACAAAGGCAAGGAATGGTTTATCAAACCCGTGTATAAGAAATGCTGAAAACCACAGCTGATTAACTAAATAAATACAAGTACAGTAAAAGTCTGTAATAAAGGAGTTAAATGAATAAATGCACCAAGTGCGGAATGAAGTCATGCTTCGACAAAATCTGCAAGTATTAGCATAAATAGCATAAACTGATCTAAGAAACAAAATAAGCACAAAATAGCTCATAAACGTGAATCATTAACACTTGGTAATATCAATCGGGTCAGAGTCGGTGACCAATTGTCCCATACCAGGCTCTTAGACCCAAATGTCTCAAAAAAGAAGGCCCTGCGGTGGTGACCATTTGTCCCAACCCAAAGCAACAGTCCTAAAAAACAGAGACCAAAAAACCACCAAGTATAATGGTTCACAAACTGACATCCAGTTGGCGGTCCTTTATCCACTACCAACCTTCACAGCTGAAGAAACATCAAACCCTAACCAAATCCCAAGTCTAAACCCAAATAAAAACTTAAACAAGTCTTAAATACACTCTAAGGACCATACACGACAAATCGGGCCAAAAACAACGAAAAAATTCTAAGTCTTGGCCCATTCGGCGAGTATACCCGACGAACTACGATGATACTCGACGAATTGTAAGATGATACTCGGCGAATTCTTCTATACTTGGCGAAAATGACTTGCGACAATCGGCGATACTCGACGAATTCCTATCGATAATCGACGAACAGACTGGCTTTACTCGTCGAACCGCCTTAACCTAACTTATGATATTCGATGACTTCAAAATGATTCACGCCGAATATGACTTAACAAAATTCGACGATACTCGCCGAATTTCTACCCGATACCCGCCGAATTCTACTTAGGCTAGATACTGATACTCGATGAAAATTCCTTACCTAAACCCGATGAATTTAAGGTTCTCTACAACTATACTCGGTGAAAACGGTCCTAATGATACTCGATGAATTCTTTCACGATATACGCCGAATTCTACTTAACCCGAATTCCTATTCTTCAGGTCTTGTCTGAATATTTGCCCTAACCAAGGGGTTCTTTTCATGATTCACCTATGCTACTCCTATTCTCTAAGTAAAGAGGAAAAAGGGAAGAAAAAAATCAAGTAAGAAACGGACATGCAAGGGGGAAAGATCCACTTGCCTTGAACCTTCGAAGAAACGCCGCCCGCTCGCACCGCAACAAGGATCGGCCGTATAAAGGCCCCGGCAACGTTTTCTGAAACTTTTGGTTGGAAAAAGGGGTCAAAATCGCTAACCATAACGTATAAAAATTGAGGAATTAGGGAAATCTTACCATGATCGCGAAGCCCTCGCCGAGAGCTTTCCAAATCTCTAATCAAACGATGAAACCGATCACCGGAGCTCGCTCACCTGTCGGTCAAAAGCACACAAAGTCCGCCGTCCGTCTCTCGCGAAATGGTCGACGTCGGATGGGGAAAGAAGGTGAATAGTGAAATAGGGTTTTCGATTTAACGCGTATATATATTTAAATATTATAATAATAATTCATTAATTTATAATACAATATTACATTACAATTAATATTAATTAGTCCCAAAACGATCCGAAATCCAAATGGCCTCAGAATTTAAAGAAATCTGCACCGTAGCTAAATACTGACACTACGAATCTAACGACAAATTCAAAATTCAAATCCAACAACCTAAACTCGTGCAAACACCTCCCGAAGCCAAAATACAAGCATTCCCAAAAAAACTCTATCGAGTCACCAAAACAGACCTGGCTCGCAATGGAATCTTGCAAACAGGCTAAACCCAGCCACACTGAAAAACCTAAAGAGCAAAAATCACACTCTAACCATGGTACATGTCAAACAAGTGTCGATGTAATGCCCTAACATCATTAATACGCCAAAATGAATTAAATTAAACATCGAAAAATCGGGGGCGTTACACAGATTGACCTGAAATAAGAAAATAAAGGATTTAATATAAATATTAATAAAAGCTAAATAAAAAATAGTTATTTAATAAATAAAATCTATATTAAAATAACTATATATATTGATTTATCAAATGCCTGCATAATTAAGCTTTTGTTATTCCAGAGAAAAACTATGAGAAGTATTTATAGAAAATTAATATAATTTTTTAATTAAACAAAAAATTTATTAAATCAAAAGAATGTTAAAAATAAATTTCGGGATTCAAAATTTAAGTCCTAAAATATGAAATTAAAATGTGAAGAGCCAAATATTTAGTAAAAATTTCTCATACAAATAATTAGAATTCAAAATTGAGTAGTTTAAGCAAACAAAATTAGATTAAAATTATTAACATCATTTACCAATAAGAGACTTGAAAGAAAAATTTAAATTACTACTTATTCTCTCTTAATATTTTAATTTACATCTAAAGCAATTTTTTAAGGATTTGGAGATTAGGAAAATAAAGAGGTTTTTTATTAGAGGTAAAGGATTTTATCCTCTCACCCCATAGAAATTTTTTTTTGATATTTGCATATGTTTATCAAGAAAATGATAAATTTTATCCTCTCATTTTTCATGATATATGAACAAATGTTTTTCTCTCTTCAAATAAAAATAAAATAATTGGGAGTAATGAATTTTATCCTCTTACTCCATCTTTTATTTTTGGGGTTGCATATTTGAACCAAGTATTCCCATGACATATGATCTAATAATAAAGAAAAAAATGCATACGTTTACTCGGGGGATAATGAATTTTATCCTTTTATCTTTGTAATATATGATCTAACAAGAAAATTAAAAAAAATAAGAAAAGGCAAGAAAAATTTTTAGATTAAATTAAAATATTTAGAGAGCAATTATAGTGAATTAAAATTTTCTAAGAATATTAAAGCATAAGGTGCTTATAATTAAAATCTAAAAATTGTTAATCAAAGTATTACAAAATTGAAAATAATTAAAAAAAGAGAGAGAAAGAGCTAAATAAATTACCCTAAACAAATTCAATTCGTAAAGTATTCCTTAAAATCAAATCACCTAAAAATTAAATCTAACTAATCATAATGAAATAAAAGATTAGAAAATCAAAAATTATAAAAAATTTTATAACTAAACCCAAAATAAATCTCTAAAAATCACAAAAAATTAAGTAGGGATTTACTATATTTTTTTCCTTTTTCTTTAAATACTAAAAACTAAAAAAATAAATATAATTCTAATTTTTTTAAATTCTTAGACTTCCCGAGGTATACCCTGTGAAGGGCTCTCACCGGTACTAGAAGATAAGATAGGGTGATATCCCAAATGTCCCTTTCTAGGAAATTAAGTTTATATTTTCTATTTTTTGAATTTTGAATTTTAAAAAAAAATAAAAGAAAACAAAAAACTTTTTGTATTTTTTAAAGATTTTTCAATTTTTTGATTTTTTTAAATAAAAACAACAAAGGTGATCTCACCCACATACTTAAAAATAAACATTGTCTTCAATGTTTATATGTCAAGTAAGAGGGGGAAAAGAGAAAAAATCTAAATTAATTTTTTTAAAAAAAATGCACGAAATTAAAGGTAAGCAAGGGGTGTCTATCAAGAATGCTTTTCTTTTTCACGTCTTTAAGCTAGACGATTATTGTTTAGAAAAAGGGAAATAAAAGTTGAAATGAACGGACAACTCCCTTAATTCACACTTGGGTGAATACACCGAAGTCGCTCGCCCGACTACTCCACTTACTTCTTTATTTTCCTTCTTGCGATCGACTCGAAAATGTAAATTCAAATCACCTATCCATACCTGAGGTGATTTGAATTTTTGTAGAGGTGCGGCAAATGAATTGTTGAAGACGTTTAATTGCAATGGCTCCTCTCCTTCCTGAAAATTGTTAGTGAAAGAAAAATAAAAAAGAAGCGCGTCAGAAAAATTTTTGCAAGGAGTAGGCGCTTGCAAAACTATATGATCAAGCTCTGGTTGTTTATTTTCTATAATAAAATTGTTTTCCGAAAATTCTTTTAAAATAAAATCATTGGTGACATCCTTTTCATGAATTTGGATTTCTAAATATTTACAGGTTGTGCACAAAAATTAATGAATAAAAGAAGAGGCGGGAATAGTTAGAGAAGAAACATGTTCTTCTTCTAATTCACCCGGTTTGCCCATAATATTTATAAATTCTTAAAATAATAATTTTTCTTCTTCGGAATAGACACTAAGGGAGCACATGAAGATTCATGTTCCTCCATAAGAGAAATATTTGAAAATGGAGAAAAACTATTAGCACAAGTTTTAATATTTTCTAAATTTTGGGGAGGGGGATCAAATTGAAATTGTGAAGCTTCTCCAAAATTAGAAGAAGAAGCGTGTGGTGCGATAAAAGAAGAACAAAAATTCGGATCTAAATAATTATTCTCATAACTCGAGAATTTTTCCGGTTGATCTTGCTAACAAGAAAAATTTAAATCCGAGGTGAAAGAAAAATTATTTAAACAAAAATAATTATTCGCATTAAAATTTGAAAAAGTATTTTCATGAAAATAAAAAAAAAATTGGAAATATTATTTTCATGAAAATTTGAAGAATTACTATCATTAAAGAATATTTATTTTCATAATTACTATCAAAATTATTTTCATAAGAAAATTTTGATTATAATAATAAATATAACAATACTCACCTCAATGAGGAGCACTACAATAATAACAAAAAATTTGGCGCATTTTGCTGCTTCCAAAATATTGAGTTTATTTTCAAGCTTGGCAAGCACGACGGCCAAATTAGATAACATTTTTTGCATAAAAGAAAATAAAATCAACCTTACTTAATAGAAATGAATTTGAAAAAGAAAAATAGAAATAGAGGTAGAGAAATAGAATTATAAAATTAATATAATTTTCGCTTTCAAAATATCAACAAAAATAATTTCCCGGCAACGGCACCAAAACTTGATAGATAAAATTCACGGCAGAGCGTAATTCTAAATTGATAAGGTAAGTATACCTATCGTTCTAGAGTATAGGATCAAGTGTCGTATTAGACTTGGGGCATGTTGACTACTTTTACTCACGCAAATTAATATTATTTTATCTAATAAAAAAATGTTAATTAAACTAAAGAAAGAAAATGAACTAAAAAGTAACACTTGATCTATACGCCCTTTGAATTAAAATAAACTTTTCACAAAATTCAAGCTTCTGATTTACCTACTTCAACCGCGGAGATTCCCAAATTATAAAACGCTTCTCTCAAGAATACGCTCTCGACTAAACTTACGTTGATCGATTAAGACCTCTCAGCCAATCGAAACCCCAATGCTTGCTTTATGCGGTGAACTACACTATTGGATTTGACTCCAATCCGGAAGAGTTGTGTCATCCTCTCTCGAGGAGTGCATGCAACTCCTTGTACCTTTGAGTGATCTACTTGTACCCACAATCTCTCAGTAAATCTAGAATACGGATCTAAGATTAAAATCATGAAATATGAATCAAAGATAGATCGAAGCGATAATAAAGGAAGTTTTAAAAATAAAAGAGATTTATTTTATTTTAAAACTTGTCATGAACAAGTGGTAATGAAATTAGCTACTCAACATGATATAAAAACTACATAAAAAAGAGAAGAACAACATAATAAAAATAGAAGCAAACCTAAACTATGAAATTGAAATTACAATAAAAAAATGCAAGAAATGGAAACTAGCTTACTAAAACTGCCTAAAAACTACTCCTAGCTCACTACTAAATGACTCCTAGATGACTCCCAAGCTCCTGGCACTGTCTGGAATTTATAGGAATTTTTTTGGAAAGTGACGCCCATAGGTCATGCCCATGACTAGAGGGTGTGTTAGGTGCGGAACCTTCCTCTTGAAAGCCAGGGAACATTGGGAGAAAAACCGCCAAAATTGCTATTTTGTGTGTCATGCTCGTGACCTATGGCGTGTATTTATTGTTACTGGAAACGGCGGGAATAAATCTGGCAGTTGCTGAAGAGGTCATGCCTATGACCTAGGGCGTGTAAGCTTGAAATGACCTGGATCTGAAACTGGCTTCTTAATTTTACCGCACGCCTGAGCTGGATGTCACGCCTATGAGTCACACCCGTGAACCAAAGGTCACGCCCGTGTCCGAGGCATATAAATTTAATCTGACGTTGAAATGTAATCTGGAGGTCCTTCTATCAACCACGCTCGTGTCCTGGTCACGCCCCATGTCACGCCCGTGACAAGGGAGCGTGTAATTTTAATTGATGTGTCATTGGCTTCTGGAACTTCTGTATGGGTCATGACCATTTGTCCGCCCGTGACCTGAGGGTCACGCATGTAACCGGGGCGTGTAAATGCGATTTTTCCAGATTTTCTTAGTTTCTTCTCCTGATCAGTCCTGCAAGCTTCGATTTATTATTCACAACCCAGATTGAACTGAAATAAGAAAATAAAAGAATTAATACAAATATTAATAAAACTACATAAAATTAATTATTTATTAAATAAAATTTATATTAAAATAACTATAAATATTGACTTATCACCCATGCGCTCTAAATGTGTACAAACCTTGGTTGAACGCCAGGATCGTTTCGTCAAGCGTCACACCCATTGATGTGAATGAGAATATGTGGTTGTATGCACGAATATTTTGTCTGAAATGATGCCCTTTTGTGGTTTGGTCAGTGTAATGAGCCAGCAACTGTGGGGGTACAGGAATGGGAGGTAAAACTACATTGCCAAGTTTGCAGCATAAATTTTTTTGATTCTTTATGGAATAATCGAGCTGCACAGTGAGGGCAAGTTGTTGATTGTGGGAGCTGAAAGCCACTGACATTGTCAGATGAATGGTAATTTCTTACTATATTTCGATGTCCTATTCTCAAATTGCGCGCAGATTGATTATCATTAATTTCATCCGGCTAATTTTGATATTCAGACCTGGTTGGTTGCACTTCCAAAGTCGATTGTAAAGCCAACGATGCACCTAATTGTCTTCTCCTTGCATTCACTGCACTCTGTTGTTCTGTGGTCAAAGACTGGCGCCAATTACTAACATGCACTCGGGTTATTCTCGAGCCTGCTCAGGTGTTGTCGTCGAAGTCGAAGGCCTCCCACTTTTATATTGCATTGGCGCGCCTTGATTTGCCAATGATGATGACTCCCCCGCTTGATGTTGGTCTGCCATATGTATGTGTTTGAGTTGCAATCTCAGGCATTGTAATAATACGTTAGAGTTCATCACAACCCATATAGTGTAAACATTTAGAAATGTGTTCCTCACTAACATTTAGACCAATGGTCCTTACTAACACATTTCCTCACCAACATGGATTTTAGAAACTTAAAAAATAATCCGGAGTTTAGAAACTTAAAAAATTTTACGAAGTTGTTAAATGCTATGTGTATCTGTTTTAAATAACATTTTTTATGTTCATATTGGAAATTAAGGCTATTCCTACTCATAATATTAAAATATAAACTAAATGTACCCCCACAAAGAACGAACTCTCCCCGCTCTCGTTTATTTAATGATTATTAATGCAGAAGAAGAAATCTCCTGCCTGCAGTGAGCTTTTGATGTTGGTCATGGGTTCGAGTCCTTAAAACAGCCACTCGCAAAAATGTAAGGAAAGACTTTAGCATGCACGATAAAACAGTCTCTCACAATAATTCATTACTTACAGCCTCTCGCAAAAATGCAAGGTAAGACTTTAGCATGCAAGGTAAAACAAACTCTCGCAAAAATTCATTACTTACATTTCACTCTTGTGGTGGGACTCGATCTTCCCTTGACTCTTGTTGTGCGGGAATGCTTTGTGCATGGGACTTCCCTTACCAGATATGTCAACAATTTAATTCATTTTCCACACACAAACTTTAGCATGCTGCTATTTATATATAAGCAAAACTAATAACTTTAGTTGTGTGCTCACAAAACTATACCATGATACTTATGTGATGTATTTATATTTGGTATGAATGAGTATCTTTTGTCTTTGAGATGAATTTATATGCATATAGGCCCTGGTCGGCAAAATAATTGATCATTACAACATTTCTAATTAAGGTCCTGGTCTGCAAAATAACTCAGACAACATCAAGCATGGTGTGTGAGCAATCAACCCAGACAACATCAAGCATGGTGTATTAGGGAACAAAATAACCCAGATATGAACAAAGCAATCAACTTTAAGAAACAACCGAAGCTTACACAAACATGAACAATCAAAATCAATAAACAAAACTTGAGGTACAACAATCATAAAGTTTATGCTTGGGGTACAACAATCATAAACAAAGTTGTTATAAGCACTAAAGTCCTAAGGTGTCGAGCTGAACTAAAAAGGTATCGAGCATTTAAGCAAAGCTCTATAAACATCATTAATAAACAGAGCATTGTTTATAATCAACTTTCCTTTTAAGCAAAGCTCTATAAACAATACTTTTCACCGGCATTTAAGCAAAGCTCTATAAACAATACTGTTGAAGCATTTAATCAATCTGGCAACAATAAATTAAGATTGTTTATTTTTTAGTTTTAAATAAAGCTCTATATCAGCTTAAGCAAAGCTCTGTAAAAATTTGTAATGATCAATTCTAATTTAAGCTTAAACAAAGCTTACAATGATTAAAAATGAACAAAGCTTACAAAAAGCTTAAAAAGTCTAAATATTATCAAAGCTTACAAAGCTTAAACATGAAGAAAGCTTAAATTAGAACAAAGCTTAAACAAAAACCATGCTTAAGTTAGAACAAAGAGGGAGGAGAAAGCACTTGAACAAAGCGGGAATGGAGAATGTGAAGGTGTCGAAGTCATTCCTTTGTCGTGGAGAAGTGAAGCCCAAGACAGGAAACAACTGTGTTTTGAGCCCGGCAGGAGCTTGCCGAAATAAGGATATTTGTCGGAAGATGGAGCAGGATATTTGCCAGAAGATGGAGTAGGAGCTCTGTAAACATGAACAAAGCTTACGAAGCTTTGAAAGCTTAAATTAGAACAAAGCTTAAATAAGAACAAAGTGGGAGGAGAAAGCACTTGAATAAAGCGGGAATGGAGAATGTGAAGGTGTTGAGCACTTACCTTTGCCTTGGAGAAGGGAGGCTCAAGGTAGGAAGAGGAACTTGCTGGGAGCAGGATTCTGCCGTGAGCTAGGCGGGAGCTTGCCGGGAGCAGTATGAGGAGCTCTGTCGCGATGTGGAGAAGAGTTTAGGCGGGGCTCTATGTAGAGGAGGTAGGGTTATACATGCATTTGCGGCGGGTGGCAGTCGAGGCAAGACGTGATGACGGGAGGTGTGGGTAACGTGCAGGGGAGGAGAAAGAAGGCATGACAAAGCTGCTTTCAGCATAGATGATGGTAGCGTACGACGGGAGAGCAGAGATGAGGGCAGCGTGCAGCGGGAGAGGAGAACAGGCAGAGATGAAATGACTTTGGCAGAGATGCTTTCAGCAGATATAATAATATAAGATAAGATATAATATAATAAAGACAAAAAACATAGTGACCCAAACAAATGTTACACCAATATAATATAAGATATAATATAATAAAGATAAAAAAGATAGAATATAAGGAAATGATTAAAAAGACCCAAATAAATTAAAAGAAGAGTGATTATATGAGGGGTAGTATTGAATTAAAATGTTACACCAAGCTCCTTTATGAGTTTGCTTATATAATAAAGATATATATATATATACATACATACATACATATACGTATATATATACATACATATACGTATATATATACATATATATACTATATTATATCAATATACATATTTGAAAGCACACCAATCAACCAATCTAAATAGTTAAATCAAAGAGCATATCATCCTTTATATCTTTCATTGGATGAAGAGAGAGAGAGAGAGAGAGAGAGATAGAGAGAGAGCTTGAGGAGAGAGGGAGAGACAAAGAAAGGGTATATAAATAGTTCTCTTAAAGCTATTATAGAGGGAGGGAAAGAGGAGAGAGAGAGAGGGCACGTGGGGGGAGGGAGAGCGGGGAGAGAAGAGAAAGAGTGAGAGATTAAGGTGGGTCAATTCACATTAAGGCTCTATTTGTTTGGGCGTTTCGCAACTCCGTTTTGGGCAAACGTCGCTGGAAGGAGGGTAAACAAATGAACCTTCGGCGGCGTTTGCTTCGTTTCCACCCGCTCGCCTTGAGAAACGCCCCAAAAAATTCCGTTTGGAGCAGCCACCTCCCCCCTCTGGTTCGAACTTTTCGTTTCCACCAGCCGAATCGACCCGCCACCGCTAAAACAAATGAAGCCTAAGTGGAGAGTGAGTGAGGGAATAGAGAGAGAGAAAAAAAGAGGGGGGCCCACAACATTTAACGGAAGAGAGAGGGAGGGGTGGAAAGGAGAGAAGTGAGCCATAGTTGGAGAAAAATCATGCATATTGTTTGACGGGATATGAGAACGGGCATTCCAGCTATGAGAGAGAGGGAGAGAGAACATTAGAATATTATAGAAAAGAAATTGGAAAAAACTTTATAGAAAATATATCCCATAAAAAGTAATTGGACATCAAATACAAATGGCTGAGAGAAAAGCTCAGAAGTCTGCACAGAAACAATAAAAAAATAGCACAGATGCGGGGAGAGAGAAACAATTAAAAAATAAAACCCATAAAATTTAAATTTATTTTTATAAATAGATGTGCTCGCATGGACGCGGGGGCAGCCCGCGTGGACGCCGGGTCAGCCCGCCCGGACGCGGCGGCAGCCCGCCCGGACGCGACGACACCCCGCATGGACGCGCCGACACCCCGCATGGATGCGGGTGCAGCCCGTCTGGATACTTATAATTTTCACATGTCTGTTAAGCAATCTACCAAATTATTATGATATTTATATGAGATTTTAAAATAAAAGATAAAATTATAAGTAATGCTATTAATAATACAATTGTCATTAAAAATTTAAAGAGATTTTTTGAAAGTCTTTATTTTAAGTATAGCTAAATCACCTAGAGGGGGGTGAATAGGTTTCTTAGTAATTAGTGACTAACTTTTATTTTCTTTTAGTTTGCTGCTTTATTGGTTGGTAAACTTCTGCTTTCAAGATGAGCTACATGCACAAAGAAAACCAAAACAACAGAGTACACACAGATTTATAGTGGTTCCCCAATCTTTGAGTACATCCACTCTCCTCCCACCTTGCGAACTTCCTATTGGTCAAGACACTTCTCCAAAATAATGCTCCAAAGAGCTTACACCTCAGATCCCTCGGGATCTCTCAGTCTCCTCCAAGACTTACACCTCAGCCATAAGGGCCTACACTCAGTGATATAAGTATCACCTACCTCAGGCAATTAAGCCCTACCACTCTGGCAATGAAGGATAGCCCTATCTCAGAGCAAACTTGCTCCTACAACTCAGAGAGATACACTCTCTTACAGCTCAGGCACAAGTGCTCTACCACGCAGTGATCAACTGATCACATACCTCAGAGCAAGTTTGGTCCTACCTCTCAGATCCACAAAAGATCATACTATATGGAAGTGGGTTGTTGAGGTTCTTGATTGGACACAAGAGGAATTCCTCTGTGTCAATCTACCTTGACTGAGTTAGACTCAGCCCAACTTTAACATCAGGAATGTTTTCATGAGTTTACTTTTCTGGACTAAGTACATGTTAGCCCCAACTACTTCACAGCAACAAGTATGTCCACTTGAGCTGGAAGTGACTTGCAGAATACTACTCTGCCCCTTTCTGAACTGAACCAAAGGTTCATCCCTCTCTTCTTCACAGCAACAATGAAGTAGATGATTTGGCTTATGCTGGAAGCAACTTGCAGATCAGCTTCTCTACACTTTTCTGAACTGAGCCAATTGCTCAGCTCTATCTCCTTCTTCACAGCTCCCCATGAGAATGTTCTTTAGGATTTGTTGGTTGGATCTGTGAAGGACCTGCAGCAAGGGTCGGCCCTAGCTGCTATCTCTTTCTCAGTGAATCACCCTGAGCTTGCTAGCTGGTGTAGATGAAGACGGCACCAGCAATCTTGTTGTTGAAGATGTTGATATCAACAGGTCACTTGATCTGCCTCTAGACTTGCTTGTCTTGGGCTCACTATTGTTCAGTCACACCCAAAATAATGACGATTGGGAAGAACTACTGTAACTGCTTCTTTTTCTGTTAAAAGCTTCTCCTTTTATTTAATGTAACCTAACAGCTCTTACAGTAATGGATCCAACTTCATTAATGTTGGTTGCATACTTGCTTTAACGCCTAACTGTCGTACAGTAGGCCTACGGTGCTTTTTGTTATGTACTGTGGCTTTGTCGCTCACAATTTGAATATGATTGACTTTTTCACTTGCTGACTTCAGCACTTGAGGACTTAGTCAAAATTCGAGTATCAGCAGTATAAGCGTTGAGTGAATGAGCTTCACTCAACGCCAAGGTACATAGACAATTTTGTCTATCTAGGCGTTGACAGCGTTGAGTGACTAAGGATCACTCAACGCTTTTTGCCTTGACCCTTTCTGTAGCCACTTCTATATGCATGGCGTTGAGAGCATTGAGTGAACATGCTTCACTCAACGTCTTGTGCCTTAACTGCATTCTGTAATTTAGGCGTTGAGAGCATTAAGTGAACATGCCTCACTCAACATTTTCTGTCTTAGCCATTTCTACTTCTTCAGCGACTTAAGCATTGAGAGCGTTGAGTGAGCATGTCTCTCTATGCTTTTTGTTTAACTAATTCTGTGTCATGGCATTGAGAGCATTGAGTGACCACGCCTCACTCAATGCTTTCTGTCTTAGCCAGATTTTCTGTTTCAGAATTCAGTTTGAGCTCGACGAACTTAGAACACAGTTTGACGAACTTTGAGCTCAGCTTGACAAATAAGTTATAACTTTGTTCGATGAATTTAGAGTTCAGTTCGATGAACTCTGAGCTCAGCTCGACGAATGAGTGAAAGTTCAACTCGACGAGCTCAGAACTTAGTTCAACGAACTCTAAGCTCAGTTATTCAGCAATATTGAAGCTAAGGTGTTGATTGAGTGAGATACACTCAACGCCTGTGGACTTAGCCACTTTTCAGCTCATTTTTCTTTAGGCTTTGACTGTATTAGCCTGACTCACAACCTTTTGCTGTATGATGTTGAGTGAGTCGACTTCACTCAATATCTGTGGACTTGGCCACATTCTAAGCTTGTGACTTCATGGTTTTGACTAAATAGGCTTTACTCGGCGCTATAAGTCATCTGTTGTTGAGTGAATGGCCTTCACTCAATGCCGGTGGACTTGTACAGTTTTCTGTCTTTTCATCACTTAGGTAAGAAAATACCTGACTTAGCCACTTAGGTTATCTATCCCACCACTGCTTATTGGGACAATCTGCAATCATTAAACTTGAACACAAGTTAGATCACCACATGTGTATACATTATTTGTTGGTACTTCTTCAAATCCAGGACATTGGGATCAATGGACCCAACAATCTCCCCCTGTTTGAAGAAGTCAAAACCTAAGTCAATGTATACACTAACACACTTATACTATATATATATATATACAAAACACATTATCACAGCATAATCCAGATAAATCATAGACATAGCAAATGATGTAGCAGATAAGTCAAAGTCAAAGTAATTGATGAGTTAGACAGATCAGATTATAGCAAATGATTGTTCTATTTAATCACATAGGGAATAAATGTTTGTGCAATTTAAACAAATTATCACATCCCTTAGCCTTTTAAGCAGAACCGAAACATTTCAAGTTTAAGGTTCCCTTATTATAATCTCACTGCTTCTGGATTTCTTTGTCGGCTTGTATTCTGCTCCAGCTATCTTCTTTCCCTTTTTATCAGCTTCATCAACAACCTTAGCCTTAGTAGCGTTTTCTTTTCCAGCTTCAGCTTTATCCTTTTGTCTTTCAAAATAGCTAAAGGTCTTGGGGAAGATTGGTTTGTCAGATTTTGACTTCGTCGTTAGATTCGTAGCGTCGACATTTACCTACGGTGCAATTTTCCTACAAATCCGAGTTGGTGCGAATTTTGGGTCGTTTGGATGATTATTTAATGATAAATTATTATTATTATAATAATTATATTTCTAAGTATAAATAGCATTGTGAATAGACAAACCCTATTCATGGTCTTCTCCTGAAAACTGTCGGCCTGTTGGGAAAGAGGGAAAGCGGCGGACACTCTTAAGCTTTTTGCCGCCTATTTTTGGAGCTTTGATGCTTGATATCATCGTTGGAGGGTAGATCCAGATAGCTCTCACCTATATCTACGCTTCTACGGTAAGATTTTCCTGTTTCGTGAAATTTTGGGCGTTAGGGATTTCGTTTTGGCACTCTTTCGTCCTAAAAAGTTTCAGGAATTGTTGCTTAGGTGTTCTTGCGGCCAGATCTGTGAGGTGGAGCGTTGCTTGGCCGGATTTCTGGAGATTTGAGGCAAGTGGTGGTTTCCCCCCTTGCTTGTTTTTATTTCACATTTTCTTGATTTCCTCCCAGTACAGAAGCATAATTAGGCTAGGATCTTCTCCTTGTCAAATTCGTTCTCTGTAAATCTTGGGCAAGTAGGGATTTACACCCTTGTCAAGCTTTCATGTTACTGTTTCTGTCCTAGAAGGCCGAATAGTGCTTGGCTTAGCAGCAAGCTAGTGGTTGTGGTGAGCGAGCATTGTTACAGGAGAAATCTCTTCCTGTATGAGCATGGCAGTAAGCTATTCTTGGTATTGACAAAAACATTATTAATACTATTAATTAAATTATTGAAAAATTAGTTTTTGTAAATCAAATGTCCTCTATTTAGGTAGGATAGCACTTCTTCCAAGTTTCTGTCTTAGGCGTTGAGTATAGTCTTAGCACTGATATTCAGTTTCTAGCCTAAGTATAAAAGCGTTGAGTATGTTAAATGCACACAACGCCTTACTGAGTGGTCTGAGAAGTTAAGTTAAAAATCATTGAGTGAGTGGTATACACTCAACGCAGCGTTGAGTGAGTTTAGCACACTCAATGCCATTCTGAAAAATTTTAGAAGCTAAGTCTAAAAGCGTTTACAACGTTGAGTGAGCTGAACTCACTCAACGCCGTCTCTTAATTCTATAAATGTAACTATAAAAGCATTGACAGTGTTGAGTGAGCTTAACTCACTCAACGCCGTCGTTTAAATCGGTAAGCTAAGTAAAAAAAGTGTTGACAACGTTGAGTGAGCTAAACTCAATCAACGCCGTCGCTTAATATCTGTAAAAGCTAAGTAGAAAAGCGTTGTAGTGTTGAGTGAGCTGAACTCACTAAATGTCGTCATCTGGTTCTTTTTTCGGCAAAGTGATAAAGCATTGAGTGAGTTGAACTCACTCAACGCTGTCATCTAGTTCTTTTTGCGGCTAAGTGATAAAGCATTGAGTGAGCTGAACTCACTCAACGTCATCGCTTAGTTTTGCGGTTAAGTAAGAAAAGCGTTGACAGCGTTGAGTGAGCTGAACTCACTCAACGTCGTCATCTGACTTTTGGCAGCTAAGTTATCAAGCGTTGAGTGAGCTGTACACACTCAACGCAGCGTTGAGTGAGCTGTACACACTCAACGCGGCGTTGAGTGTGTTGAATACACTCAACGCCATCGATTTGTTTTGATCTTTAGTGTAAAAGCATTGAGTGGGCTAATTAAACTCAACGCGGTGTTGAGTGTGTTGAATACACTCAACGTCATCATGTTTTTTGGGTGGCGTCGAGAGCGTGGACTGCACTCGACGCGACATCGAGTATACTCGACGCTTTTTTGTGGACTTAGTCTTATTTTTGCTGATTCTTGGTATATCATTAGTACACTATTTTTGCTAAATAAAATTAGTCCAGTGCCTGCTGTTTTCATCAAGTTTGATCCTAGGCCAATTTCCTTGGGATTTGTTCCTCCATTTATTGTTGGAGAAGTCCAATGCTTTGGTTATGGGTTTTCTGTATCTTATCTATGGTTGCCGTTATTTTTGATGGCTGTTTTGACCCCGATTGGGTTTATGACTGTGGGTGTACTGGCGGAGGTATCTCCCCCACAGGTACAGGTCTTTCCTCGGTTTTAGGAGTGTCAACATAGAAGACCTCCTTTCCTTGGGCCCTTGTGAAATTTTGTTGTGGGTGTGTCGGCGGAGGTGACTCCCCCCACAAGTAACGGATTATGCTTGTGATTTTGCTCACTAATGTAGAGCTAACCTGTTTCTTATATTTATATATACTTACTTGTATATGCATCTTATGAAGTTTAGTTCTTTATTGCACTTGGTGCAAGTACCTTACCCTTATATTTGGTAAGATTATCGTTTACCACGATTTTTATTCCTTATTTTGTTGAAGTTTGTTCAGCTATTCTTGAATTCGGGGTTGGTAACCCTTTTGCCTCCTTGTTTATTGCTTCCTATCACCACTTGTATATTTTATACTGAGGAATTCTTTTCTTGTGAATGCCTCAGGATTGGAGCAGTAGACGGTTGAGCTGGTAGTAATTTTGGATTTAGTCTGGTGTTTTGCAGCTATCTATCCCTCACTGGTTGTGAGGTAGTTGTTTACTTTTCCTTTAGTTCTGACATACATTATTTTGGTGGATTCGTGTCAGGTTGTTGATGCCCACAAGATCTTGTTTATTGTTAAGTACTTGTTAGCTGCTAAGTCATTTTTATATGATTTAATTGTTTCTACTTGCTCTCTGGAAATATTTATGTGAGCTTGCATATTAGGTATTTTAACTTATAAAAAACATTTACTGCTAGTACTTCATACATGCCACCTTTTTAAACGTAAAATGCTATTTTCTAACTAACGTAAAAAAACTACTTCTATATTTATAATAAATCTAGAGTATTGCATACCACGAGTTATCCTTCGGGGATGTTTATGCTCGTGTAGGATGTTAATCCAATATAATTAAAGTATTTCCGCAGCATATAACTATACTCTTACTCGTGGACTAGTTGATCCACTGTGCCGAGGGATATGACCATCTAAATTTAAACTATTTTTACTTAATAACTTATGGATTTCATTTAACTTGTAGAGTTTGGAGTCTTGCTTGAGCGTCTGTAGTTATCCCCTGCACGACGTGACATCACGGCGAGTATATTCTCTTAATCTGATATAATTTAAATGTTGAGAAAATACGGGTTGTGACAGTTATTATTAGAGGGATATGTTGTTTGACAAATGGTCGTGCAACCATCTCTAGTTAGTGTTTGTTGTTTAGTGTCATTTCATACACACATCGATGTGTCATCAGTACGTCTTGGCTGAAGCATGAACACTACACTCATAACCATGATAAGAAATATACAGGGCATATTATGTAGTATGAGATGCATAATATGTGTTTGTATATGGATCCACCATATGTGGCAACATGTGACGGTTATGTAGTATGTGATGCATAACCATCATCACATGGATGTCCATTAGCACGTTTTATTTTTTCATTACATTTGATATTATGTAGTATGGGATGCATAATATTTCATGTGTACGTCACTCATAACATGCACTAGTGCCTTTTTTTAGGATGCATAGCACAACATACATAGCATAACATAGCATTTTTACACGTGTCAAGCTAAAGATTTATATGATGACATATGTACACACATTGTTTTGAGTCAAAACAATACAAATTCATGCATTAATGTTATGTGCACATGAGTCAATAGGATGATGGTACATCATCCTAAGTTTAAGCATGAAATCATTAATGGTATCCCTAGAGCAAGTTAGCAGCTTAAGCAAGTATTTATACATGTATTGTCTGAACTAAGATTGGTAGTTCTAGCGTTAAGCTAGGTTTTGATTAGTTGTTGATTGTGATATTAGGAAGTCGAGACATCCTACAACAAGGTCGACTCCACAGTCTGAGGGCGAGTCGTCTGGTGCTCAGAATGAGGCCGTGATATAAGGATTGTGGCAGAGCAATGAAGCTTTGTCTAGGCAAATGATGGAGATGCAGTTGCAGATCCAAGCCTTGTTGATTATCGTTGCAGGATAGCCGCTTAGAGTTCAGGACCCGGCTATGGGTCAGGGTGTTCTAGTTCCTCCTGCTCCTCTGGTGCCCCTAGCTGTGCTGCCACCAGAGATGAACTTCATCTTGCATTCTAGCGATTAGGACCCCCCTACCTATGATAGTAGGGCAGATTCCATGGCGTTGGATGACTGGATTATAGCCATCGAAGAGATGTTATCGTACTCAGGAGTTTCAGCGGACCAGAGAGTGATGGTTGCTGCATACCAGCTCAAGGGACTTGCAAAGAGTTGGTGGTTGAGAAAAAAAAAGGAAAACTTGAAGGATGGATGTTCATGGGAAGCTTTCAAGGAGCTTTTGCTAAAGAAGTTTCTGTCGTCGGTCGAGCAGGACCGCTTGATGAACAATTTTCTGCACATGAAGCAGAGGCAGCTCACGGTGAGAGAGTATGAGGTGGAATTCAGTAAGCTGTGCCAGTTCTCCCCGGATATAGTTGTTTCTGAAGCCAGCAGAGTTAAACATTTTCTGGGTGGTCTAAGGAGTGACATCCAGAAGCTAGCAAATGCTTATGGATCAGAAACCTATGCTAAAGCAGTAGAAGCTTCTCTGAAGGTCGAAGCGATCAAAAATGCTAAGAATTGAGGTCAGCAGCTGAGAAAAGAAAAGAGGAAGTATGATGTGGGAAAGAAGCCCCAGGGATCGGGTTCTATTTCGAGAAAGAGAAGCAAGGAGGTATGCAGCTTCTGTGGCCGACCAGGCCACCCGTTTGAGAAGTGCTTCAAGAGAATAGGAGCCCAGAAGGAGCTTGCTCATGCTATTCAGGGCACACCCAGAAGAGATATGGTTTGTGCCTTGTGCAAGAGAAAGGGGCGCGATGCTGGCCATTGTTGGAGCAAGGATAGAGTGTGCTACTAGTGTGGACAAAAAGGACACCTGAAGCCAAATTTCCCCCAAACGGAGCCTAAGAATGATGGAACCACCCATGTAGAAAAGAAATTGTACAAAATCAATCTTGATCGAGTAAAAGAGTGTACGTAGACCTGAAAGATTTGATCCGAAATGATGCCCATCCCAGGGCAAATGCCACTCTAGATGAGGGTACAATATCTTGAGGTCGATCGCCTATCATCAACAGATCTGGCCCAATCAGCGTCAGTATAAACTTCAATATTTAGACCAGTATTGGAAGAAAACAAGATACCCCTTCCTGGTGTAGACTTGAGGTACTGAAGGATTCTGTGAGCAGCATCCACATGATGAGTTTTAGGAGCATGCATGAACTGGCTAACAACGCTCACCGCATAGGAAATATCTGGACGAGTGTGGGACAGGTATATCAATCTCCACACTAATCTTTGTTACTCAGAGATATCAACAATTTTCTCTCCATCATGGCGCCCCAATCGATGGTTTGCTTCAATCGGGGCTTCAGCTGGTCTACATCCACTCATCCCCACCTTCTCAAGGAGATCTAAAGTGTACTTACGCTGGGAGATGAAAATCCCTTGTTTGGATCGAGCAACTTCAATATCCAAGAAATACCTGAGTTTACCCAGATCTTTGACCTAAAATTCTCTAACCAATTTCTGTTTCAACCTCTAGATTTCTTCGATATCATCCCCTGTTATGACTATATAATCAACATACACAATAAGTGCAGTGAGTTTTCCAATCCTTCGTTTAATAAACAAAGTATGATCAACATTGCTTTGATGGAAACCAAAATATAGCAAGGCCTTGAGAAACCGCCCAAACCACGCTCTTGGAGACTGCTTAAGCCCATATAAAGCCTTTCTCAATCTGCAGACTTTCCCTGCAGCACTTGTAGGAATGAGGCCCGAAGGAATAGACATGTAAACCTCCTCATCTAGATCACCGTGGAGGAAGGCATTTTTCACATCAACTTGCAAGAGCACCCAGCCTTTGCAAACAACACAGGACAACAAGACCCTGATAGTATTCATCTTTGCCACCGGGGCAAACATCTCCAGATAGTCAATACCAAGGGTTTGCGTATAACCCCTTTGCCACCAACCTAGCCTTGCATCTTTCAACAATCCCTTGTGAGTTCTGTTTCACAGTGAACACCCATTTACAACCAACCGTCTTCTTTCCATAGGGAAGTGGAACCAAATCACATGTATGATTTTTCTCAAGAGCATTCATTTCCTCAACAATCGCCTAACACTACATAGGGACCTCCAGAGCCTGATGTCAAGATTCAGGTATGTAAGAAACAACAAAGGAAGAAACAAAGTCCTTGTAGGTAGTAGAAAAAGAATCATACGATACATAATGTGATAAAGGATGGCGAGTGCAACACCGAATACCTTTCCTGAGGGAGATCGGTTGATCGGAAGGCCCTGAGTCAGGTTCAACTGACTGTCCGAGTAACATAGTCGGATCTTGCGTGCTCGTCCGCTTTGTACACCGGGTATAAACCTACAAGCTCGGAGGAGAAGGCCCAGGACGAGGACGTATGTCCACTGGTAGAGGAGGCACGGGAGGAGAGATCACTTCCACTGGTAGAGGAGGCACGGGACGAGGACTCACTTCCACTGGTAGAGATAGAGGCTCCCCCTGAAGTGACGAATATGGTGATGGTATGGGCAGAGGAACCGAGGGAAGAGAAATGGGAGTATGCGAGGGAGAGGCATCCGGGATAGGATAATATGACTCGGATTCACGGAACGTAACGTCCATAGTGACAAATACTTTCTTGGTAGGAGGGTGGAAACATTTATACCCCTTTTGCGTTGAAAAGTATCCAATGAAGACACATTTTAGTGTCCGAGGATCGAGTTTGTAAGGGCGGGGTGGTGGATATGAACGAAGCAAACACATCCAAACACCCTAATGGGAAGCCGAGAAGGGGGCACCTGAAGAGTGTCAAGGGGTGTAGCATTCCCAAGAACACGAGTGAGCATGCGATTGATGAGGTATGTCGCAGTAAGAATGACATCACCCGAGTAGAATTTCGGAAGATGCATAGTGGACAAAAAACAACGAGCGACTTCCCGGAGATGACGATTCTTCCGCTCAGCTACTTCATTTTGTGCGGGAGAATATGCGCAGGTAGTTTGGTGGACGATACCACGATCAGCAAGATACTGCTCAAACTGCGAATCGATGTATTCACGACTATTATCATGTTAGAAACGAACAAACTACAAGCAGAAATGGTTTTAATCTGAAACTTTATTATCTGAAAAAGGTATCTATTACAAAGGTATGCCATCCCTTATATAGAATGGAGGAGAGATGAGAGAATACAAATAAGAGATATGGGACTAAAAATTTACAGGACTAAGCGGACTATACAAAACAAACCGCACAAGCCGCGCGGTTAGACAGAGGAAGGGCTAACCGCACGGCTACCACAAGAGAAGAAGAGAGATGTCAGGGGAGACCGTTAGACCGCCCGGTCTCCAAGCCGGCTGAGACAAACCGCCAGACCGCGCGGTCTTCAACCAGTCAAGACAGACCGCCAGACCGCCAGACCGCCCGGTCACCAACTTCAACACTCCCCCTCAAGCTGGAGCATATATATCGATCATGCCCAGCTTGTCGCAAATATGAAGAAACGAGCCGGAAACTGGCTTGGTGAAGATGTCAGCCAGCTCTTTATCAGATGTGATAAAGGGAGTGCAAATTTGTTCCTTTAAGATCTCTTCACGAATGAAATGACAGTCGACCTCAATGTGCTTTGTTCTTTCATGGAAGACAGGATTTTTTGGAGATGTATATGGCGGCCTTGTTATCACAGAACATAGGTAGAGGATGGTTGTAGACCTCTCCTAAATCTAGCATGAGAGCTCGCAGCCATTTTAACTCACAAGTGGTCGACGCCATATTGCGATACTCAGCTTCTGCACTGGACCTGGAGACAACAGACTGCTTCTTGCTCTTCCAGCTCACCAGATTTCCCCCAACAAAGGTGCAAAAACCTGAGGTTGACTTGCGATCCCCTTTGTCATCAGCATAACTTGCATCTGAGTAGGCTTCAATCCTCAGATGACCATTCTTTTGAAAAAGTAATCCTTTCTCCGGCGCTGCTTTGACATACTCCAAGATCCGCAAGGCGGACTGTAGATGGCACTCCCTAGGTGCTTGCATGAATTAACTCACCTTACCCACAGCATAGGAAATGTCGGGCCTGGTCACTGTGAGATATATGAGCTTACCAACCAGACGCCTGTACCGCGAACTATCTGAAAGAGGAAGCGAATCATCTGTCCAGGTTTTGTCTTCTCCAGTTGCCATGGGGCATCGGGCAGGTTTTGCTCCAGTCAATCCTGCCTCTTTTAAAAGATCAAGGGCATACTTACGCTGAGAGAGAACTAAGGAGTCGGGCTTCCGAGAGATTTCAATCACCAGAAAGTATTTTGGGGAGCTCATATCCTTTGTGACCAGATGTTGACGAAGATGTTTCTTGGTCATCAATACCCCATCCTGATCATCGCCAGTAAGAAGAATGTCATCAACATACACTGCAAGAACAACAAGACCAGAGGCTGTTTTCCGAACAAACAAGGAGTGATCTGCTGAGCTTCTTGTAAAACCAATGGCTGAAACAATGCCACAGAACTTGTCAAACCAGGCACGAGGACTCTGCTTGAGGCCATAGATAGCCTTCTTGAGCCGGCATACCTGTGGCTCCCCCTGAGCAACATATCCCGGAGGTTGCTCCATGTAAACATCTTCCTGCAGATCACCATAGAGGAAAGCATTCTTAACATCAAGCTGCGAGATGGGCCAATCCCTGTTGATAGCCACAGAGAGAAGAACCCTAATAGTGCTGAGACGAGCCACTGGAGAGAAAGTGTCAAAGTAATCAACGCCATAAGTTTGGGTAAAACCCTTGGCAATCAGGCGAGCCTTATAACGGTCCACACTGCCATTTGGGAGAAACTTCACCACGAAGACCCATCGACAACCAACAACATCCGTGCTGAAAGGAGGAGGAACAAGGGTCCAGGTACCCCGTTCAGTGAGAGTAGCAATCTCCTCATCCATGGCAGCTTTCCAATGAGGAATAGTAAGGGCCTCCTGGTAGGAACGGGGGGTGGCAGTGGCCGAGATAGCCAGTGTAAAAGCTCTGCGAGAAGGGGTAAGACGATCGTAGGAAACAACTACAGCAAGCGGGTGTTGGGTACATGCCTGAACCCCTTTGCGAAGAGCAATGGGGAGATCCAGGTCAGCAGGTGCCTCAGTATCTGGAGTATCCGTGGTGGAGAGAGCTGGCCCGGGAGTAGAGAGAGATGGCAGCGGAGTGGAGGGAGAAAGCGGAGTAGAGGGTGGAGATGGTGGAAGAGGTGGAGATGGTGGAGATGGTGGAGATGGTGGAGATGGCGGAACAGCAGTGGGAGCAGAGGGAATGGATGGGTCGGTATGAGCAGTAGGATCAAGAGGAGAAGAGGAGGAAGCGGGAGAGAAGTAAGATGCATTGTCAAAGAAGGTGACATCCGCAGAGACAAATTGCTTGCGGGTAACGGGTCAAAGCAACAGTAACCTTTCTGAGTGGGAGAGTACCCCAGAAAGACACATTTAGTGGCATGGGGTGAGAGTTTGTCACGGGTGGCAGTGGGAGAGTGCACAAAGGCGGTGCACCCAAAGATGTGCAGGGGAAGAGGAAAGGGATCCTTGTTTGGATAAAGAAGGGAGAAGGGGGTAGCACCGTAGAGAACTGTGGAGGGAAGGCGATTGATGAGATAGCAGGAGAGGAGGACAGCATAACCACAATAGGATCGAGGAACATGCATTTGAGTCAGCAGAGTGCGAGCGACATCAAGGAGGTGACGGTTTTTACGTTCCGCCACCCTATTTTGTTGGGAGGTGTAGACACAGCTTGTCTAACGAATAACACCATGGTGAATACAAAAGGAGGAGAAGTCGTGGCTAAGATACTCCTTAGCATTGTCAGAACGAAGGATTTTAATAGATGTATCAAACTGAGTCTTAACCATAGAGTAAAATGAGGTCCAAACAGAGAACAGCTCGGAGCGATCCTTGAGAAGATACACCCACGTACACCGAGAGAAATCATCAATGAATGTGACAAAATAGGAACTATCCCGCCCGATGGTGAGGGTAGGAGCGGGACCCCAAATGTCAGAGTGAACGAGGTCGAACGGACGGGAAGAGCCCCGACTTTGCGTTGGTGGGAATGACGAGCGTGATGTTTGCCAAGTTGACAGGCATCACAGTTTAGAGGAGGATGATGAGGAGGGAGGTGGGGCAGGAGCTGGCGCAGAATGCGGGGAGGAGCATGTCCAAGGCGAAGATGCCATTGGAGAAGATCTGTAGAGGAGGTGGAGAAGGCGGAGAGAGCAGAAACGTTGTCGAGGAAGTAGAGGCCACCACTCTCAGTCCCGGTAGCAATCGTCCGTTGGGAGTCCGGATCCTGAAAGGCACAAGAGGTAGGGGTGAATATGACAGAACACCGTAGTTGCTTGCATAAAGAAGTAACCGATAATAAATTGCACGGAAACTTGGGCACATAGAGGGTATCATCTAGACAGAGAGATGGAGTGACTTGAACCATGCCCGTCCCATGGACAGGTGAGGGAGACCCATCCGCAACAATGACCGGGGGCAACTGTGCATGTGTGTCAAGAAGAGAGAAACACTGAGGATTGCCTGTCATATGATTTGTAGCACCAGAGTCAATGAGCCATCGTCCGCGAGTAACAACATGAGCACTACCAGAAGAGGTGACCACCGAGGCGGACAGTCCGGAGGAGGGGGAAGCCATGGAAGCAAACCGCGGCGATAAGAACAAGCCGTGAGGAGGAGAAAGAAGCCGAACGGTTAAGCGAAGAAGAGAAGAGAAAACCAAGGCAGGCGAACAGAGAACAGGTCGTGCGGCTAGGAAGGCCACGACCAAGAAGCAGAGCAAAGCAAAGGGAAAGAAGTCGCACGGCTTGAAAAAGGCGGGCGAACAGAGGAGAACAAGTCGCACGGCTAAAGATGAGGCCGGAGCGACTAGCAAGCAGGAGCGGGTAGAAGGCAACAGTCGCGGCGACTTAGAAGAAATCACGGCGAATAGAGGAGATCGCGAAAACAGGTCGCGAAAAAAAGAAGCAGCTAGAGAAAAGAAGCAACAAGCCGCGCGAACAGAGCAGCGGGCGGAAGAGAGGACAAGCCGCAAAGACAGGTCACAAGAATCAGAAATAAGCGGCGAGAATCAGAGGGCGCACACAATTAGAAGGAAAAGACCGTGTCCTCTGATACCATGTTAGAAACGAACAAACTACAAGCAGAAATGATTTTAATCTGAAACTTTATTATCTGAAAAAGGTATCTATTACAAAGGTATGCCCTCCCTTATATAGAATGGAGGAGAGATGAGAGAATACAAATAAGAGATGTGGGACTAAAAATTTACAGGACTAAGCAGACTATACAAAACAAACCGCACAAGCCGCGCGGTTAGACAGAGGAAGGGCTAACCGCACGGCTACCACAAGAGAAGAAGAGAGATGTCAGGGGAGACCGTTAGACCGCCCGGTCTCCAAGCCGGCTGAGACAAACCGCCAGACCGCGCGGTCTTCAACCCGTCAAGACAGACCGCCAGACCGCCAGACCGCCCGGTCACCAACTTCAACATATCACTACAAAGAATTTTAATTTCGGAGTGAAATTGAGTGGAGATCATGCAATGAAACTGTCGGAAAATTGAGAAAACATTGTTTTTTGTTACGCATCAAATACAACCATGTAGTACGAGAGACACAATCAAAGTAACAAACCACACACATCTAGAAATAGAAGATGTCGGGTAAGGACCCCAGATATCAATATGAATAACAGCAAAAGGAATAGAACTTGGTAATGAAACATGTGTAAACGAGGTATGATGATGTTTGTTTAAGCTACATATATCACTGACAAAAGAGTTAAAGACAACAGTAGACATGGCGGGAAATAACAATTTCATAACAGAAACATAAGGGTGTCCCAGGAGACAGTGTCAGGAGTACAAATGATGGGCAGTGCTGGAATGAAGAGCCGGAGGAGACGTAGCCTGGCCGGAGTTGAGCACATAGAATCCATTTACCATGCTACCAGAGGCAATTACCTTCCCTGTCATCAGGTCTTGAAAAACACAAGAAAACAGAAGAAATGTCACAGAGCAGTGCATGGAGTTAGTTAGATGACTAATGGAAAGAAAATTACGAGTAAAATTAGGAACATGAAGGACAGAAGATAAGGTAAGGGAGGAGCAGGAGATGGAACCCTTGCTGGCAATAGAGGAAAGGAAACCATCGGCAATGCTCACCTTATCACGGCCAGAAAGAGGAGTATAGGATATAAAACCTGTAGAGGACCCAGTCATATGATCTGTGGCCCCAGAGTCAATAATCCACTGGGTAGAAGGATGAGAAGCAGCAGAGTGAGCACCTGGGAGACCCATGTAAGCGTAGGAGGAAGAGGCAAAAGGCTCTGTAGAAAGGCCCTGCATCATGCGTCGAAGAGCCAACATTTCATCTGTTGTAAACTGAAGGTCCGTAGTTCGTTCCTGCATGAGGGAACCAGGAGGGGCAGAGCCATCAGAACTGGAATAACCAGGAGAGACCGTGGCAGAAGCACCAGTAAGATGAGCAGAACGTGGAGCAGCATTACGATAAGAGGAGTGCCCAGAACTACGACCTCCACGAGGCGGAGCACCCCCTCTGAGGTTAGGAAACTCATGAAGCCGGAAGCAGGTATCCCGAGTGTGACGGTTCTTGCCACAATAATCACATAGCAGATCATCCTTATCAAAGCCCTTCAACCTGGAGTCCCGAGATGAATGAGTACCAAGAAGAGAGGGGGCAGTGGCCACCAAAGCTGACCCATCAGGCATCGGGTCTGGAAGAAGAGTCAGGCGACGATTGTATTCCTGCTACACAATACTGTAGACCTCGGGAATGGATGGTATCTGTGGTCGGCCCAAAATCTGAACACTGATCTGATCGAAGTCGCGATGCAGTCCATGAAGAAACTCAAATATACGATTGCGGACATCTCGTGCCCGAACCATTGCCTCATCAATAGGGCTCACAATAGTAAGAGGATCAAAGTGATCATATTCCTGATACAGCTGCGTGAACTCCACGTAGTATGCAGACGGGGGACGGTCACCCTGCCTAAGTAACGAGATCTTCCGGCGCAACTGAAAAATCTGAGCAGCATTGTTGCGGCGAGAGTAGGTGGACTCTGCGCGACGCCAAATGTTGAAAGCATTGTCAAGGAATAGGTAGTTCCGGCCAATGGACTCCTGCATCGAGTTAGAAAGCCAGGACATGACCAAGGAGTTCTCCGACTCCCACTGCGGCCATTTAGACGAATTCATATCAGGCTCCTTCATTTTGTCAGTGACATAGCCAAAGAGACGCCGGATTTTGAGCGCCAGAGTGATAGAGCGAGAACACGAGAGATAATTGGAGTCGTCAAGACGTATGTTAGTGATTTGGGATGTATTATGATCATTGGTGCCACGAAAGAGAACCGTCGGGGTGGAGGCACCGGAAGAGGGAGCAACCCCAGAAGAGGGAGCGGGAGATTCAGCATCTCCAGACCAGAAGAAGAAGCGGAAAGCTGGCTGGGCGAGGCAGCAAGAGGTGAGCGGGATCGAGCGCACGACGAGAGGTGAGCGGGATCGAGCGCACGGCGGAAGGCGAGCGGGATCGGGCGAACGCACAACAAGAGGAGGCTAGGGCACGCGGAATACCGTGGTCTCTGATACAACGTTGAACTGGGTGAAAATATTGGGATGAATCTATTACAAGAAGTCCACCTCTATATATAGAGGTGAATGCAATCATATAGGCAACAAAATTAAAAACATAAAGGATAATCTAACAATAATTAAATTCAGAAGTAATAAAATAAAAGAACTAATTTCAGAAGGTAAAAAGTGAGACCATGGAGAAACTCCTGTCATCCTTCACCATGGGAAAACTCAATTAATTACCACATACACAACTATCATCCTTCACCATGGAGAAACTTAATTAATTAGCACATACACAGCTATTGTTGGTTCTCTTCATTAATCTTTGTATTTTATTGCTCCAGATCTATACAACCACATGTGTCAAAAGTCATGCCTTCCTCATGCTATTACCGTGAACCAACCTTGGGGAAAACAGTTCAGCATGCACATTTTGTGACCCTTTTAGAGGAATCAATCCCCAAATCAATCAAAATCCCCAAAAAATCTGAATTAAATATCAAAACACTTGGGTTCTCTTCATTACTCTTTGTATTTTATAGCTCCAGATCTATGCAGTCACATGTCTTATATGTTATGCCTTTCTCATGCTGTTACAGTGAACTAACCTTGGGAAAAAAAAGTTCAGCATGCACATTTGGTGACCCTTTTGGAGGAATAAATCCCCAAATCAACCAAAATTCCCAAAAAAATTTGAATTAAATATCAAAGCACGTAGGTTTTCTTCATTAATCTTTGTATTATATAGCTCAAGATATATGCAGTAACATGTGTCATATGGTATGCCACCATTCACATTTTCATCAATTCCAGCATTCACCCCTTACAGAGATATCGATCTCCCCATTATAGGCAACAATGAAAACCACCAAACAAAAACCCCCCAAAGAACTAAAAACAGAATTGCCCAAATTTTTATAGAAACGAAGAAGGTCTATCTTCCCTAATTTCTCCCTAAATCCACCGAAAAAACCTAGAAATGAACATAACTGAGCGGGAAAAATCATGGGAAGGAAAAAGAGGAAGATACCAGGCGGGCGCGGTGGGAGCGGCGGGAGCGTTTCACTGAACTAATCTAGAAACTTGAAGTCATGGACGACACAGTTCCAGAGGGGGTGTTGACGGGAACCTGCGCCAATTAATAAGAAGTCATTAGTTAAAGGAAAATGTTATTGATATCACATAAATGAATATTTGTAATCCATTGATGTTTGTACCTGAATTGGATATTTGTACCCATAATTGATATTTGTACTCATATATAATAATATTGAGAAAAACGATGTGATCTCCTAAGAGGCGTTAGTAGTGCCCGCACACCATGCATGAGGTGCGGATATCCAAACCTTCCCCGACGTAACCAAAATCGTCGTCCCCGCAAACCGTCATCGCCGTCCCCGCAAACCGCCATCGTCGCAAACCGTCATCGCCGCCGGCGCAAACCTCCATCGCCGACGCAGCACCGAAACTGCCGCCGACGCAAACTGCCATCGCCATCGCCGAAAACCGTCATCGTCGCCGCAAACCGCCATCGCCGTCGCCGAAAACCGCCATCATCGCCGTCGCAAATCGCCATCGTCGTCGCCGCAAACTGCCATCGTCGTCGCCTCAAACCGTCATCGTCGTCGTCGCACCAAAACCGCCGCAGCCGCAAACCGTCATCGTCGTCGCCGCAAACCGCCGTCACCGACGCTGCACCGAAACCGCCGCCGCCGCAAACCGTCATTGCTGTCACCGCAAATCACCATTGACGTCGGCGCAAACCGCCATCGCCGAAGCTGCACCGAAACCTCCGTCGCCGCAAATCGCCGTCGCCGCAAACCGTCATCGCCGACGTTGCACTGAAACAGCCGTCATCGCAAAATCGTCATCGCCGTCCCACAAACTGCCATCGCTGATGCTGCACCGTGTAACATCCCTTAAACAACTAGACCACTATGATTTTGTTTTGTCATGACTAGGTCATGACAAAACAACCAAAAGCTCAAGGATCAAGTGAACAAGGGCCAAGGTAAAAATCACTTTGATCTGCCTATAGCTCATCCTCAACATTAGACCTAAGGTTGGACTTTATGTCTACACCTTGATCCCATGACCCTACCACAAAACCCTAACACCTGGGGTAGTCCATAGGACCACTAGGGACCCACTATGGGCAGTCAAGTGGTTAAGTTGACATAAGTCAACCCTGACCCTAAATGGGTCAAACTAACCTACTTAGGGTCAATTGATCTTCCCCAAGCCAAGTAGACCCCACCCATGCCCTCCTAACCCTAAAGTGAGGTCAATGAGTCATCAAGGACCCATTGGGGGCAACCCAAGAGTCTAAGTTGACCAAAGTCAACTCTAGCCTCAAAGTGTTCAAAATGCCCTACTTAGGGTCAAGTGACCCCCCAAGATGTCCAACTAACCCTACCCAAGTCTTCCTAGACCCTAGGGATGGTCAATGGGTCACCAAAAACTCATTGGGGTCAATCAATTAGTTTAGGTTGACCAAAGTCAACTCTAGCCTTAATTTGGTCAAAGTACCCTTCCTAAGGGCAGGTGACCTCCAAAGTATCAAGTCAACCCTACCCATCCCTACCTAGACCCTAGGGGAGCCCAATAGGTCACCAAGGACTCATTGATGGTGGCACAAAAGGTCAATTTGACCAAAGTCAACCCTAAGCCAAGGTCAAGTCAACTTGACCCAAATGGGCTAACCTAAGCTCAAGCCCTCTTTCCACTTGGGCTAACCTTGTTTCCATGAAAATTATGAGTTAGTGGGCTGCCAATAGGCTGTAGTGGTCAGCATGGTCAACCTAGATGATTAAGAGAGAGAAAACCTCAACCTCACGTTAATGGAGGAGAGAGAAAAGGATGAAAGGGTGTCGTTCATGGCCAAGGAGGCCAAGGGCCATTCCTCATTGACTGATCCAACTCCCCACTCACTTTAGGAAGACCACGGGGCCATTTTGGAGGCTGTTCATGGCCGGAACAGTGCCACCACACCATGGCTGAAATATGCCTTCAATGACCATTAATGGCCATTGAAGCATTGGCCCTTCACTCCACCTCTAAATGGCTTGATTCAACTCCTCTGGGGAAGAGGAGGAATTTTCGGCCGTTTCCCAGCTAGATTGAGCCAAGTTCACCCCCCCCCCCCCCCCCACACCAAAGTCGAGAGCCACCTTAAGAGGCCATTAATGGCCACCACCAGCTAGCCCCTCCCCTCCATCTTTTTATTGTCTTAAAAGCTTCCCTAGGCTTCAGGCTTTCGGTTCCACATCTTGCCTGAAGGAGACAATCAACTTCATTGTATTGTTGTAGAGCGCTGGCGACACCTCCCCCACCAATGACTTCCCGGCGATCGACGTGTCTCCAGACCGCAAGCAAGGTCCTCCCCTCCTTCTCTCTCTATGGGTAGATCGTAGCAGTCATTAGGATTAAGAATCGGGCTCAATTGAGCCCGATCGGGAAGGAATTTTTCCTGGTTTTCCGCAAAAAATAACCTATCGGGTTCGCCGGAATAGGCCCCTCCGGCGGCTGTGCCGCCGCCTGGCGACATCCACCACCTCAACGGAGGTGGTGGTGGCGGTGGCTGGCCAGGGAAGTGGCTGAATGGCCGGCAGCAGCGACTTAAAATTGGCCCAGGAGGAGTCAATCCTGGCCATTGGCGCGCGGGGACGATGACGGGATGCCGTCCAAATGTGCGTCAAGATGCGTGCGGCTACTGTTCAAACTATAGGAATATATTCATTGCATTTTAATGAATCTGTCACACTATTTCAATTACCTTATAAATTAAATTAAAAATACTTATATGCTGAATCATGGGAAATGATCAACATATAACTTGTAGCCCTATGGGTCTACGTTAATTCAAAATTTGTTTGAACCAATTTGGGTGTCTGGTTTGACTAGGACGCTCATTTTGGTGGGGTCTATACCTAGGGTTAGACAGAAATTAAAATGGGTGCCCACACTTCATCTCTTGTCCATATAACTTGAAATTTGGATAGGGAGTCATTCTAGTCTATACCTAAGTCCTGGACAAAAATGGGAATTTATGGGGATACTTTTTCTATAGTTTTGTAAATTATTTAATATTCTTAGGGTAAATTAATTAGGTACCCTAATTACCTCCAAACCCTCCCAAATCTTGGTGAGTGGTCCTAGAGGTATTCAAATGGCTGTGTATAAATTTCCATCTCAGTTGGAGTTTATTTGGTTAGGAAATGAACAAACCCTAGTCTAGCCCTAATGAGGGATATTTAAGTCAAAAGTGCACTTTGAGTTTTAGGTGGCCAAATCACCTCAACAGAGGTTAAAATTTGGGCTCCTGACTTGTCATGACTTTTAACACCCTCCCATGGAGGATGGGGTGGATTGGAATAGATTTGACCTAGGACCTAAGACCAAACCCTAAGGATGGGCTTTTGTGTCTTGTGAGGGGCATGGGGTCAAAAGACCTTGTATGGACTTGAAATTTGGTAAAAAAGGTACCAGGGTAGCTAAAATCCTCTGGTAAAAATCTTAGGGCATTTGGAAATGGGTAGGCCCCAAAAAAACCCTAACCCTAGTTTAGGGCACAAAATTTGTAGTGATGGAATAGGTTACTAAACTCATTGAACATGGATGAAACTTGGGTGGTGTAGTCTTAGGGTTAGGATGAACCTCTGAAAATTTAATTGGAAATTTTGGATCAATAATCTTGATACTTCCTTTGTAATGCATGAGTAAGCCCTGCTTAATCATTTGGGTATTGTGAACTAATTGACTATTGGAATGTCATAAAAATTAGGCAGAAGGAGTCTTACAATATTATGCTCATGTATGATTGTTATTAGAATTTTTGAATACATATTTACAGTACCTACTTCACAAGCTCGTTATTTTGGAAACATGTTCAATATTTTATTTAGAGCTCATCATTTGTTATGAAATTGTGAAACTTGGTCAGTAGTGATTATAGGGCAATATGCTCTGGTGGAGATTTTTGTTACAATTTTTAAATGAATAATTTCTATACTTAGTGCATAAAATTGCTAATATGAACATTTGGTCAAAATTTGTTTTAGAGCTCTTTATTAATTTATAAATTATGAAACTTAGCCTGAAGTATTCATATGTCCTTACAATCATTCTTGAATTTTCTCAGAATTTTTGGAAGCATTTTTGTTATACTTGTCTCTTAAAATGATTTATTATAGGTTATATTCAAAATTAGGGTTGGGGGTCTACACTTGCAAAGAAAATTGGAAGACCTTGGATTCTAGGTTAAATAGTTATCTTGTAATTATCATAAATTTTAAGGAGCATTTGCATGTCTGAAATTGTCACTCCTTGTTCAAACTTGAGTTTTTGGATTACTAGAGAAATTAATTAAATTATCAGATAAATTAGGAAAATTATGAATTTTTGGATTTAGGCCAAATATATCATGATAGGCCCCCAATAATTATTACAAGGATCTTGGACGATTATTTTGTTACCTTCCATTGTACACATCATGTAGCTTAGGATGATCTGCGTTTAGTAAAAACTGCAGAAATTAAGATATGGTGTCAAATGAACTTAGGGAGTTGAGATTTGGTCTGGTAAGGGAAATGAGACTATCAGCGGAATTCGTGAGGATCAGTGTGAAGTTTGGCTATTGTCAAGAGGTGCTCGGGGTCGACGAAACATCGTCTTCCCCGTAGGAGAGAAAGTGTCAATACTCTAGGGTTAGATCCAGTACAACAAGTAAGGGTTTGAGAAATTTGATAGCAACCAACAATAGTAAGTGCCTTGCGAAAGAGAGCTTTGGGTGTAATCCCATCATAGTTCCTAGTGCCCTCGAGAGCCATTCACGGGGAATACCTTGGGCAGTCATGGGCAACCTAAATAGTAGTAATAAAATATTACAAGAGCAACTAGTATAACTAGGTTGCACCTTCACACACCCCGGTAGCTCGGGAGGTTGATTAGTTTGTCTTGATTGCCATCCGGACAGTTCATTCGGAAGGTAGATGCACGGACGGATAGTCCGGGGAGCCAGTGGCTCAAAAGGTTTTGGATACAAAATAAGGTGGTGGGTCTTCGGTATCGGACAGTCGTTCACACCGACGTCGATACGTTGACTCGGCGGTGTGGGTCACTTAGCCAAAGATAAGTCTGGTGGATATGGCCAACATTAGTACGCGGATACTCTAGGTTGTGTTCTACTAGGGGCGTACGGAAGGGCTAGGCCTGGTAATGTGGATACCCGCCTAGGAGTGGGGGGGGGTGCCCGACCCACTGTCTCTGTTTGCCACTATGGAGGTTTCTAGGAGTGAAGCTAGCTGCCCAAATAGGGGGAACTAAAGGTATGTGCGCATAGAGTTGTGTGCGTGGGTTGCACTTGCATGAATCATGGCATAGCATACTTGCATACCACCGACGCCCCAACGTATAAATTGGTATGAGACTTTTTATACGATGAGAGCCTTGCTGAAGACCCCTTAACTTTTATGTTTGTATGTGCATTCATATAAGTTAAGATTACTTATTTGTTACTTACCTTTCTACATATGCTACTTACTCTACTTGCTTACCTTCCTGCATACTATTATGGAACTACTATCTTGTACATTTCTTACTTAGCCATTTATACAATATAAATAACTGCTAGACTAGTTCCACTGTCACCTGCCACTTTGTACTCTCCACCTTTGTAGCTTCCCTTTCCTCCTCCCCGCTCGGTGCCTAAGAGCCATGGGGGTGGGGTAAGGGATGATAGGGCTTAGTCTTTATGACTAATGGTTTTCGGACCACCACATTACAGGGGCTCCGGATGGGAGACAGGGACCAGTAGCTCAGGGACCAGCACCAGCGGAGTACGGCGCGCATGGAGGTGGGCCAGTCTAGTACCGGATCACCGGTGACCTGCTCCATGAGTGATTATCACTTTGTATAGCTTCCGTGAGAGATTGTAGTGAGGATCTGATGTACCGGGCTTAAGCCTGTTTATATTTCCAGTTTTGTTACTTTTCAGTACTCTCTTTTCTACTTATGAACTTGTTGTGATTTCTCATATTACTTGTGATATTTGTGGAGCAAATTATAACTCTGTTTATGATTACTGCTCTCTCTGCGATGATCGAAAGGGCCGACAGAATCGGCATTTTGTAGTGGCGGCTTTCCCTAGTGTCGGGGCCATCACAAAACGGCGGTACTGAGCATAAGACTCTGTGGTTCTAGAAAACAAAGGGGGTCTTACAAGTGGTATCAAAGCGGACCTCGATCGAAAGAGAAGTAGTCCACAACAACCTTAGGCCACCCCCGCGTGAGCTTAGTTTGCGGGCAAACTGTTGAAGTTGGTGACCGGGCGGTCTGTCTTGGCGGGTTGAAGACCGCGCGGTCTGGCGGTTTGACTCGGCGGCTTGTAAACCGGGCGGTCTAGCGATCTTCACAGGCGACCTCTCTGCTTCTGTTATTGTAGCCGTGCGGTTAGTCCTTCTGTCTAACCGCGCGGCTTGTGCGGTTTACTTGTACAGTCCGCTTAGCTTGTAAATTTTTAGTCCACATCTCTTATTTGTATTCTCTCATCTCTCCTCCATTCTATATAAGGGAGGGCATACTTTTGTAATAGTTATCTTTTTTGGATAATAAAGTTTCAATTATTCAAAAGCTTATCCGCTTGTTCTCTACTTTTCGCTTCTTTGTGCTACTTTCTAACATGGTATCAGAGGACACGGTCATTTCCTCTTGATTCTGTGCTCTCTCTGTTGTTCGCGGCTTGTTTTCCGCGTTCTGCGACTTGATTCGCGGCTTGCCTTCTCTTCTGTCCGCGTGGCTTGTTTCTATCCGCGCGGCTTGTTTCTGTCCGCTGCCCTGTTTGCGCGACTTGCTTCTTCTTGGTTCTCTTCTCCTAGTGCTATTCGTCGCAGCGACCTGTTTCCTTGTCGCCACGCTTCTTGTTCTTTCTTGCCTCTCCGACTTCCTAGTCGTTGCGGCCTTGTCTCTACCCGCTGCGGACTTCTTCTCCCTGTCCGCTTCTGCTTTCCCCTTTTCCGCTTGTCTCTATACTCGCGGTTTGCTGCTGTGATCTGCCTGACCGTGCGGGTTGTTCCTATCTCACCTGCATCTTGGTCGCGGTCACCTGCTCTTCTCCTCTCTTCTGTTCGCTCGGCCTTTTCAGTCCGCGCGACCTCTTCCCCGCTGTGCCTTGTTCTGCTTCCTAGCCGCTCGTGTTCGCGCGGCTTCTTCCCTTTAACCCGCTACGGTTTCACGCGGGTTGCTCTCCTTTCCTCTCCCCGCGCCTTTCTCTCTGTTCGCGCGGTTTCTCCCTTGTTTGAGCGGCCTCTCTGCCTTTCTTCCTTTAGCCGCTCCTGCTTGTTAGTCACCGCGACCTCCTAATTCAGTCGCGCGGCTTGTGCTCTGCACCTTGGTCGTGGCCCTTCTTGCCGCTGGTGTGCTGACACCGAGACCGCTGCAGTTTCTTCTTCCTCCCTTCATGGCTTTCATATCCTCATCCAAGCCGTTCGCCTCGGTTGTCACGTCTTCTGGTCGTGCACACGTTGCTACTCAGGGCAAATGGCTGATCGACACTGGTGCTACGAATCATATGACCGGCCATCTCCCGTGTTTCTCTCTCCTAGAAAAACATGTTCGCTTGCCCCCGGTTATTCTCGCTGACGGCTCTTCATCACCAGTCCATGGAACAGGGATAGTTCATGTCACTCCGTCTCTTCACTTGGCGGATACTCTATATGTGCCCCAGTTCCCGTGCAACTTATTATCTATTACCTCTCTTTGCAAGCAATTACAGTGTTCCGTCACATTTACTTCTACTTCTTGCTCTTTTCAGGATCCGGACTCCCAACGGACGATTGCTACTGGGACTGAGAGTGGCGGCTTATACTTCCTGGACAACATTTCTGCTTTTTCCACCTTCTCCTCCACCTCCACAGATCTTCTCCAATGGCATCTCCGCCTTGGTCATGCTCCTCCCCGTCTTCTTCGTCAACTTCTGCCCCACCTTCCTCCTCAAAGTCCTCCGCTCAACTGTGAGGCCTATCAGCTTGGCAAGCATCACCGCTCCTCCTTCCCTCCAAAGCACGTTCGTAGCTCTACCCGTCCGTTTGATCTTATCCACTCCGATATCTGGGGTCCTTCTCCTACACTTACCATTGGTCGGGGTAGTTCCTATTTTGTCACGTTCATTGATGATTTCTCGCGCTGTACGTGGGTGTATCTATTAAAAGATCGCTCCGAATTATTCTCTGTCTGGACATCCTTCTATCTCATGATCAAAACTCAGTTTGGTGTTTCTATCCATGTTTTTCGCTCTGATAATGCCCAAGAATATCTCAGTCGTGACTTCTCTACATTCTGCATGCAACATGGGATTCTTCATCAAACTAGTTGTGTCTATACTTCACAACAAAATGGTGTGGCCGAACGCAAAAACCGTCACCTCCTCGATGTCGCTCGCACCTTGATGACCCAGATGCATGTTCCTCGCTCCTATTGGGGCTATGCTGTTCTCCTTGCCTGCTACCTCATCAATCGCATTCCCTCCACGGTTCTCCACGGCCAAACCCCGTTCTCCATTTTGTATCCGGGCAAGGAGCCGTTTCCTCTTCCTCTCCAAATCTTTGGATGCACTGCCTTTGTGCATACCCCTTCTGCCACCCGTGATAAGCTCTCCCCTCGCTCCACCAAATGTGTCTTTCTGGGGTACTCCACCACTCAGAAAGGCTACTGTTGCTTTGATCCCGTCCTTCGTAAGCAGTTCGTCTCTGCTGACGTCACCTTCTTCGAGAATACCTCCTACTTCTCGGATGACTCCTCTCCTCTTCTCCCCGCTTCTGATTCTCCTGCCGTTCCCTTCGTTCCCTCACCTCCTACTACACCGTCTCCACTCCCTCCTCTTCCTCCACCTCTCTCTCTCCCTTCTCCACCACCCTATCCCTCATCTCCGCTGCCGTCGCTCTCTTCTCCCGGGCCAGCTTTCTCTACCACGGATGCTCCGGATGCCGCGGGCCCGGCTGACCTGGATCTTCCTATAGCTCTTCGCAAAGGGGTGCGGACGTGTACCCTACACCCCCTTGCTGCTGTTGTTTCCTATGATCGTCTTACCCCTTCTCGCAACTGGCTATCTCTGCCACTGCCACACCCCGCTCCTATCAGGAGGCCCTTGCTATTCCTCACTGGAAGATGGCCATGGATGAGGAAATGGCGACCCTCACTGAGCGGGGTACCTGGACTCTCGTTCCTCCTCCCTTCAGTACTGATGTTGTTGGCTGTCGCTGGGTCTTTGTGGTCAAATTTAGCCCCGACGGCACTGTGGATCGGTATAAGGCTCGCCTTGTTGCTAAGGGCTTTACTCAGACCTATGGGGTTGATTACTTTGACACCTTCTCCCCTGTGGCTCGTCTCAGCACTATCCGGGTTCTTCTCTCTGTGGCCGTCAATCGGGATTGGCTGATTTCTCAGCTGGACGTCAAGAATGCCTTCCTTTATGGTGATCTTCATGAGGCCGTTTACATGGAGCAACCTCCTGGGTATGTTGCTCAGGGGGAGACACGGGTATGCCGGCTGCAGAAGGCAATTTATGGCCTCAAGCAGAGTCCTCGAGCTTGGTTTGACAAGTTCAGCGGCATTGTGGCGGCTGTTGGTTTTGTGCGAAGCTCTGCTGATCACTCTCTCTTTATTCGCAAAACTCCTTCTGAGCTGGTTGTTCTTGCTGTGTACGTCGATGATATTCTTCTCACTGGCGATGACCAGGAAGGAGTAGCCCTGACAAAGCGACATCTTCGCCAACATCTGATCACTAAAGATATGGGCTCTCCAAAGTACTTTCTGGGGATCGAACTCTCTCGGAAGCCCGACTCCTTAGTTCTCTCTCAGCGTAAGTATGCCCTTGATCTTTTAAAAGAGGCAGGATTAACTGGAGCAAAACCTGCCCGATGCCCCATGGCTACTGGGGAGGACAAAACCTGGACAGATGATTCGCCTCCTCTTTCAGATAGTTCGCGGTACAGGCGTCTGGTTGGTAAGCTCATATATCTCACAGTGACCAGACCCAACATTTCCTATCCTGTGGGCAAGGTGAGTCAATTCATGCAAGCGCCTAGGGAGTGTCATCTACAGTCCGCCTTGCGGATCTTGGAGTATGTCAAAGCAGCACCTGGGAAAGGATTACTTTTTCAGAAGAATGGTCATCTGAGGATTGAAGCCTACTCAGATGCAAGTTATGCTGATGACAAAGGGGATCGCAAGTCAACCTCAGGTTTTTGCACCTTTGTTGGGGGCAATCTGGTGAGCTGGAAGAGCAAGAAGCAGTCTGTTGTCTCCAGGTCCAGTGCAGAAGCTGAGTATCGCAGTATGGCGTCAACCACTTGTGAGTTGAAATGGTTGCGGGCTCTCATGCTAGATTTAGGAGAGGTGTACAACCATCCTCTACCTATGTTCTGTGATAACAAGGCCGCCATATACATCTCCAAAAATCCGGTATTCCATGAAAGAACAAAGCACATTGAGGTTGACTGCCATTTCATTCGTGAAGAGATTTTAAAAGAACAAATTTGCACTCCGTTTGTCACATCTGATAAAGAGCTGGCTGACATCTTCACCAAGCCAGTTTCCGCCTCGTTTCTGCATGTTTGCGACAAGCTGGGCATGATTGATATATATGCTCCAGCTTGAGGGGGAGTGTTGAAGTTGGTGACCGGGCGGTCTGTCTTGGCGGGTTGAAGACCGCGCGGTCTGGCGGTTTGACTCGGCGGCTTGTAAACCGGGCGGTCTAGCGATCTTCACAGGCGACCTCTCTGCTTCTGTTGTTGTAGCCGTGCGGTTAGTCCTTCTGTCTAACCGCGCGGCTTGTGCGGTTTACTTGTACAGTCCGCTTAGCTTGTAAATTTTTAGTCCCACATCTCTTATTTGTATTCTCTCATCTCTCCTCCATTCTATATAAGGGAGGGCATACCTTTGTAATAGTTATCTTTTTTGGATAATAAAGTTTCAATTATTCAAAAGCTTATCCGCTTGTTCTCTACTTTTCGCTTCTTTGTGCTACTTTCTAACACAAACTAACAGCGAAAGCAGTGGTGGGCCCATAAGGGAAATCACATGTAGGAGTCCATTTTTCTCCTCTTTTTATTCCATTGGTACGTTATCTAACTGTTGGAATTTTACTTGTAGCCTGCGACGAACCCTACTCCACAGCAGGGGACACCTCAGGCTCCAAATATAGTTCCACCTCCGCCGGCTCCAGTTCCATTTCAGCAGACGGAGATGGGGCAAACGTTGACGGCCATCCTGGAGTCCTTCAGAGCTCAGCAGGCCCCGACTCCACAGCCAAATCCCGGGGCCAACTGGATGAGTGACTTTCGGGCACTTTCCCCTCCATCCTACCAGGGGACGGAGTCGGCAGTTTGCACGGAGGAATGGTTGGATACCATCTATGAGATGCTTGCGGGGATACGATGCCCCACTGAGGAGGCAGTTGCTTTGGCAGTCTCCTGCTTGGAGTCACACGGGAAGAGGTGGTGGAAGTCACAGTTGGACACCACCTTTGCGGATATGGATTGCGTAGATATCTCTTGGGGAGAGTTCAGAGAGGCACTTCTGGGACATTTTGTGCCTCAGTCGGCGAGGGACGAGCTGGAGGATAGGTTCCTGCGGTTGAAGCAGGGCAACAGGACAGTGTTGGAGTATTACCAGGAGTTTACACACCTAGCCCGTTATACGGACTCTTACCAGTTGGACGACGCTGGTTACGCCAGGAGGTTCTACAAGGGGTTGCACGACGACATGAGACAGGCCCTCCTCTTCGTCTCCGAGGGAAGCTTGGCCAGATTTCTGGAAATGGCTAAGAAAAGGGAGGCAGATCAGCTTACGGTCAAGTGCCGGAAGAGGCTGGCTTACGATGTAGTGATTGGAGGACGTAGAGACCGTCCTCAAGGCCAGGTCATCGGGGAAAGAAGGAACGGGGATCAACCTCGTAAGGAGATTGGACCGGAGCAGAGGAATCAGGGGGTATTGGCCCCCCAGCCCTTGCAGATACTGGAGATACCGAGTATAGCAGAGCAGGCATCGGTGTGCTTCCATTGCAATCAGCCGGGGAACTTCAAGAGAAATTGTCCCACGAGGCGAGCACCCCCACTAGCACTTCAGGGTTCCCCACCTCCTCGGCAGTTTAGGGGTCGAGGACACGACCGAGGATGGGGATATCAGGGCAGAGGCCACAGGCCAGAGAGGGAGCAGGTGTACGCACTAGATCTGGCACAACCCCGGAACCCAGAGTAGGTTATAGCAGGTATGCCAGTACATTCAATTTCCTTCTTCCCTAAGAACTAGTTCTCATAGACACAAACTAGTTAGAAATTAAGAAAAGAAAAACTACAACTAGAACGCTAAGACACTTAATTACCTCAGGCGTGGTTTTCATCAGCGGCAAGCCCGCTCACACACTCTTCGACACTGGAGCTTCACACTCGTTTGTGTCAGAGGACTTCGTGAAAGGACTGGCAGGCATGGAACAATTCACAGGAAGGATGATGAGGGCGCGTCTGCCCGATGGATCAGAGCTCATGACCTCTTCTTATTGCAAAATGGAGGCAAAGATCGGTGGGAAGACATTTGAGGCACCAACGACAATCCTGAGGATGCCGGACTATGATCTCATACTGGGCATGACATGGTTACACTAGAACCATGCCCAGATTGACTGCTTGGCGAAGAGGATCACCGTGAGGCACGAGGACTCATCTACTGTTATCAAAGGTATTACACCAGCCCACCTAGTATTATTATCGTCTGTACAGGCCATCAAGGCCCACCTATAGGGAGACAGAGTTTATCAGGTTCTCTTCGAGATGGTCATGGCCAAGGATTCAATATCAGATATTCCAGTGGTGCGGGACTTTGCCGATGTATTTCCGGAGAAGCTACCAGGGCTACCCCCGCACCGAGAGAAAGACTTTCAAATTCAGCTCATGCCGGGGGCTAACATGGTATCCAGGGCTCCCTACCGAATGGCCCCGAAGGAGTTGGTGGAATTTCGAAGCCAGCTTCAAGAGTTAGTGGAAGTCAGGTTCGTCCGGCCTAGCTCTTCACCGTGGGGAGCTCTGGTGCTATTCGTCAAAAAGGACGGGACACTTCGGCTGTGTATCGATTACCGGTCCCTGAATAGGCTGACGGTCCGGAATACATACCCCTTGCCAAGGATAGACGAGTTATTTGACCAGATAGATGGAGCTCATTGGTTCTCAAAGTTGGACCTGAGATAGGGGTATTACCAGCTACGCATTCAGGAGGACATCCCGAAAACGGCCTTCAGTAGCAGATATGGACTGTACGAGTTTACAGTGATGCCCTTCGGGCTCACGAATGCACCCTTCGCGTTCATGGTGTAACGCCCCGAAACTCAAAGGAGCAAAGGGGGACGTTTTGGGCCAGTTTTGGTTTCTGGCTGACGGCACACGGCCTGGGACACGGGCGTGTCCCAGGGCGTGTCAAGTGTGTGCCGACACTTAGTCGCGAAGTCGTCGAGTTATACTCGACGATTCGTCGAGAAAGGGCACACGGCCTGCGACACGGGCGTGTCGCAGGGCGTGTCGACCCGTGTCGACACTTAGCCGTGAAATCGTCGAGTTATTCTCGACGATTCGTCGAGAATGGGCACACGGCCTGCGACACGGGCGTGTCGCAGGGCGTGTCGACCCGTGTCGACGATCGTCAAGGTGAAATCGTCGAGATTCACTCGACGATCGTCGAGACAAGGCACACGGCCTAGGACACGGGCGTGTCCAAGGCCGTGTCATCCAGTCGTCGTTCTCCCCTCGACGAAATGTCCCGTGTACACGGCCTGGGGGCCCAGGCGTGTCAATATGACACGGGCAAGGACACGGGCGTGTCCTAGAACCCGTGCAGTGCTCGGGTTGGAAACGGGGGAAAAATCATGGGGTACACGGCCGGCTACACGGCCGTGTCATCTGGAACACGGGCGTGTCAACTCGAACACGGGCGTGTTCGATACCCGTGTGCGTGTTCAGAAGATTCGATTTTGACGGCGAATGCGGCACACGGCCCTGGACACGGGCGTGTGCCAGGCCGTGTTCGGCCCAGTTTGGGCATTTCAGCCCCGAATCAAAGCCGCTCGTTTTCTTAGGTTGAGATCCGACGGCTGGGGATGGTTCCTGAGAGTATATACTCGGGTTTGACTTAGAAAAATCCACACTTTTCACCCCTTTTCATCTCTCCAAACCCTTGGAGAAAGAAGAGCTAAGGCAAGAGGAAGAGGAGCTAGATCCGCCATTGGAGGAGCTTCGGAGCTCCGAATCGCAAGCCGACTCCGGATCCACGGAGGCAACGCAAGTGCGGTGATTTCTATCCGATTACATTTCGATGGCGCCACAGAGGAACGCAAGGGTAACGATCCTCACTTGTGAGCATGATAGCTCTCTTTCTTAGCATAGGAAGCCCTCTCTCGCGAGTTTGCGAAGAGTTGGAGGCGTTCCTTCGGGTAGATATGTAAAGTCCCCGTTGTTTAGCGTCCGTATGCGAGAACGGACATAGGCATTTTTGGTTGAAGCCTACCCGGACATGTTAGTCCGGATCGGTGATGTTGCATTGCATAAGGCCGGAGAAGACTCCGTGCTATTTGGTGTTTTCGGGTTTTCTACGCGGTAGATTGCAGCAGGGAGCCTTGGGGACTAACCCAAAGGTGCACCCGGAAAACTGGGCGGACACGTGGTCTTGCCAACTTGGTGGCTTGGAAGCCAACTTGAACATAACCGGGTTATGTGACTTGTGATGAAAATGGGACTCGGTAGAAGTTTGACCTGCGCATATGGTTTAAATTACCGTTGCGGGCGCATATGGTTTAAACTACCGTTGCGTTGTGAGCACGGGTTAGATGGAACCGTACCCACTCTATGTCGTTCGGATTAGGGCCGTTGGCATAGATGAGGGTCTTCGGCGGTCTATGGTTTTAATTACCGTGACCCATGCCAGGAAGACAAACTGCTCATTGTTTGGCCGTCCAAGAGAGGATGGCGGTGAGTCGGCAGACTTAGACTGCGTTCACCAAGAATGTGCCCTGAGTGCACGGGGTGTGTGGCCGTTGAGCCTCCGCCTGTGATGAAATGGCTATATTTATAATGCTCGCTTATGCTAATGAAATGCAGGGAAGGAGCATCGCCGCCCCGAGTTGGGGGCGGGATCGTTATAATTTGGTCAGCATTGCTGACCGTTGCTTTGTTTGCCACCGTGCGGTGGTTTGTTTGCTTGCAGGTGCAGCTGGACCGAGCGGTCAATAGCGGGCTAAAGCCCTTTTTGCGAAGCTGGCCCTCGAAGGCCCAAGTGAAATGTTTTCTATTTTTATTCATGTATGGCCGGCCTGCGTGCCGAGGTTGGTAAATCATGTAATAGACAAGTGAAACATTTTGTAAGGCCCTAAGGCCAAAGTTTGGGTATTTTTGTATACATTCCTAAATGTTGTATTAGTGGACATTCGTGCTCTTATGCTGGGTTCTTGTTTACAACTTATATTAACTGCTTCCGCTAGAATGCTCTGTGTAGGACGTTGAGATTGGTTGGATGGTTTCCATAAGTAACCACCCGGTCTGTCTATGGTATATGGCGTCGGGCCCCGGCCGGACCTACTGCTATATGCTATGCGACGGATAGGGGGTGTTACACATGGCCTTGATGAACTGGGTGTTCGAAGAGTATCTGGATGTCTTCGTCATTGTATTCATTGACGACATCCTTATTTATTTGACGACTGAAGAAGAGCACTCGAGGCATCTGTCTATGACGTTGGAAAAGCTCCGAGAGCATAAGATGTACGCAAAGTTCAGCAAGTGCCAATTCTGGCTAAATGAGGTGACCTTTTTGGGCCATGTCATCAACGGAGCAGGTTTGGCAGTAGATCCGGGGAAGGTCCAGGCAGTACGAGATTGGACACCACTGAAGACGGCCACGGATGTGCGGAGTTTCATAGGACTTGCTGGTTATTACCGGAAGTTCGTGGAGGGGTTCTCTCAGATTGCCCTCCCTCTTACGTCGCTGACGAAGAAGGAGTATCCTTTTATTTGGACGCCACAGTGCAAGTCTGTCTTTCTGGAGCTGAAGGATCGGCTTACCTAAGCCCCCATTCTTGCCCTTCCATCAGGGAAGGAAGGATTCCAAGTGTACACAAATGCTTCTTATCAGGGGATGGGTACTGTTCTGATGCAGAACGGACACGTGATAGCCTACGCCTACCGTCAGCTGAAGAAACATGAGCAGAATTACCCAGTGTACGACTTGGAGATGGGGGCAGTTATATTTACACTAAATATCTAGTGACACTACCTCTATGGGGTCCACTGCGATATATTCTCAGACCACAAGAACTTGAAGTATGTAGACACACAGAGGGAGCTGAACATCAGGTAGAGATGCTGGGTGGAGTTTATGTCAGACTACCGGTACACCATGCATTACAATCCCGGGAAAACAAACGTGGTGGCAGACGCTCTGAGACGGAGAGCAAGTACGTCAGGAGTAGGCCCGCAACTGATGGATTTGGAGTTGGTCGAGTCGTTTAAGAAGATGCAGATATCACTAGTGTCCGTGGATGATCCGGAGCTATATACGAAATACCTGGCATCGATGACTTCCACCGATGACATTCTGGACCGCATCAAAGACGGGCAGAGGCTGGTTGCGAGGGCTGAGCCGATATTCAGAGCCTTGGAGGAAGGCATAGCAGGGGATTACTCCTTGAGGGATGAGATCTTATGTTTTAGAGGCAGGGTCTACATACCGGCAGGAGGCCAGATTCAGGAGGACATCATAACGGAGGCACATTGTAGTAGATACTCAGTGCACCCGGGGATCACTAAGCTGGTAGCGGACCTAAAGAAGACGATGTATTGGCCAGGTATGAAGAAGACCATTACGTATTTTGTGACGCAATGCGAAGCTTGCCAACTCGTAAGGGCAGAGTGTAAGAATCCGGCCGGTCTACTACAGCCACTTCCGGTGCCGGAGTGGAAGTTTGAGAATATAGCCATGGATTTCGTACGTGGGCTACCCGATCTCGTGCGGGGAATGACTCGATCTAGGTGATAGTGGACAGACTAACGAAGGTGGCCAGATTTATTCCAGTGGCGAAGGACTCACCAGTCAGTGTGTTAGTACGGAGATTCATCGAGCAGTTTGTGCGCTATCATGGAGTACCCAGGACTATCATTTTAGATCGGGATCGGCGGTTTACGTCCATGGAGTGGAGGACAGTTCAGGCTCGTCTGGGTTCTCGGTTGACCTTCAGCACAGCTTTTCATCCTCAGACTGATGGACAGATGGAGCGCACCAACCGTACTTTGGAAGATCTTCTGCGCCTATGTATCTTGGACCGCGTCGAGCCTTGGGAGAGATTGCTGCCGCTGATCGAGTTTTCGTATAACAACAGCCATTAAACTAGTATAGGCATGGCCCCTTACGAGGCATTGTATGGACGGAGGTGCAGGACCCCACTATCATGGATTCAGGGTGAAGATCCTCAGACACTCGACTCGGAGTTTGTGGAGGATACTGATGCTCAGGTTAGGTTGATCCGGGATAGGATGCTGGAAGCCCAGAGCAGGCAGGCCAAATATTACGATGCGAGGCATCGTCAGGTGGAGTTCCAAGTGGGAGACCGGGTCTTCTTAAAGATACGGCCGATGCATGGGGTCTCGCATGTTTGCGGGCGGAAGAAGCACAGTCCGAGATATATGGGGCCCTACAGGATCCTGGAGCTGGTTGGCGCCTTGGCTTATAGACTGGAGCTACCGCCGAAGTTAACGGGATTACATGACGTCTTCCACGTCTCCTCACTACGGAGGGCTCTACTACGCCCTGAGCAGCTGATTTCCACAGCTGACGGTCCGGTGGCCTCAGATCGATCAGTCAGCTTGGAGCCGATCAGGATTGACGACACGGCAGTGCGGGTCTTGCAACACAAGAAGGTCCCGCTAGTCAAGGTTCTGTGGAGAAACCATGGGCAGGAGGAGCATACATGGGAGCCACAGGACTTGATGCAGCAAAAGTACCCGGAGCTCGTAGAGTCAGGTATTCCTTAAACCTTAGGGATGTTACAAGTTTTATTTATTTCAGTAGAACCCCTGTAGGCTTAACCTTAATTTCGAGGACGAAATATTTTTTTATATATATTGGGATTTGCAACATCCCTTAAATAACTAGACCCCTAGGATTTTGTTTTGTCATGACTAGGTCATGAGAAAACAAACAAAAGCTCAAGGACCAAGTGAACAAGGGTCAATGTAAAAATCACCTTTGTCTGTCTATAACTCATCCTCAACATTAGACCTAAGGTTAGACTTTAGGGCTACACCTTGATCCCATGACCCTACCACAAAACCCCTAACACCTGGGGTAGTCCATAGGACCAATAGGGACCCACTGTGGGCTGTCAAGTGGTTAAGTTGACCTAAGTCAACCCTGGCCCTAAATGGGTCAAACTAACCTACTTAGTGTCAATTGATCTTCCCCTAGACAAGTGGACCCCACCCGTTCCCTCCTAACCCTAAAGTGAGGTCACTGGGTCACCAATGACCCATTAGGGGCAACCCAAGAGTCTAAGTTGACCAAAGTCTACTCTAGCCTCAAAGTGGTCAAGATACCCTACTAAGGGTCAAGTGACCCCCCAAGATGCTCAACCAACCCTACCCAAGTCTTCCTAGACCCTAGGGATGGCCAATGGGTCACCAAGGACCCATTGGGGTCAATCAAAGAGTTTTGGTTGACCAAAGTCAACCCTAGCCTTAATTTGGTCAAAGTACCCTTCCTAAGGGCAGGTGACCTCCAAAGTGCCACGTCAACCCTAGCCATCCCTACCTAGACCCTAGGGGAGCCCAATATGACACCAAGGACCCATTGATGGTGGCACAAAAGGTCAATTTGACCAAAGTCAACCGTAAGCCAAGGTCAAGTCAACTTGACCCAAATGAGCTAACCTACGCTCAAGCCCTCTATCCACTTGGGCTAACCTTGTTTCCATGAAAATTATGAGTTAGTGGGCTGCCAATATACTGGAGTGATCAGCATGGTCAACCTAGATGACTAAGAGAGAGAAAACCTCAACCTCACTATAATGGAGGAGAGAAAAGGATGAAAGGGTGTCGTTCATGGCCAAGGAGGCCAAGGGTCATTCCTCATTGGCTGATCCAACACCCCACTCACTTCAGGAAGAGCAGGGGGCCATTTTGGAGGCTGTTCATGGCCAGAACAGTGCCACCACACAATGGCCGAAATATGCCTTCAATGGCCATTAATGGTCATTGAAGCATTGGCCCTTTTCTCCACCTCTAAATGGCTGGATTCAACTCCTCTGGGGAAGAGGAGGAATTTCCAGCCATTTCCCCGTTGGATTGAGCCAAGTTCACCCCCCCCCCCCCCACACCATGGCCGAGAGCCACCTTAAGAGGCCATTAATGGCCACCAGCTAAACCCGTCCCCTCCCTCTTTTTATTGTCTTAAAAGCTTCCCTAGGCTTCAGGCTTTCGGTTCCACATCTTGCCCAAAGGAGACAATCAACTTCATTGTGCTGTTGCAGAGCGCCGGCGACACCTTCTCCACCAATGGCTTCCCGGCGATCGACGTGTCTCCAGACCGCAAGCAAGGTCCTCCCCTCCACTCTCTATGGGTAGATCGTAGCAGTCATTAGGATTAAGAATCGGGCTCAATTGAGCCCGATCGGGAAGGGATTTTTCCTGGTTTTTATGCAAAAATTAACCTATCGGGTTCGCCGGAATAGGCCCCTCCGACAGCTGTGCTGCCGCCTGGCGACAGCCACCACCTCAACGGAGGTGGTGGTGGCGGTGGCTGACAAGGGAAGTGGCTGGGTGGCTGCCGGCAACGACTTGAAATTGGCCCAGGAAGAGTCAATCCTGGCCGTTTTCGCGCGGGGACGATGACGGGATGCCGTCCAAATATGCGTCAAGATGCGTGCGGCTACTGTTCAAACTATAGGAATATATTCATTGCATTTTAATGAATCTGTCACACTATTTCAGTTACCTTATAAATTAAATTAAAAATAATGATATGCTGAATCATGGGAAATGATCAACATATAACTTGTAGCCCTATGGGTCTACGTTAATTCAAAATTTGTTTGAACCAATTTGGGTGCCTGGTTTGACCAGGGCGCTCATTTTGGTGGGGTCTATACCTAGGGTTAGACAAAAATTAAAATGGGTGCCCACACTTCACCTCTTGTCCATATAACTTGAAATTTGGACAGGGAGTCATTCTAGTCTATACCTAAGTCCTGGACAAAAATGGGAATTTGTGGGGATAATTTTTTTATAGTTTTGGAAATTATTTAATATTCTTAGGGTAAATTATTTAGGTACCCTAATTGCCTCCAAACCCTCCCAAATCTTAGTGAGTGGTCCTAGAGGTATTCAGAGGGTTGTGTATAAATTTCCACCTCAGTTGGAGTTGATTTGGTTGGGAAATGAACAAACCCTACTCTAGCCCTAATGAGGGGTATTTAAGTCAAAAGTGCTCTTTGAGTTTTAGGTGGACAAATCACCTCAACAGAGGTTGAAATTTGGGCCCCTGACTTGACATAACTTTTAACACCCTCTCATGGAGGATGAGGTGGATTGGAATAGATTTGACCTAGGACCTAAGACCAAACCCTAAGGATGGGCTTTTGTGTCTTGTGAGGGGCATGAGGTCAAAAGACCTTGTATGGACTGGAAATTTGGTAGGGAGGGTACCAGGGTAGCTAAAACCCTCTGGTAAAAATCTTAGTGGATTTGGAAATGGGTAGGCCCCACAAAACCCTAACCCTAATTTAGGGCACAAAATTTATAGTTGTGGAATAAGTTACTAAAACTCATTAAACAGTGATGAAACTTAGGTAGTGTAGTCTTAGGGTTAGGATGAACCTCTGGAAATTTAATTGGAAATTTTGGATCAATAATCTTGGTACTTCCTTTGTAATGCATGAGTAAGCCCTACTTAATCATTTGGGTATTATGAACTCACTGGCCATTGGAATGTCATAAAAATTAGGCAGAAGGAGTCTTAGAACATTATGCTCATGTATGAATATTATTAGAATTTTTAAATACATATTTACAATACCTACTTGACAAGCTCATTAATTTGGAAACTTGTTCAATATTTTATTCAGAGCTCATCATTTGTTGTGAAATTGTGAAACTTGATCAGTAGTGATTATAGGACAATATGCTATGGTGGAGATTTTTGTTACAATTTTTAAATGAATAATTTCTATACTTAGTGCATAAAATTGCCAATATGAACATTTGGTCAAAATTTGTTTTAAAGCACTTTATTAATTTATAAATTATGAAACTTGGCCTGAAGTATTTATATGTCCTTACAATCATCCTTAAAGTTTCTCAGAATTTTTGGAAGTAGTTTTGTTGTACTTGTCTCTTAAAAGGATTTATTGTAGGTTATATTCAAAATTAGGTTTGGGGGTCTACACTTGCAAAGAAAATTGGAAGACCTTGGATTATAGGTTAAATAGTCATATTGTAATTTTCATAAATTTTAAGGAGTATTTGCATGTCTGAAATTGTCACTCCATGTTCAAACATGAGTTTTTGGATTAATAGAGAAATTAATTAAATTATTAGACAAATTAGGAAAAATTATGAATTTCTAGATTTATGCCAAACATGTCATGATAGGGTCCCAATAAGTATTACAGGGATATTGGATGATTATTTTGAGTACCTCTCATTGTACACATCATGTAGCTTAGGATGGTCTGCGTTTAGTAAAAACTGCAGAAATCAAGATATGGTGCCAAATGAACTTAGGGAGTTGAGATTTGGTCTAGTAAGGGAAATGAAACTATCAACAGAAGTCGTGAGGAGTAGTGTGAAGTTTGGCTATTGTCAAGAGGTGCTCAGGGTCGACGAAACATCGTCTTCCCCGTAGGAGAGAAAGTGTCAATACTCTAGGGTTAGATCCAGTACAACAAGTAAGGGTTTGGGAAATTTGATAGCAACCAACAATAGTAAATGCCTTGCAAAAGGGAGCTTTGGGCGTAATCTCATCATAGTTCCTAGTGCCCTCGAGAGCCCTTCACGGAGAATACCTTGGGCAGTCCTGGGCTAACCTAAACAGTAGGAATAAAATATTACAAGTGCAACTAGTATAACTTGGGTTGCACCTTCATACATCTCGATAGCTCGAGTGGTTGATTAGGTTGTCTTGATTGCCATCCGAACGGTTCGTTCGGAAGGTAGATGCACGGACGGATAGTCCGGGGAGTTAGTGGCTCAAAAGGTTTTGGATACAAAATAAGGTGGTGGGTCTTCGGTATCGGACGGTCGTTCACACCGACATCAATACGTTGACTCGGCGATGTGGGACACTTAACCAAAGATAAGTCTGGTGGATATGGCCAACATTAGTGCGCGGATACTCTAGGTTGTGTTCTTCTAGGGCGTATGGAAGGGCTAGGCCTGGTAGTGTGGATAACCGCCTAGGAGTGGGGGGGGACCCACTGTCTCCGTTTTCCACTACGGAGGATCCTGGGAGTGAAGCTAGCTGCCCAAATAGGGGGAACTAAAGGTCTGTGCGCATAGAGTCGTGTGCGTGGGTTGCACTTGCATGGATCATGGCATAGCATACTTGCATACCACAGACACCCCAATGTATAAATTGGTATGCGACTTTTTATACGATGGGAGCCTTGCTGAAGACCACTTAACTTATGTGTTTGTATGGGCATTCATATAAGTTAAGGTTACTTATTTGTTACTTACCTTTCTACATATGCTGCTTACTCTACTTGCTTACCTTCCTGCATACTATTATGGAATTGCTATCTTGTACCTTTCTTACTTAGCCGTTTATACAATATAAATAACTGCTAGACTAGTTCCACTGTCACCTGCCACTTTGTACTCTCCACCTTTGTAGCTTCCCTTTCCTCTTCCCCGCTCGGTGCCTAGGAGCCATGGGGGGTGGGGTAGGGGATGATAGAGCTTAGTCTTTATGACTAATGGTTTTCGGACCACAACATTACAGGGGCTCCGGATGGGAGACAGGGACCAACAGCTCAGGGACCAGCACCAACAGAGTACGGTGCGCATGGAGGTGGGCCAGTCTAGTACCGGAGCATCGATGACTAGCTCTATGAGTGATTAGCACTTTTTATAGCTTCCGCGAGAGATTGTAGTGAGGATCTGATGTACCGGGCTTAAGCCCGTTTATATTTCCAGTTTTGTTACTTTTCAGTACTCTCTTTTCTACTTATGGACTTGTTGTGATTTCTCATATTACTTGTGATGTTTGTGGACCAAATTATATCTCTGTTTATGATTACTGCTCTCTCTGCGATGATCGAAAGGGCCGGCAGAATCGGCGTTTTGTAGTGGCGGCTTTCCCAAGTGTCGGGGTCATCGCAGAACGGCGGTTCTGGGCATAAGACCCCGTGGTTCTAGGAAAAAAAGGACACTTACACACCGAAACCGCCGCAGCAGCAAACCTCCGTCATCGCCGAAAAACTGCCGTCGCCGAAAAACCGCCGACGATGCACCGAAACCGCCGCTGCCACAAACCACCATCACCACCGCTGCGTCAACCGGTATCATGTGTCTTCGGCTTCTAACTCGTGGACTTGGGAGTGGGTTATTATTGGACTTAGCATACTCTGTTGTTATGCTAGAACATACACATACGACCTAAAATGAACTATTTATAGGTTGACCGACGACGAGCAGATGAGCGGAAGGCGCGACAGAATAGAGGGCGCCACGGGCAGCGAGATATATCAGACTGCCGGCGAGAGACTGCGAGCCGAGAGTTGAAGGTTTGGCTGCTGGAGTTTAGAGTTTGAGAGAAACAGAAATAAAATTTGTGTTGGGTACAAATATCAAGTAGGTTTATAGGAAAAAAATGCTAAAATTTTTATTATTCTAGAAATCAATATCCAATTATAGAGTATGAATAACAATTCCCTAGTTAAATTAAGAAGTAATATCTGAACCTACACAACAATTAAGAAGACATTAGTTAAATTAAGAAGTATTATGGTATGTATTTATTAGAAGAACCTGTTAAGCTTTTAACCATCATATTAAAGCTCCTAATCTAGAATCATTTTATTGGGGGTGGAATATGGGGGAAACACAGTAACCAGAAGAAGCCATGAATGGCGGCAGAGAACAGACGAAGGTAAGTCAGGAAGAAACGAAATTAGGAAGAACTTTAGTGACTGCTTCATTACTAATTATAACATGTTTACTATTTATAAACACATTCTAACGGTACAATTTTAACATCCTAAATTGACAGTTGGCGCCTTTATCTTCACACGATCAGGTGTTGTGATCGGACGGTCGTAACAATTGCCTCCTTATTTAAAAAGTAATGTTCTCATTGCTGCCATCTTTGTACCCTTGAAGAAATCTAATATTTCAGTTCTCGGAAAGAAGGCGAGATGTCCTACTCGAGACGGTGCTAGCTGTTTTGTCTCTGTGTCGGTCGGAGCTGCTCGCAAGGTTTGAGGTTCGCTTGGCCAAAACTTTGTACTCTTCTTCAAATTGATAGGGCAATGTAATAACTGGAACAACTCGGCATTGGAAGAACGTGGTCGTCACATTGTGCGTTGCCCTGTTTTTAGCCATGTTTTCCTCTGTAAAATTTCTTGTAGTTTTGAATTACTTTTCTTAATATCTGTAGATCCACGCCGTGGAGTGCGTTTTTGAGTTAGCTTCCAAGTAAGTCTTTTCTCTGTTGGTTCTCCTTCAGATGATGTCATGCTTGTTTCTAATAAATCTGTTTCCAGGGAATCCAAGTCCTCCCAGGTGCTGTCAATGGGAGGTAAACCCGTGTAACAGCCCAAATTTTAGAATGGGAAAATATTGGGTGACATGGCCTGGGACACGGGCGTGTCCCAGGGCGTGTCCCGCTCGGGTTGAATAGTTGGATGCGTGGTCGACGAAATTTGGTCGACAAAAGTTGTCGACAGAGGGAACACGCCATGCTACACGGGTGTGTACCATCCGACACGGGCGTGTCGGAGGGCATGTCTCCCCCTCTGTCGACAAAATGATCTCGACGATCGTCGAGTGGCAAGCAGGGGATACACGGGCTGTGACACGGGCGTGTCACAGGGCGTGTCCTGCTGTGTCGAGAGGTCGACAATTTTCTCTCGACAAGGTGTCGAGTGGGTTACACGCCCTAGGTCACGGGCGTGACTGGACCGACACGGGCGTGTACCCTAGCCGTGTTCTATTTTGGATAAGTCAGATTGAGTCGGTTCGTGTGCCGCTTAAGGTACACGCCCTGTGACACGGGCGTGTCACAGGGCGTGTCAGGCCCGAAAAGCGATTTTTGTCAGATTTTCTGGCCGTTCATTTCCCTGTTCTGGATCTAATGGTCCATGCTTATTTCCTGTGGATAAAAGGCCGAGAATGGGAGAACTTCCCTTCATTCTCATCTCCTTCTTCTTCTTCTCATTCCAAGAGAAAGAAAGAGAAAGGGAAAGGCCAAGGCAAGGAAAGGAGAAAGGAAAGCCAGCTGTTGGAGGAGCTGTGGAGTGCGGATTGAAGATCCGAGAACAGATTCATGAAGGAAAAGACGAGGCGGTGACTTCCATCCGGGTACTTCATGGCGCCGAAGCGATCTTTAAGGGTAACGATCTCCTTCTTAGACATCGAAGTCCTTTCTTTATGCATGTGTGTGGGATCCTCCACCAAGAGGTGGATTTCGTAAGCGATTCCGTGGTTGAGTTTGCATCTAGAGCCGAAAGTGTGTAGTACGACATAGGCATGCTGTGTGAAGCCCATCTGGATGGGTAGTCTGGATTGGTGATGATCATGGGTAAATCGGAGAAGACTCCGTGGATTTAATTAATAAAAGGTTTATGTTTTATGGTATGGTTGTGTGATTGTATGGATATTGATGAATGAATGTATGGAGGCTTTGAATATGCTCCTGGTTGTGGTGAGAGATCAATGGGTAGCATGGCTGGGGGAAACGCGGGATGAACCTAGCATGTTACAACACATGGTGTGGGTTGATCTATGTTAGCTACACCACATAGTGTGGGTCGATCGGATATAGGTTAGGGGTCGATGGGTGGTAATGCCAAGGGAGCCTCGATATACCTGGCTGCCACACCACATGATGTGGGTCGATCTGCTCTGGTTGTTTGTGGATGCGGTGAGGTAGTACCTCTGAGTGGTATGGACGGGATGTCGCCAATAGTAAGATTGGTGGACTAGGATTGAACCGCTCGACCAACAAGTGAAGAACTTCTGATCGGCGGTGTACGACTGGGATACCCAGTACACCAAAAAGGTGCCATGAGTGCACGGAGCGTCTGGTGGATACCAGCGTTTGTGATATGATTGTGATTGGTAGTGTTGAGTCATATGATTATGGTAATACATACAAGGAAGGAACCACTGCCTCGGGAAAGGGGTGTGGTCATTATAAGTGATCAGCTAATGCTGACCGTTACTTTGTTTTCCGCTTTGGGTTGGATGGCTAATTGCAGGTGTTGATGCTTGAATTGAATTGCTTGAGCGGAATGGAGGCTTGCTGCTAAAGGCCCTCTAAGGCCGTGCAAATCGTGGTTGGATTTCATATGTGGCCGGCCTGCGTGCCGATGTACAAAATTATATTTGTGTAAAGAGAAACTTGTAAGGCTTTAAGGCCAGTGTGTGTGAGTTGTATACATTCCTGGTTTGGATATATAAATGTGGAGTTTATATAGTAGTGAACATTCTTTGAGTTGAGTTCAGGATAACTTAAAATGTTGCGCTAGAATGTATTGGGTTAGGATGCGAGTAGATTTTGATTTCCGTAAGTAATTCCGCAGCTTGTCTGTGACATATGGCGTGGGGGCCCCGACCGGACCCACCGTTATATGCCACGTGACGAGTGGGGGCGTTACAAAGTAGTATCAGAGCCAAGTTGAGATTGTTTGGGAGGAAGAACATAATTGAACTCACGAATGTCCACTAGGAATGTATTTCATGCACGTAAGGGGCATGAGTGTGTAGTCAATGTATAATTACCGTTATGACATGGCTGCTTAATGGTGTTTTTGTTGAAGTATTAGACCGGGCGGCTTAGCGGTCTGATCCAGCGGTTTGTTGACCGAGCGGCTTAGCGGTCTGATCCAGCGGTTTGTAGACCGGGCGGTCTGGCGGTCTCTCTCTACGGCTTGTTCTATCCTGCTGGTGTTGCCGAGCGGTTATCCCATCTGTCTAACCGCGCGGCCTGATCGGTCTCCATTATTCTAGCCGCTCAGCCTGTAAATGTTTAGTCCCACATTGTTTGTAGACTCTCTTTCTTATCTCCTCCATTCTATATAAGGGAGGCCATACCTTTGTAAATGATATCTTTTTTGGATAATAAAATTTCATTATTCAAAAGTTTATTCGCTTGTTCTCGTCTTTTCGCTTCTTGTCTCTACTTTCTAACATGGTATCAGAGGACACGGTCATTTCCTCCTAATTCTGTGCGCCCTCTGTTGTTCGCGACTTCTTTTCGGCATTCTGCGACTTGTTTCACGGCTTGCCCTCTCTTCTATCCGCGCGGCCTGTTTCTATCCGCGCGGCTTGTCTTTTGTCCACAGACCTGTTCGCGCGGCTTGCTCCTTCTTGGTTCTCTTCTCCTACTTCTCTTTGTCGCGGCGACCTGTTTAGTTGTCGCCGCGCCTCTTGTTCTTTCTTGCCTCTCCGACTTCCTAGTCGCTGCGGTCTGTCTCTGTCCGCGTGTGTGTTGTCTCTCTCCACGCGGTTTGCTGCTGTGATCTGCCTGACCGTGCGGGTTGTTCCTTTCTCCCCGCATCTTGGTCGCGGTCGCCAGCTCTTCTCGTCTTTTCTGTTCGCTCGGGCTTCTCAGTTCGTGCGACTTCTTCCCCGTCGTGCCTTTGCCCGCCTTTTTGCCGCTGCTGTGATCTGCCTGACCGTGCGGGTTGTCTCTTTCTTACCCGCATCTTGGTCGCGGTCACCTGCTCTTCTCCTCTCTTCTCTTCTGTTCGCTCGGCCTTTTCAGTCCGCGCGACCTCTTCCCCGCAGTGCCTCTTTCTAGCCGCTACTGTTCGCGCGGCTTCCTCTGTTTTTCTAACCGCCTCTGTTCGTGCGGCTTCTTCTGCTTCCGGGTTCTATGACTACCTCCGGTCTCACCACTACTCCTGCAGCTCCTTCTCCTCCTCCTCCTTCGGGTAACCTTGGCACCCTTTCCAAGCTTGTGGGCTCCAACTATCCCGATTGGAGCGTTTCTTTCACCTTTCTCCTTCGTTCTCAACGCAAGCGTCATCACCTCACCGATGACCCTCCTCCTCGCACCTCTCCTGAGTTTGATGACTGGGATGCGAGTGATGCTCTTGTTCGCACCTGGCTGGCCAACAGCCTTTCTGATGAGTGCCTTCCCGTCATTCGTCATGATGAGACGGTCAAGGCAGCATGGCTTCACCTCGCTGCTCTCTATTCTAAGGGGGGCCAGACGTCCCGCATTTATACTCTCTATGCGGACCTCTTCGCCCGCCCTTCCATGTCCCGGCTGCGGCCTATCAGCAGGTTCAGGCCCTTGGTGCTGAAATCCTCCAGAATCGCCCCTTCTCCGCGGACTTGGCCGACCAGCACAAACACTTCCAGGAACTCCTGGTTGTTTGTTATCTTCTTCGTCTTCCCGACTCTTATGATATGATCCGCCAGCAGATCTTGGGTGAGGCGGAATCTCCTACTTTGGATGCCACCGCGGCTCGCATTGCCGCCGTTACTTCGCTCCTCCAGCGGCCTCTGCTGGCCTCCCCCCCTTTCCAGGACTCCTCTGCTCACCAAGCTCAACGGGGGGGCCCCAGTGGCCGTGGCTCCTCTTCTGGCGGCCGAAGTTCCTCCCGGTTTCTCTGCTCTCATTGTGGTCGTACTGGCCATACTGTTGACCGCTGCTGGCAGAAACATCCTCATCTTCGCCCTTCCGGTGATGCTCCTTCGGCCTCCGCCTCTTCTCGGCCGTCTGCCTCTGTGGCCACGACGTCAGGTAGTGCCCACGTCGTTACCCAAGGTAAATGGCTGATTGACTCCGGTGCCACCAATCATATGACGGGCAATCCCCATTGCTTCTCCCGTCTTGAGACCCATGACCGCTTACCCCCAGTTCGTGTGGCGGATGGATCCCCGTCCCCGGTTCATGGGACGGGCATGGTTCAACTCACTCCCTCGCTTTGCTTGGAGGATACCCTCTATGTCCCGAAGTTCCCGTGCAATTTGTTATCAGTTACTACTTTATGCCGGCAACTTCAGTGCTCTGTTTTATTCACTCCCACTACTTGTTCTTTTCAGGACCCGAGGACCCAGCGGACGATTGCCACTGGGACTGAGAGCGGCGGCCTCTACTTCCTCGATGATGTTTCCGCTCTTTCTGCCTACTCCTCCTCCACCGATCTCCTTCAGTGGCATCTTCGTCTTGGACATCCTCCTCCTCGGCTTATTCGTCAGCTTCTGCCCTACTTACCTCCTACCGGTTCTCCGCTCAACTGTGATGCCTGTCAGCTTGGCAAACATCATCGCTCCTCCTTCCCTCCGAAGCAAGGCCGTGGCTCCTCTCGCATTTTTGAGCTTATTCATTCTGATGTATGGGGTCCTGCTCCTACCCTTACTGTTGGTCGGGGCAGTTCCTATTTTGTTACTTTTATCGATGATTTTACTCGCTGTACCTGGGTGTATCTCTTAAAAGATCGCTCTGAACTATTTTCTGTTTGGCAATCTTTTTACTATATGATTAAGACTCAATTTGCTATTTCCATTAAAATTTTACGTTCTGATAATGCAAAGGAGTATCTAAATCATGAGTTCTCCACGTTCTTTCACGAACATGGCCTCCTTCATCAAACATCTTGTGTTTACACCTCCCAACAGAATGGGGTGGCGGAGCGTAAAAACCGTCACCTGCTTGATGTTGCGCGTACTCTCATGACGCAGATGCACGTCCCTCGCTCCTACTGGGGCTACGCTGTGCTCCTCGCTTGCTATCTCATTAATCGCCTTCCCTCCACGGTCCTACACGGGAAGACTCCCTTCTCCCTTCTCTACCCCCACCAAGAACCTTTTCCTCTTCCTCTCCGTGTCTTTGGCTGTACGGCCTTCGTTCACGCTCCCTCCGCTACCCGTGACAAGCTTTCCCCCCGTTCCACCAAGTGTGTCTTTTTGGGGTACTCTACCACTCAAAAAGGCTATTGCTGCTTTGATCCCCTTCTCCGCAAGCAGTTTGTCTCCGCCGATGTGACCTTTTTTGAGAATGCTTCCTATTTCTCTCCTTCCTCTTCTCTTCCTTCTCTTCCTTCTGATCTCTCCGTTCCTTCCACACCTCTCGACGTTTTCCCACCTTCGTCTCCTCCTCCACTCACTCCTTCCCAGTCCGTCTCCCCACTCACCCCTCCACCCTCCTCTCCGCTGCCGTCTCTCTCTAGTCCCGGGCCAGCCTTCTCCGCCACGGACGCTCCGGTCGCTGACGCTCCCGTCGCCGCCGCTCCCGATGATCTGGATGTTCCCATTGCCCTTCGCAAAGGGGTGCGGGCGTGTACTCAACACCGGCTCACGGCTGTTGTTTCTTATGATCAGCTTTCTCCTTCTCGCAGGTGTTTTGCCTTGGCTATCTCTGCCACTTCTACTCCCCGTACCTACCAGGAGGCTCTCGCTCTCCCTCATTGGAAGTCTGCCATGGATGAGGAGATGGCTACTCTTACTGAACGGGGTACCTGGACCCTGGTTCCTCCTCCTGTGGGCACTGATGTGGTTGGCTGTCGGTGGGTCTTTGTTGTGAAGTTTCGCCCCGACGGCACTGTGGATCGCTACAAAGCCCGGCTGGTGGCCAAGGGCTTTACTCAGACTTATGGCGTTGATTACTTCGATACCTTCTCTCCGGTTGCTCGCCTCAGCACCATCCGGGTTCTCTTTTCTGTGGCTGTTAACCGGGCTTGGGCTGTTTCTCAGCTGGATGTGAAGAATGCCTTTCTCTATGGCGATCTTCAGGAGGACGTCTATATGGAGCAACCTCCTGGGTATGTTGCTCAGGGGGAGACACGTGTCTGTCATTTGAAGAAGGCCATTTATGGCCTCAAGCAGAGCCCTCGGGCATGGTTCGAAAAGTTCAGTGGTATTATGGCAACCATCGGTTTTCAAAGGAGTTCGGCCGATCACTCCTTATTCATTCGCAAAACGGCCTCGGGACTGGTGGTTTTGGCCGTATATGTGGATGATATTCTCCTTACTGGTGATGACCGAGATGGGGTGGACTTGACGAAGAAGCACCTCCGCCAGCACTTGGTCACGAAGGATATGGGCTCCCCAAAATACTTTTTGGGGATAGAGATCTCTCGGAAACCTGACTCCTTGGTCCTCTCTCAACGGAAGTATGCCCTTGATCTTCTTCGAGAAGCAGGCTTGACAGGTGCCAAACCAGCTCATCTTCCCATGGCTGTTGGAGAAGACAAGACGTGGACGGATGAATCGCCTCCTCTATCTGATGTGACACGGTACAGACGTTTGGTAGGCAAACTCATCTATCTCACGGTGACTAGACCCGACATCGCCTACGCTGTAGGAAAGGTCAGTCAGTTTATGCAAGCTCCCAGGGAGTGTCATCTTCAGTCCGCCCTGAAGATTTTAGAGTATATCAAAGCAGCACCGGGCAGAGGGTTACTCTTCCAGAAGAATGGCCATCTGAGAGTTGAGGCCTACTCAGACTCAAGTTATGCGGATGACAAAGGCGATCGTAAATCCACGTCAGGTTTCTGTACCTTTGTTGGAGGTAACCTCGTGAGTTGGAAAAGCAAGAAACAGTCGGTTGTGTCCAGATCCAGTGCCGAAGCAGAATACCGGAGTATGGCGTCAACTACGTGTGAGTTAAAATGGTTGCGGGCTCTCATGCTTGACCTGGGCGAGGTATATGATTGTCCTCTCCCTATGTTCTGTGACAACAAGGCCGCTATACACATATCCAGAAATCCGGTCTTCCATGAGAGAACGAAGCATATAGAGGTTGACTGTCACTTCATTCGGGAGGAGATTTTGAAGAAACAGATTTGTACTCCTTTTGTCACCTCTGACAAGGAGTTGGCCGATATCTTCACCAAGCCGGTTTCTACTTCCTTCTTCCGCATTTGTGACAAGCTGGGCATGATTGATATCTATGCTCCAGCTTGAGGGGAGTGTTGAAGTATTAGACCGGGCGGCTTAGCGGTCTGATCCAGCGGTTTGTTGACCGAGCGGCTTAGCGGTCTGATCCAGCGGTTTGTAGACCGGGCGGTCTGGCGGTCTCTCTCTACGGCTTGTTCTATCCTGCTGGTGTTGCCGAGCGGTTATCCCATCTGTCTAACCGCGCGGCCTGATCGGTCTCCATTATTCTAGCCGCTCAGCCTGTAAATGTTTAGTCCCACATTGTTTGTAGACTCTCTTTCTTATCTCCTCCATTCTATATAAGGGAGGCCATACCTTTGTAAATGATATCTTTTTTGGATAATAAAATTTCATTATTCAAAAGTTTATTCGCTTGTTCTCGTCTTTTCGCTTCTTGTCTCTACTTTCTAACAGTTTTGTACATTGCTAGGTGGCGAGGAGTGGTGCTGGGCAGTCAGAGCCCCAGCGATCTGATGAGAGTGCAGCACCCGTTGAAGCGCCTACGCCTCCTTTGGCAGAGACCATACGGGTGGTGACGGAGACGGTGCTTGCAGTGCTACAGGTACAGCCTAATGGCCAGACAAGGCCGGCAGCGGTGCCAATACAGACTGGTGCAAGGCAAGAGCGTGCTGCAGTTATGGCGGAGGAGCAAGCAACAAATGAGTCATTAAAAAGCTTTATGGAGTTTCATCCACATACGTTTGGCAGGGCGATTTCCCCAACGCAGGCGGAAGATTGGTTAGCTAGAGTGAAGAGGATCCTGACTGCAATCAGGAATGCAGAAGAGCAGAAAGTGACCCTAGCCACTTTTTTGTTGGAAGGAGACGCGAGACTATGGTGGGATGAGATGGAGGTACATCACTTGGCAGGTCGAGGTTTAGTGGAGGTTTTAATTGAGGAATTCTCCAGATTGTTTCTCGCCAAGTATTTGCTGGTGTCGCAGTGGATTGCGATGAAGAATGAGTTTCAACTCCTGGTGCAGGGTGAGGCTGATATTGATACGTACCTGCATGAGTTTACCAGCCTGGGAGATATGTGGAGTCGACCTTCGCGGAGGAAGCGTGAAAGACAAATCTCTTTTATGAGGGACTGCGAGATGAGTTGAGGTTGGTCCTCCCGAGTTCAGTGAACCAAGGCTTCCAAGCGTTGGTTGATACGGCCCGTGCATTGGAAAAAGATTTGAAACGGGTACAAGAGAAGAAGAGACTGGCAGTAGAGAAACCTGAGTTTAAAGTGCCACAATCGGAGCAGTCGGGGTTTAGAAGACGAGAGAAGAAAAAGTTTAGGCCTGTTGAATCAGCTTCGTCGACTGTTTCTTCGGGCGCGACGTATGGGCAAGGACGTATTGATACACGTATATGTTATAACTGCGGGAAGCAAGGACATATTGTTAAATTTTGTTGGAATGCCCCTGCGGGAAGTGAGAAAAAGACAGGTGCGTCTTATGAAGAAAAGGGGAAAGCAGTGGTCGAGTCATCTGCACCCCGGACACAACCTCGATTGCATAATTTGGAAGTACAAGAACCGCAAAGTTCAATGGTGAAATTCAGCCTCGAGTGTTTAATTTGGCTCTTACGCGAGATATGCAAAATCGGGAGGCTGAGCGGAAGTAAGAATAACGATTTATATCACTTTGGTGATGTGAATAATGTTGTATATAAGGCAATGACTAATGAGATATTTGTGTGCATATATGTTATGTGTCGTGTTACATGTTGAAATGTTGGTGCACACTTGTGATATTTAGTGATCGATCAATTATGATATCTGTATATGGTGGTGGTGGAGATATATAATGTTTGTGGTTATAACTCACTTGATAAAGTTTGTGGATGAATGTGCACATGTGGAGGTTGTACAGTATTATTTTGATGTCATAACATTTTGGTTGTTGTTTTCCTTCCTCTGTGCAATTTTGTGGACGAAATTTCTTGAAGGAGGGGAGGGTTGTAACAACCAAATTTTCAGAACGGTAAAATACTGGGTGACACAGTCTTGGACACGGGCGTGTCCCAGGGCGTGTCCCGCTCGGGTTGAGCAGTTGGGCGCGTGGTCGAGGAAATTTGGTCGACAAAAGTGGTCGACAGAGGGAACACGCCATGCTACACGGGCGTGTACCATCCGACACGGGCGTGTCGGAGGGCGTGTCTCCCCCTCTGTCGACAAAATGGTCTCGACAATCGTCGAGTGGCAAGCAGGGGGTACACGGCCTGTGACACGGGCGTGTCACAGGGCGTGTCCTGCTGTGTCGAGAGGTCGATAATTTTCACTCGATAAGGTGTCGAGTGGGTTACACGCCCTGGGTCATGAGCGTGACTGGGCCGACACGGGCGTGTACCCTGGCCGTGTTCTATTTTGGATAAGTCAGATTGAGTCGGTTTGTGTGCCGCTTAAGGTACACGCCCTGGGACACAGGCATGTCACAGGGCGTGTCAGGCCCGAAAAGTGATTTTTGTCAGATTTTCTGGCCGTTCATTTCCCTATTCTGGATCTAATGGTCCAAGATTCTTTCCTGTAGATAAAAGGCCGAGAATGGGAGAACTTCCCTTCATTCTCATCTCCTTCTTCTTCTTCACATTCCAAGAGAAAGAAAGAGAAAGGGAAAGGCCAATGCAAGGAAAGGAGAAAGGAAAGCCAGCTGCTGGAGGAGCTGCAGAGTGCTGATTGAAGATCCGAGAACAGATTCGTGAAGGCAAAGCCGAGGCGGTGACTTCCATCCGGCTACTTCATGGCGCCGAAGCGATCTTCAAGGGTAACAATATCCTTCTTGGACATCAGAGTCCTTTCTTTATGCATGTGCGTGGGATCCTCCACCAAGAGGTGGATTTCGTAAGTGATTCTGTGGTTGAGTTTGCATCTAAAGCCGGAAGTGTGGAGTACGACATAGGCATGTTGTTTGAAGCCCATCTAGACGGGTAGTCTGGATTGGTGATAATCATGGGTAAACCGGAGAAGGCTCCGTGGATTTGATTAATGAAAGGTTTATATTTTATGGTATGGTTGTGTGATTGTATGGATATTGATGAATGAATGTATGGAGGCTTCGAATAAGCTCCTGGTTGTGGTGAGAGATCAATGGGTAGCATGGCTGGGGGAAACGCGGGATGAACCTAGCATGTTACACCACATGGTGTGGGTTGGTCTGTGTTAGTGAGGATGGATGGGTGGCAAGGTTTGGGAGGAAGTGAGGTGGACCCTACTTGCTACACCACATAGTGTGGGTCGATCAGATATAGGTGAGGGGTCGATGGGTGGTAATGCCAGGGGAGCCTCGATAGACCAGGATGCCACACCACATGGTGTGGGTCGATCTATTCTAATTATTTGTGGATGCTGTGAGGTAGTTCCTCTGAGTGGTATGGACGGAATGTCGCTAATAGTAAGATTGGTGGACTAGGATTGAACCGCTCAACCAACAAGTGAAGAACCTCTGATCGGCGGTGTACGACTGGGATACTCGGTACACCAAAAAGGTGCCCTGAGTGCACGGAGCGTCTGGTGGATACCAGTTTTTGTGATATGATTGTGATTGGTAATGTTAAGTCATATGATTATGACAATGCATACAGGGAAGGAACCACTGCCCCGGGAAAGGGGTAGGGTCGTTATAAGTGGTCAGCTAATGCTGACCGTTACTTTGTTTTCCGCTTTGGGTTGGATGGCTAATTGCAGGTGTTGATGCTTGAATTGAATTGCTTGAGCGGAATGGAGGCTTTCTGCTAAAGGCCCTCGAAGGCCGTGCGAATCGTGTTTGGATTTCATGTGTGGACGGCATGCGTGTCGATGTACGAAAATGTATTTGTGTAAAGAGAAACTTGTAAGGCCTTAAGGCCAGTGTGTGTGAGTTGTATACATTCCTGGTTTGGATATATAAATGCGGAGTGTATATAGTAGTGGACATTCTTTGAGTTGAGTTCAGGATAACTTAAAATGTTGTGCTAGAATGTATTGAGTTAGGATGCGAGTAGATTTTGATTTCGACAAGTAATTCCTCCGCTTGTCTGTGACATATGGCGTGGGGCCCCGGCCGGACCCACCGTTATATGCCACGTGACGAGTGTGGTCGTTACAACCCGTCCATTGAACCAGAGATTGTGTTATCTGTTTTCCCTTTATGTAGATTTCCCTTGTACTAATGATCGTCAAAGGTTTATGGACTAGTATATTGCTATATCTTTTGTCTGGAAGCACTGTAACTGGTGTAGATGTACATCCGTAGAATGGTTTGAGCAGCGATATGTGGAACACCGGGTGAATTTTGGACTTTGTAGGGAGGTCAAGTCTATATGTTGTTTGTAACAACCCCATCCGTTCATATGGTATATTCTAGAAGGTCCGGCCGGGGCCCCGCAGTATATATCACAAAACAGGCGGTGAAGGTACAGGATGATACCAGAGTAGCGCATCACACCTATCACAAAGCATTCTAGCGGAAGCCTAGACTACAACTTGAACTCCTCATGAATGCACAACTATAAAACTCCACATTTTATACGATATAGGAATGTCTTACAACAAGTAAAAAGAGTTGGCCTTATGGCCTTACATGGCTGTCACGCAGTGGCTTCAACTATGGGCGCGCAGGCCGGCCACAATAAAAGAAAACATAACAAGCAACATATATAGCCTTCGAGGGCTAGCAGCAGTAGCAACAACAATAGCAGGAACATCAGCCTTTATGCGTCCCGCTCGGCTCTCCAGCACCTGCACAGGGACAATCCACCCAATGGTGGCAAACAAAAGCAACGGTCAGCGTTCATCTGACCAAATTATAACGACCCTACCCCTTTTCTCGGGGCAGCGGTAATCTTCCCTGCAGGCATATCATATCACAGTATGGTAATATATCTCATCAAAATGTGCTTTCACGCACACAAGCCATCACAACCGTTCGCCACCCGGCCCAACGGTCCGTGCACTCAGGGCACATTCTTGGTGTTCTGGCAAAGCTCTTGCCCACCACCGTATCAGGGTCACAACCCAACGGTAAATCTCTTGAGCATTTACTCCATGGCGTGCAGCCGGAGTTAGTTTTCCTACACCGGGATGGCCCGTAGCCCCCCATTGTGTCATGGCGCGCAGGCCGAAGACTCTTGCTATGCGCTCCAACAGACTGCACCTTTTGGTCTCACGTCGGACGGACATAGCGCAGGTCGGATCCTCCACCCCCCGTTGCTCAACTCGCCTTGCCTTCTCCGAGTACAGTGTACTCATGGCTTAATCAAAGGCGCGGGTCGGTCTCACCAATCCTGTTATTGGCATTCAAGCCTGGGCATAATTCTTACACCCAATCTCTCACAACAACAGCGGGTCTTTCCTGGGCACACCAGTACTTCCTGTTACTCGTTCACAGGTGGACACCGCAAAATCACCAATGTCAGGGGTCTTTCCTGGCTACCATGTCAGCACTTCCTGTTACTCGCTTCACAGGCGGACACCCTATGACATCAAGCATCACAAAGGGCCTTTCCTAGTCACAACAGTACTTCCTGTGCCTCATCCACAGGTATGACCCAAAAACATAACACGGATATTTTCCTGGACTACCACTCCAGTACTTCCTGCTACTCCTTTTCGCAGGCAAACTCGTTGACTCCTTAAACTACACGTTTATCACGGAGTCTTCTCCGGTTCGTATGCAACATCACCAAGTCAGACCAACCTGTCCAGATGGGCTTCACACAGCATGCTTATTCCGTACTCCATTTCCGGATCTATATGCCAACAAAGGGGATTTCATAAATCACCCAAAAGACTCCCAAAATCAGCAACAACTTGGTGGGGGAATCACAAATATATGCCAAAAGGAAGCCTTCGCATGACTAGGAAGAAAAGTCGTTACCCTTGACGACCGCTTCGGTGCCATGACCTCAAAGCTAGCTTGCACGAATCACAAGAGATTTTCCTCCGCAACGCCGGCTTCAGATCTCTTGTCGGTAAACCTCAGGACCACCAGCAGCAGCCCTTTCTCTTCTTCCTCCTTCTTCCTCTCTCTCTTTCTCTCTTTAACTTGTAAAAAGATGAAGGCTAAGTAAAATGAGAATAAGTTCTCAGTTTTCGGCCTTTAGGAAAAGAAGAAAGAAGCTCAGCCTTTGGATCCAAGCTGAAGGAATGGACGACCACAAAAATGCCAAAAAAGCTGAATTTGACCTGACACGGCCTGTGACACGCCCATGTGCAAGGCCGTGTGCCTCAAGCGGTGGTCAACCGACTTATCCAAACCAGTGACACGCCCACGGGACACGCCCGTGTCATGGGCCGTGTCACCCAACACGCCTTCAGACACGCCCGTGTCTGTGGCCGTGTGCATTGGCGAAAATAATCCCAAACAAACCCGAGACTTCACACGGCCTGTGACACGCCCGTGTCCCAGGCCGTGTGCCAACACACGGAACGAAGACATGCCCTGTCGAAACTTTTCGTCGGGCTGAGTTCGTCTACCCAAATTAACACGCCCTGTGACACTCCCGTGTCACAGGCCGTGTGCAACTTCTCGACACTCGACGCCTACATCTCGACACTCGACGATCGTCGAGCAAAAGTCGTCGAGCACACGACACGGCTTGGGACACGCCCGTGTCCTTGGCCGTGTGCCTCCTCTCGACACATCGTCGAGCGAAAAAATCGTCGACACCAAGGCCGATCGTCGACACGGCCCCGACACGCCCTGAGACACGCCAGTGTCTCAGGCCGTGTCTGATGTTCAACGACCGTCGACCCCAAATTTCGTCGACCTCGCGGCCAAATCGTCGACTCCAGCTTGACACGCCCTGGGACACGCCCGTGTCCCAGGCCGTGTCACCCAAAAATTGCCTGCTGAGAAAATTGGGTTGTTACAATCCTCCCCTCCTACAAGAAATTTCGTCCTCGAAATTCAGACACAGGAAGGCAATAAGTAACCAGCAAGAAAAATGTTATAACATTCAACTTTTTATGTTACAACACAATACTCTCCACAGATTACAAAAACAGCTCGGGGAACTCTTCTCGCATGGTTTGCTCTCGCTCCCATGTCAGTTCTTCACGGCCGCAGTTATCCCATCGGACTTTCACCATGTCGACCGTCTTGTTCCGCAACTGTTTCTCGGCTCGATCTTCGATCTGAATGGGTCGAACTCTCGTTGTTAGCCCATACTCCACCGGCACACGATCACTTGAGCTGGATCTTTCAAGGCCTTCTGAAGCACCGAGATGTGAAATACATCATGTAATCCACCCAAGTCTGCCGACAGAGCTAGCCGATAAGCCGCTTCGCCAACTCTCTCAACCACTTCAAAAGGCCCCAAATATCTTGGACTCAACTTTTTCAATCGTCGAATCCGGGAGACACCTTTGAATGGTTTGATCTTCAAGTAGACCCAATCGCCAACCGCAAATTCCACGTTCTGGTGCTTGGCGTTGTAGTACTTCGCTTGTCGATCTTGAGCAATAAGCAATCTCTCTCGAATAGTCCGTATGGTTGAGTTTGATTCATCAACCTCATTTGGTTTAAAAACCCGAGCTTCGCCCGCTTCTACCCAAGCTAAGGGAGTACGACACTTCCGTCCATATAGAGCTTCATATGGTGCCATCCCAATGCTCGCCTGGTAGCTTTTATTATATGCAAACTCTACCATATAGAGATGATCTTTCCATTTCTTTCCGAAGTCAAGGGCGCACATTCGGAGCATGTCCTCCATTGTTCTGTTGGTACGTTCAGTTTGGCCATCCGTTTGGGGATGAAAGGCCGTACTAAAAGTCAACTTCGTGCCCAACAGTCGGTGAACGAGCCTCCAATCCTTTGACGTGAATCGCCCATCCCGATCACTGACGATGCTCCGAGGAACACCGTGAAGCCGCACAATCTGGTCAACATACAACTTTGCCAAACTTTCAACTGAATCATCCCGCCTGTTCGGGATAAAATGTGCCACTTTCGTTAGCCGGTCAACAATCACCCAAATTGAATCATTTCCTCGCTGCGATCTCGGCAACCCGTGCATAAAATCCATGGAAATATCATCAAATTTCCACTCTGGGATCGGCAGTGACTTAAAATAACTGCCCGGCTTTTGGCATTCCGCCTTCACCATCGCACATGTTTGGCATTTCGATACATAAAGGGCAACATCTTTCTTGAGCCCTGGCCACCAGAATAGCTTCTTCATATCGTTGAACATCTTCGTGCTCCCGGGGTGAATGGAATATTTTGTATAATGTGCTTCATACATCAGTTCTTCCCTCAATTTCCCCACATTCGGGACGCACAAACGGCCCTCTTTTCGCAAAAGACCGTCATTCCAGGTGAATTTGCCTTCTGGCCCTTCGTTCACGTAGCGTAAGAGATCTTCATTCAACTCTGTTGCCCGTCGAACTCGGTCTGCAAGGTCCCATTGTACCTCAGTCCAGTTCAAACATGCAGTGGCAGTGGAATTCTTGTCAACACAATAAATCTCCAACGCCTCCATCTCCTGGATAAGTCGTTCATCATGCCTTTGTAACCAATTTGCTCTAGCCGGAACCCGCCGACTCAAGGCATCCACGACAACATTCCCCTTTCCGGGCGTGTAGTGAATCTCAAAAGTGTAGTCCCCAAGGAACTCCAACCACCTTCGTTGTCGCATGTTCAAGTCTTTCTGCTCCAATAGGTACTTTAGGCTCTTGTGATCTGTATAGATCTCCACCTTCACTCCATAAAGGTAGTGTCGCCACAACTTGAGTGCAAAAATCACTGCCGCTAGTTCCAAATCATGGACGGGATAATTTCGCTCATGCACCTTTAGCTGGCGTGAGCCATAAGCAATAACCTTTCCACTTTGCAGAAGAACGCAGCCTAAGCCGCTCCCTGAGGCATCACTATAAATCACAAATCCATCGGTCCCACGTGGCGAAGACAACACCGGTGCCGTGGTCAACCGAATCTTCAGCTCTTCAAAAACTTGTGCGCACTCTGGCGTCCAAACGAACTTCTGATCTTTTCGCGTCAATGTGGTTAGCGGCAAAGCAATCCGCGAGAAGTTTTCCACAAATCTTCTATAGTAGCCCGCAAGTCCAAGGAAACTCCTGACCTCGGCCACGAAAGACAACAGTGGCCACTCCTGTATGGCCCTTATCTTCGCTGGATCCATTGCAATGCCCGCTCCACTCACCACATGGCCCAGAAATGCCACTGACGATAGCCAAAACTCGCACTTCAAGAACTTGGCATAGAGCTGATTTTGCCTCAACGTGTTCAATACCAACCGCAAGTGAGTCTCATGCTCAGCTTTTGACTTTGAGTACACCAGGATGTCATCAATGAGCATGATTACAAACAGATCCAGGTATTCGCGAAAAATACGGTGCATCAGATCCATAAACACCAAGGGCGCATTGCACAGTCCAAATGGCATGACTGTGAACTCATAGTGCCCATAACGCGTTCCAAATGCGGTTTTGGGAATGTCACCTTCCTGAATTCTTAATTGGTAATACCCAGACTTCAGGTCCAACTTCGAATAGACGGTCGAGCCCACCAGCTGATCGAATAACTCATCAATCCGGGGTATCAGATACTTATTCTTCTCGGTCAGCTTATTTAGTTCACGGTAATCGATACACAACCGCAACCCACCGTCTTTCTTCTTTACAAAAAGCACAGGCGCGCTCCAAGGTGACATGCTTGGGCGTATATAACCTTGCTCTAACATTTCTTGTAATTGGACCTTCAACTCAGCCATCTCTTTTGGCGCGACGCGATATGGCGAGCAGGCCACAGGTTTCGCACCTGGCACCAACTCGATCGTGAAGTCAATCTCCCGCTGGGGTGGTAGCCCAAGGAGATCCGTGGGAAACACCTCTGTAAATTCGGCCACAATCGGAACCGCGCACACACTGGCCTTAGGCTCAACAGCCTGAATCAGTGCGAAGTAACACTCCGCACCCTTCCGAACAGCTTTGACTACCTGGAGTGCAGACATCAATACCCCGCCCACTCCTCACATACCCGCGAACTTTGTCTCCTGTTCGGTATTCTGGCCCAACGTGATGTCTTTGGACTGGCAATCAATCATAGCATGCTGCTCCGCAAGCCAATCCATCCCAAAAATCACATCGAATTCTGATATTGGCAAAACAATGCAGTCAAACTGAAATCCCGACTTCTTATATGGACCGTCACATCGCAAGCTTGATCCGCAAGCATCCAACCGCCATTCGGCAACACCACTCTGACGCTATCTGTCTTTGCACGACTGGGTATTCCAAGCCGCTTTATAAACTCGCTAGACAGAAAAGAATGTGATGCACCCGTATCAAACAGTGCTCACGCCAGCGTGTCCCGAATCATCATAAAGCCTGTGACAAACATGTCACACACAAACCGCAAACATAGATAGACTAAACAAAGCATACAAACAATAGTCTATGCAAAACGAAACTCATACCTGTGACCACGTCACTCTGCTTGATGGCCTCCCATAGGCCAAGATTGTAGACCCGGGGTTGCGCCTGCGAGGCAGAGGAATCCACCACCACCTTTCCTTTCTCCGCATAAGATGCTCCCGCCTTCTTTTCACTCTTTGGCGACATCCGACAATCTCGCGCAATATGCCCCATCCGGCCACAATTGAAGCAGATACGAGTATCTGTCTTGGAGGTAGCCCCTGACGTTGCTCCTGTTGCAACTGATGAAGGAGCTTGTCCACTTGTCTTGGACTTCTTGCCCCATCTCTTTTTATAAAATGGTTTCCCAGATCGGGGAGCCTTCCACTCCAGTTGCGTCACAGCCAACGCTCTCTTCCAATGCACCCTTTTCATATCCTTTTCCAACGCGCTCGCAGTGCCCACCAATGCTTGGAAACCTTGGTTCATCGAACTTGACACAAGGAACCTCAGCTCGTCCCTCAGTCCTTCATAGAACCGATTGGTCTTCCTCTGCTCATCAGCAAATATAGAACCCGCATACCGCCCCAAGTAAGTAAATTCATGCAGGTATGCGTCAACACTGCCATCACCTTGGGTTAGCCTTTGGAATTCATTTTCCATGGCTATCCGCTGAGCCGCAGGAAGGTGCTTTACTAGGAAGAGTCGGGAGAATTCTTCCATGGATACTTGTGTTAAAGGACGACCCGCCAAGTGATGCAATTCCATCTCATCCCACCACAATCGAGCTTCTCCTTCAAGCAAGAAGGTAACTAAGGTAACTTTTTGATGCTCCGCCGTTCCAATCGCCGTCATGACTCGCTTGACGCACGATAACCAATCCTCAGCCTGCGTCGGAGTTTCCGCTCCCGAGAACGTAGGCGGATGGAAACTCATAAACCGCGTTAGCTGCTTCTCAGCCGCTCGAGGAGCCACATCCACTACAGGTTCAGGCCTTGCCGCCACCTGTTTTGGCCTCACAGCCGCTTGTTCCTGCCTAAGTGTCTGGCCTTGGATCATGGTAAATAAAGCCTCTGCAACTAAACGCACATGTTCCGCAGACGGTGGAGGTGTAGGCACCGCGGCTGGTGTCGTACTTTCATCAGAACACTGGGGCTCAGACGGCCCAGCCCCACTTCGTGTCACCTAAAGGTGGACAAGACACACACATTAGCGGTCATACACAAACAATCAACACAAAATAAGAATACACATGTTCCTCAAACATATAACTTTGCATTCCTATCATGGACATTCAGGAGTTCATTCGTAGACTTTGGTTTGCACAAACGCGTGCTCGCCACCCCACAAAAGAAGTCGACCACGACTTCGAGAGGGAAAGACCAAGACAACTGATACCAAAAATGTAACAACCCCATCCGTTCATATGGTATATTCTAGAAGGTCCGGTCGGGGCCCCACAGTGTATATCACAAAACAGGCGGTGACAGTACAGGATGATACCAGAGTAGCGCATCGCACCTATCACAAAGCATTCTAGCGGAAGCCTAGACTACAACTTGAACTCCTCATGAATGCCCAACTATAAAACTCCACATTTAATACGATATAGAAATGTCTTACAACAAGTAAAAAGAGTTGTCCTTATGGCCTTACATGGCTGTCACACAGTGGCTTCAACTATGGGCGCGCAGGCCAGCCACAATAAAAGAAAACATAACAAGCAACACATATAGCCTTCGAGGGCTAGCAGCAGTAGCAGCAATAACAGCAGGAACATCAGCCTTTATGCGTCCCTCTCGGCTCTCCAGCACCTGCACAGGGACAATCCACCCAACGGTGGCAAACAAAAGCAACAGTCAACGTTCAGCTGACCAAATTGTAACGACCCTACCCCTTTTCTCGGGGCAGCGGTAATCTTCCCTGCAGGCATATCATATCACAGTATGACAATATATCTCATCAAAATGTGTTTTCACGCACACAAGCCATCACAACCGTTTGCCACCCGGCCCAACGGTCCGTGCACTCAGGGCACATTCTTGGTGTTCTGGCAAAGCTCTTGCCCACCACTGTATCAGGGTCACAACCCAACGGTAAATCTCTTGAGCATTTACTCCATGGCATGCAGCCGGAGTTAGTCTTCCTACACCGGGATGGCCCGTAGCCCCCCATTGTGTCATGGCGCGCAAGCCGAAGACTCTTGCTATGTGCTCCAACAGACCGCACCTTTTGGTCTCACGTCGGACGGACATAGCGCAGGTCGGATCCTCCACCCCCCGTTGCTCAACTCGCCTTGCCTTCTCCGAGTACAGCGTACTCATGGCTTAATCAAAGTCACGGGTCGGTCTCACCAATCCTGTTCTTGGCATTCAAGCCTGGGCATAATTCTTACACCCAATCTCTCACAACAACAGCAGGTCTTTCCTGGGCACACCAGTACTTCCTGTTACTCGTTCACAGGTGGACACCGCAAAATCACCAATGTCAGGGGTCTTTCCTGGCTACCATGCCAGCACTTCCTGTTACTCGCTTCACAGGTGGACACCCTATGACATCAAGCATCACAAAGGGCCTTTCCTGGTCACACCAGTATTTCCTGTGCCTCATCCACAGGTATGACCCAAAAACATTACACGGATATTTTCCTGGACTACCACTGCAGTACTTCCTGCTACTCCATTTCGCAGGCAAACTCGTTGACTCCTTAAACTACACGTTTATCATGGAGTCTTCTCCGGTTCGTATGCAACATCACCAAGTCAGACCAACCTGTCCAGATGGGCTTCACACAACATGTCTATTCCGTACTCCATTTCCGGATCTATATGCCAACAAAGGGGATTTCATAAATCACCCAAAAGACTCCCAAAATCAGCCACCACTTGGTGGGGGAATCACAAATATATGCCAAAAGGAAGCCTTCGCATGGCTAGGAAGAAAAGTCGTTACCCTTGACGACCGCTTCGGTGGCATGACCTCAAAGCTAGCTTGCACGAATCACAAGAGCTTTTCCTCCGCAACGCCGACTTCGGATCTCTTGTCGGTAAACCTCAACACCACCAGCAGCAGCCCTTCCTCTTCTTCCTCTCTCTCTTTCTCTCTTTAACTTGTAAAAAGATGAAGGCTAAGTAAAATGAGAATAAGTTCTCAGTTTTCGGCCTTTAGGAAAAGAAGAAAGAAGCTCAGCCTTTGGATCCAGGCTGAAGGAATGGACGGCCACAAAAATGCCAGAAAAGCTGAATTTGACCTGACACGGCCTGTGACACGCCCGTGTCCAAGGCCGTGTGCCTCAAGCGGTGGTCAACCGACTTATCCAAACCAGTGACACGCCCACGGGACATGCCCGTGTCATGGGCCGTGTCACCCAACACGCCTTCAGACACGCCCGTGTCTGTGGCCGTGTGCATTGGCGAAAATAATCCCAAACAAACCCGAGACTTCGCACGGCCTTTGACACGCCCGTGTCCCAGGCCGTGTGCCAACATACGACACGAAGACACGCCCTGTCGAAACTTTTCGTCGGGCTGAGTTCGTCGACCCAAATTGACACGCCCTGTGACACGCCCGTGTCACAGGCCGTGTGCAACTTCTCGACACTCGACGCCTACATCTCGACACTCGACGATCGTCGAGCAAAAGTCGTCGAGCACACGACATGGCTTGGGACACACCCGTGTCCTTGGCCATGTGCCTCCTCTCGACACATCGTCGAGCGAAAAAATCGTCGACACCAAGGTCGATCGTCGACACGGCCCCGACACGCCCGGAGACACGCCCGTGTCTCAGGCCGTGTCTGATGTTCAATGACCGTCGACCCCAAATTTCGTCGACCTCGCGGCCAAATCGTCGACTCCAGCTTGACACGCCCTGGGACACGCCCGTGTCCCAGGCCGTGTCACCCAAAAATTGCCTGCTGAGAAAATTGAGTTGTTACACTATTTTTCTGATTTTTTCTAAAATCTGAAACGGACCATAAAATTTCAAGGAAAGTTAGCGCGTCGTTGGTCGTTTAATGGAAGTTTGCCGATATGGATGCAGCCATAGTAGAACCTAGTCATCCTATTGAAATTGCTTATCTGTGTGGTGTTTATCAGCTTGCATCTTCATTCTTTGTTGCGATTTGTGTAGATTTTTTTGTAAATTCTGAATAAGCTCATCATGTTCCCGCATCGTAGTCTCCACTGCTTCTAATTTTTTGGTATCTGCACAATAAGAGAGTAAACCAGGCGGTGTGCGACCGAACATAACCTCAAAAGGGGTCATGCCAACCGCTGAATTAAACGATGTGTTGTAATGAAACTCGGCTGAACTTAAGTAATAAGACCATTTATTTGAATGTTTAAATGTAAATATACGTAAATATTGTTCTAAGCAGCGATTCACTCTTTATGTTAACCCATCTGTCTGAGGGTGATATGATGAACTATACTTTAGTTGTGTTCCTTGTATTTCAAAGAGATCTTTACAGAAATTACTTTAAAAATTGGATCCCGGTCAGTAATTATTGTTTCAGGTATTCCATGTAATTTTCTGACGTTATCCCCAAAACCGCAATCACTAGAGGCCCTGTTAATGGTGGTTTTATTGATGCAAAATGTGCAACCCTAGAAAATTTATCGACCACTACTAAAATTATTGGGAGAATATAAGAAATTGGCAAATGAGTTATAAAATCCATTGTTATGTCAGACCATAATTTTGTTGGAGTAGATAATGGTTGTAGTAATCCAAATGGTGAATGATTTGTGGTTTTGCATGTTGACAGATTTTACATTCTTTAATGAATTTTGTTACCTGTGTTTTTAAATGGAAAAGGTGAAATTGTTGTTGAATCTTGTGCATGGTAGCGTGTATGCTCGAATGTCCTCCAAAGCATGTATTATGTGCCTCTGTGATTATTAATGTTCTAATTGGTGATTTGTCCGGAATGTATAATCGATGTTTAAAGTATAAGAACTCTTCATGTTTTTCCCAATCAGGATAGGTTATATTATTGGATAGCTCTGTTAATAATTTTTTTGTGAATGCATCATCTTCGTAATCCTGAATTAACCCATCTAACAAAAAAGAAGTGACAACCGTTAGAGTTTTCAAACTAGCTTGCTTATAACTAATGTCCGGATATCTAGAAAGAGAATCAGCTACCTTTTTGCTAATGCCTGGTTTATATTGTATTGAATAATCATACCCAAGTAATTTTGACAAAAATAACTGTTGATCCGGTGTGTGCAAATCTTGCGTTAATAAATTGTGCAAATTTTTGTGGTCCGTGTAGATAATAAAATGATGACCAAGGAGATAATGCCTCCATTTGGCTACAGCGGCGGTGACAACATATAATTCTCTAACGTATGTTGATTTTCGTTGCATTAAATTTGTAAGTTTGCGACTGTAATATGCAATGGGTTTGGAGTTTTGGAGCAAAACTGCCCCAATTCCAATACCTGAAGCATCAATCTCGATACCAAAAGGTTTTGAAAAATCCGGCAATGTTAAATTGGGTATTTCAGTTAATAATTTTTTAAGCGTTGAAAATGCATTTTGTGTAGATTCATCCCAAAGGTAGGTTGATGATTTTAATAAATCTGATAGCGGTGCTACGAGTATAGAAAATTTTTTGATAAATTTGCGATAGTATACGGCTAACCCTTAAAAAGCTCTAATATCCTTTTGTGTTTTAGGTTGCGAAAAATTAAGTATTGCGGATATATTAGTGTTTGTTGGGTAGACCATTCCATTTGAAATACCATGGCCTAAGAATTCAATGGTGGTCATAAGAAACTTGCATTTTGAGACTTTGGCAAAAAGTTGATGTTTTGTAGTAATTCAAATACTATAGTGAGGTGAAAAAAATGATCTTCCTCATTAATGCTATATATTAAGATGTCGTCAAAAAAAACAACAATGAATTTTCGTAAATAAGGTTGAAAAATGGAATTCATTAAAGCTTGAAAAGTCGACGGCGCATTGGTCAAACCAAATGGTATAACGATAAATTCATAATGTATGTGGTGTGTTTGAAAAGTCGTTTTGTGAATGTCATGTTCGGCCATTCTTATTGATGATAACCCGCACGTAAATCTAATTTGGAAAAGACTCTTGCCAAGAGAAGTTCGTCGAGTAATTCTTCAATTGTGGGAATTGGGAATCGATCTTTAACGGAAATTTTGTTTAAAGTCCTATAGTAGATGCAAAAACGTCATGTATTATCCTTTTTTCTTTATGAGGATCACTGGGGCGCTGAAACTAGGAGTGCTCAGACGGATGTAGCCTAACTGTAACAACTCTTTGATAAGTTTCTCAATTTCATTTTTTTGGAATTGAGGATACGTAAAAGGTTTAACGTTGGTTGGGGATGAATTGGGTAATAGAATTTATCCAATTCAAATCTCAACGAGAGCACCGAATTCTGGGGGTGGATTATGGGGAAACACAATAACCAGAAGAAGCCATAAATGGCGGCAGAGAACAGACGAAGGGGAGTCAAAAGAAGACGAAATTAGGAAGAACTTTATTAACTATTTCATTACTAATTACAACATGTTTACTATTTATAAACACATTCTAACAGTAAATTTTTAACATTCCAAATTGACAGCTGACGCCTTTATCTTCACACGATCGGGTGTTGTGATTGGACGGTCGTAACACATTTGTAATGCTCTATATAAGCATGATGTTTTGTACCTGGTTTAGTATTAAGTAAAATCAATTCTCCCATCTATTTTAAAACTCCATTTCTACTCGGCTATTTTTCCTAACACTAGGGTTCCGCTTCTCACTGCGAGCTAGGGCTTCGCTTCTCACTGCTCATCATCGGTGAAGCTCGACCTTCTTCTTCTTTTTTTGTTCTCTTCACCGCGATCTAGGGTTGTGCTTCTCACTGCGAGCTAGGATTCCGCTTCTCGCCGCTCATCATTGGCGAAGCTCAGTGCTACATCGACGGTTTTAGACGAACCATTAGGAGATTTTTTGTCCCTGTTCTTTGAGAATTGCTGATCGTTTTGCTAACAACTATTTACTACTGTGGGATCTCTTTCAAACCCTAGGATGCCTTTGGTTTCATTTTTTGACTTCAAAACCTTCTTCTCTTCTCCATGTTTCATCGTATATTTTATCTTTTTTTTGTTTAATTGGAATGATTTTTCTGTCTAGTGGTGTCTTTGAAATTGAATCGGTATCTAAGAAGAAGTTTTGTGGCAACTGGTAAGTTGTGAGAGGATTCACGATCCCTCTGCTTGGCATTTTACCATTTTCTTGCTACTTCCCTTTGATTTTTTTTCTTATAATTCTTTATGAAATAGATTAAAATAAAATGGATTAACATTTCTATTTGATCAATATTGTCCTATTTCGAACAATATGACCATTTTTTTTATTATGACTGGGGGTGCCACTATTGATGTTAATTTGGAATGATTTTGATGCGTTCCAACCAAATAATAGAGAACATAATTAGACAGAAATTTCAATGCTCGCAAAGCAATGAAATGACTTCAATAAAATAATGCAGATATGTAAGTGGTGTACGCAAAACTTTGTTACACTATGGGCATTATGTAAAATTATTCAAAAGATAAATTGTCAAATAGAGCACAAAATATGTGTATTACACTAATGTCACATAAGAATTGTTGACAATAATTTATTTTTTTATACATAATGTTTTTATTAGTCATGATACTTTAACTATGGTGCAAGGCCAATATTGTGGATGTTGAATGAAGGAAACATGGTTATGTGTACATACATCAAAATGGATTCTTGAGTCTGCCCTCTCTGATGTCTTTGGCTTTGATTTCAGGGCATGATTTTGCAACAATTGTGACGGTATAGGTGGTCACTATTTCAGTGATATTTGTGATCAGCCACTTTGTGCAGTTATTGTCAAAGGTTAGGTCTTTCTCCTCTGAGAGAAGCCACTTTTGTGCATAGTGCCAAAGGTTAGGTATATTTCCAATCTTCCCCTGCTCATACCCCCAATGATTGAGGACTATAAGGGTTCTGTTGTTGTTGTTGTAGTAGTCATGATACTTTAACTAATTATTGTCCACACTAATGGAATATCGAGTTGATTTCGATCCATTCATGCTTGCCTTGAAATGGAAATTTTCGACTTGGTGTCGACTTAAAATCAAAATCAACTTTGAATCTTGTCATCTCAATTTGAATTTGACTCGATTTCAAGCAAGCTCAAATCAATTTGGAGTCAACTCAAAATTGATTATTTTTTATTATAAAAAGTAATAAATTTTTATTAATGTGAATAACTGTTTAATTAGCAAAATTAATTTTAAATGAAAATTACGAAAAGAGTAGATTGACAATTCATTTTCAGTTTTCACTTCAAATCAATTGTTACCTAATGTAGGGTAAGCTGAGGGGTGGACAAAACCTAGACTTCTAAGGAAGGGGTATGGACATGACCCTTTAATCCAACTCTAAATACAATGCAAACCGTCGGTGACAACGACAAAATAATTTGCGTAATGATAATTTCAACCCCATGCAGTTAATTAAAAGAAATAAACAAACATTTAATTCAACAATTATTTAATGGATTTCCTTCACTGGGAGGGCCAAGGATAAGCGCGCGATGAATAAATCTCACCTACAAATTATAAATGTATCACAATAAATTTCTACAAGCCAAGATCTAAGCAAAGCACGACAATCAACCAATAATAATATCAAATCAAATGTTCCAATACAACGAGAGGCTCACCAAAGTAACGTGCTAATAGAGCTACTGAAGACTTTGGATCCAGATGTGTAGATTGGCGATCGAAGGTGGAACCGGCGGCATGAAAATGATGGTGGTGGTTGTCCTCGATGGTAAATGATGAGATCGGACGAGAAATGGGTAGATCTGGCCACGTATAAGTAGATCCGTCCGGGGGAGGATGGATCCTATTTAAGGTCAGATCCAGGCTAGGGAAAGGTGTGTGGGTGGTGGAAATAATGGATTTGTAGAAACCCAACTCCTGGACTCTTCAAATTTAAGGATCGGACAACAGTTTTGAATAAAAAGGGTCACAACATTTGATACCACATTACAAAGAACATAAACACCAGTATTTTATTCCTTCATTTATTATTTTTACAATACTCGATAAAAAAAACTAACATGAGTACTACATATATTCAATATAGAAGTCATAATACGGATCTCTACACGTGTCCATGTGCTTTTGCTGGACTTCTCCAATGCCTACAAAGATCTTTAGTCATACCTTAGCTAATTCTTCTGGAGGAACCTTCTTAGGAGCATTGGGAGATGCTCATATTGCCTAAAAAAAATAGGTCCACAATGGGTTATTCATAAAAATTATGAATATGTGAGATAAGTATTTCATGAAGCGATGTACATGCAAACAATGGGGAGGATAACAATATGCATACGGTACAATAAATCAAAATTTTGATAGTGTATCTCAATGCTAACCTTTAAGCCATTTTATTTTAATTACATAAAGTAGAAAATGCTTTGGTTATGCATCTTTTTGGCCACACTCACTTAAGGATTTTTTGTAGACCCACCCCTATTGGTGAATCCATCCGTAGATTGCTGCTACATCATAGGATTCTCAACCTTTTCATTTTCTCATGCCGAATTTTATTATTCTGTTCTTGATATAAAAGAAAAAACATTTTTAAATAAAACATCCCCTTAGATAGTTATATCGCTTCATGTCTTTCCCTTGCCCACATTTTATTCTATAGCGATATCTTAATGAGTTAAACTCATATGCACAGACATCGTTTATTTCAGAAAATAAAACAGTAATAAAATTACTTGAATAATACTATTTCAGAAAATAAGAAACTCATCACAGATTTGCCTTTATCCACACTTTTATTTGCATTGTTATCACGATTTTCTTGTGACGCCATCTTCAGTTTCTTCCAATTCATTCTTGGTTGCGGAAACTACTGTAATAACATTCATTTTACTAGGTTGCGCCTCATTTTAATCATATAAATGATTTATAGTTGCTAAAAACATCAGAAATCTGAGATCGAAAAACGTCAAAAATATTAAATCACTTATAAACTCTGCAGGACAGCTAGCTATAAGCCTCAAAATGGACTAAACCAGCCCCAAAATGGACATTCGCCCCCTCAAACTTTTTGTCCAGCAACGCCTAAAAAATTGGGTAAACTACCCCTTAAAAAGTCAACAAAATGTAGCTCAAAAGTAAAACAAAGCATAATTAGCTTTTAAAACGTCGAATCAGTGAAAAATCGGCGTAAAATTATCTTTCAAAAGGATTATGAAACTTTCTCAAAACCTTATGGCCATCCAGCACAAACTAGCTCCCAAAATTAGCAATTTCTTAAAGGAATTTAGCACCCTAACACCCAAATTAGCTAAAGTAATTTAGCTAATTAAAGAGGAATTAATCAAACCATCGAAGGGAAAAGGAGAAGAATTTCCTTACAGTAAGATAGAGAGAGAAGAATGGGCACTATACAGCTAGACAGGGAGCTCGGGAGCAACAACCAGAAGCAACAGTAGCAGGGCAGTACTCGGGTACAATAGTAGAAGAAGAAACCTTGGTGGAGAAGGCAGCAGTAGCAGGAGCCCTAATCAGTACAGCAAAAGAAGAACAGTAGCGGTAGCATCCCTAATAGGCACGACAGAACCGTCGACATAGAAGAGTCGGCGACACGGCATTCGAATCGGTGGTACAGCAACGGCGAAAACGTCAGCACGAGCGTACGACAGCGATGACACAGCTAGCTCGACACAGAGAAAGAAGGAGATGAAGGAGAAGATGGAGAAGACTTTCACCGTCGACACAGAGCAGCAAGAAGAAGAAATTGTCAGAAATTACAGAAGTAGAACTGCGTCGAAGTGAAGGTGCGGGAGAAGAAATCGCTCGGGCTCGATTTATAGCAAAAAAGTAAGCGGCCAGCGGCAAGATCACGCCAATGCACCGCTCCAAGTGCCTTTTAACTGAATCCAAAATCATACCCAGCCAACATTTAACACAGCCAGCAACAAATCCAGCCAGCACACTATTCCAGCCAGCACAACACAAAGCCAGCCCATATCAAAAAGGCAGCAAGCCCATTAATCAAGTCCATTTATCATAAATGGTTATCATAAATGGCAACCCACTACTCAAGCCCACACAATGATTATAAGGTTGGCTATTGACACCCACAAAAGAACTTAAAGCAAATTCAACAAATAATCAAATAAAACGAAACAAAAGGGAAAAAAAATTAATTCGTCGAAAAAAATAATTTAAAACATTTTCAAGTTCTTTTTCATCATTGGGGATATAAATCAAAATATTTTATACGAATTTTTATTTTAGGTTGTTATAGGATCGAGGCCTGAAATTCTCAGGTCTGGATTGATATAAAGAATTAGGGCGGTTTGGAGGTGGTTCCACGAAGAGGAGGGGAGGAGGTGGCCGACTAGTGGTAAGGGGGCTGCTGAATGTAGAAGGGGAGTGGGAGGGAGGCGATGGCTGAGGGTGGGGCACTGAAGTGAGGGAGTGGGCTGGGTGGTTGGTGAAGAGGGGGAGTGAGGGAGGCGACCGGTTGGCCGGCGACTGCAGGAAATCCTGCACAGTACGCCCCGATTAGGGTAGGGAAGCAGGGGGCTGCAGTGGGTGGAAGAGGTGTTTGAGGGGTGGAAAATGAAGGCTAGAGGTAGGGGAAGGGTTTGGGGAAGAGAAACCAACCTAGAAGTCATCACCTAAGGCACCATGACGTCGGCTCCGAGGGGTGATTGCTGGAATCCGGGAAGAAGAGTCTCCAAATTCTGCAATGTCTTGGTTCAATCTCTTACACCATTATTTATAATAAAACAAGACACTAGTGCATCCCTATCAATGACTATGATTGGCTGGTGGGAGAGGCCGCTAAAATACACGAAAAAACCAATAAAAATATACTAATATATGACCTCAACTCGCGATGTGGATCTGGACACATCTTCGGAGTCCGATCGTCTATCCGGATATGTTATATATGGTAAGTCACCAAATCAGCCCCGGAAGGGCCCAAAGCTCGTGCTCATCTCTGCTGCGCATCATTATCATTAGGGGAAAATGTCATAAATATGAAGCATAAAAAAAGACTTTCAATTAAAAAGTAGGACCGCAAAAATTATAAAATTGCTCCATCAAAAGGAATCGAACTCACAACTTTTAGAAAAACTCATTCAGCTTATACCAATTGAGCTAGGATATTTTCGTTTGCTAAAGTAATCTAAAATTTATTTAAATATATATTCACTCGAAAAAATTTTGTATTAATAAAAAATATTTTAAAAATTCAATGTGGGCGGCTGCCCACACTTTCCCCTATGTAGATCCGCCCTGCAGATATGGCAACCAACACAGCCTTAGCTCCAAGAGAAGAAGCCATCAACCAATGTCTTAACAATAGGAGAACTAGAATCAATATACAAAAGCTAAAAATCAGTCCTAAGAGGAATGGTTATCTATGAACAGACGATTGCTCACACAAGGGAGGAAGCTCCTCCGTTGAATGCCAAAAAGGGGCAGAATCCCTCACACACACTATCCAGGGTAAATAAGATAGTGTAAAGAAAAACATTTGGGTTATATAACTATAAATATAATCAAAATACTTGACTAAAACGCCCTTGCTAGTCTTCCCTCCAATCCCCCCGCTGCCAGCTACACGCCCAGTCATCCTATTATTGTCGTTGTCACATAAGGACACATCAGATTTGTGCATTATTTTTTAATTGTTGGTAGCCACTATTGTTGATATTATTTAGTTAGAAATGTTTGCGGTACAATAGTTGTCTTCGTCTTGGTGTGAACTGTCATTTGTGAATGCAATGTCTATGAAGTGTTGTTTGTTTTACGGTTATTCCTCAAACTCGAAGACTTTTAAAAACTAAACAACACATGCTAGATATTGTAGAAAACCACACAATGGAAAATGAAAGTTTAATCTTGGTTTTCACCAAAATAAAGAGTTTCTTTCAGTTGTCATTGTGGCTTGCTTTTGTATATATGCTTGTGTTGCTATGAAAAAACACGTGAGAAAAAGATACGAGAGATTAACTCTATGTAAAATAAAACTTTGAATATACTTCCATGAGGATTAGTTTGGTCAAAAATATGTGCTTACAAGTGTTCTTTGGAATGTAATTTTCTCTTCTAAATTTTGATGTTGTTTACACGGCATCACATATAATTGCAATATATTTTATCTTGTTTAATATCATTACAATATCTTTTATCTTCTCATTGTTATACTTATTGATAGTATCTAATATTTCACGTGTGGTCTTGTTGGGATGGATAATGTAGAGTTGCAAAAAAGTATAGAAGAGATATAATTATAAATTCAGTAGTCGCAACGACTCTTGGTGTTGATGTAGTAGTTATGGATTATATTCCTAGATACCCGGCTGATATTGTAGACAAAGACGCTCTGCGGGTAATCTTATTAAAATATTTGTACAATGAATTTGAGTAAATTGATTGAATCAGTTACGCATGGGTAAAGAACCCTTCAACGAGCTGTCATATTTTGGTTAAAGAACCCTTCAATGAGCTTCGTCATATTTTGTGTTCAAAAGGTTTAGTTTATGTTCAAAAGGTTTAATTTGCGATACTGAAATTGTTTCTATTGAATAATCCGCGTCTTTGTTTTTATACATATTGGCACATAATAAAAGGTTTCGCGTTGGTCTTGGTATGTATATGCGTTCAATGGATACTATTAGCAGACACTTCACAATTATACTGCAAGCTATCTTAAGACTAGCGAAGGATTATATAAAGTTACCTGAATCTAGACAAGAACACAAATCTAAATAGTTTGAGGATTGTGTTGGTGCTTTAGATGGGATGCATATTAAAGTGACTGTTCCAATTGAGGATCAAGGAAGATATCGTAATCGTAAACAGGCAATCAGAACAAATGTACTAGGTGTATGTAATAGTTCCATGAAATTCTTATATGTTGCCTGGCTGGGAAGGATCTTCTTCTGATTTGAGAGTACTATGGGATACATTGGAAACACAAGATCGTTTTGAAGTCCCAACGGGTAACATATTTGAATTTATTATTGCAAACATAATTATTAATTGAAATTTATATTAATTAATAATTTATAATGTATAAGTAAGTATTACTTGTCGATATGGGCTACACAAATGGTCCAGGGTTTCTTGCCCCATATCGCTTGATGCGGTATCACCTTAAGGAGTAGTGAACCCATGGTAATAACCCCATAAATTATAAAGAATTGTTCAAATTAAGGTATGCTAAAGAAAGAAATGTGATTGAGAGAACTTTTGAGTTACTGAAAAAACAGTGAGCTATCTTACAAGAACCATCAATCTTCAACATCAATGTGCTGGTATGAACTGAGGTATTTATCGAGTGTGCAAAGTCTACAATCTAATAATAACTTTGCCTAGAAGTGCAGATTATAAATGGATGCTGCATATTACACAATTTCTTAGTAGAGAAGTGATTAGAGAATGATGCACAACTGCTTGACGATGTTGATTGTGAATTACTTGCACAAGAGTCGGGAGAAGAGTTCTATGATTATGTTGATGTCGTTAGTCCAATCCGAGTGACGCATGCGTGGACAAACTTCAGAGTCACTTTGACTATAAATATGTTTAACGAATATTAGAATCATCTTTGATATTTATTTATTCAATACTTACTGGACTATTTTTTTCATTTTGCATGGACAAACTATTTTGTTTTTAATGCTTACCACTGATATATGTGAAGTTGTTAATAACATGAGGAAAAAGAAGCATGATGGATAGAAGCATGAGGATAGTTCTTACTCAAAATCAACTCACAAATAATATTGATGTAAAGATGCAATGATAAAATAAAAATTGATGTTGAAAAGATTAAAGAAATTTGGGATTTTAGTGACCATGCCTGACTACTTCAATAAAGTTTATGGGCTCCTTCAAATGTGCAAAGTCTACCTGTAGCTTCTTCTAAATTATAACAAGCTTATAATTATATGTTATAACTATGAAAATTGAACTTAATCTATTCAGCTGATGCATTTGGTTTTGTAAAGTAAACTAGTGACAGTGTGTTGTTTAGGATGGAGAATAAGTTCACATCAACTGCTTTTCCAGGTAAATATCTACTCAAAGCTGTGCAAAAATTGAGTATGGGGGGAGTCATATGTATTCACAATTGTGTAGACTGAGAGAATATAAATGTGATGGCTATGCAATCAGTACCCCGTCAGAAATCTATGTGATAATAATGCTTGATATTATGATGTCCGAGAATTATCATCATCGCTTATTATGCACAGATTTTACTATAGTAAATGAGAAAATAACATGAGATTGAAGATAAAACTGTCTAAAAAGTAGGTTGCTCTTATTCAATATAGTACTTATATCTCATTGCATCTATACATTTAATTTTCATTTTATCATTGCCTTAAACCTTCTATATATTCTTTGGCAAGCTTGTAAGACATTCTTCAAGTTTTGGTTGTTGGGTGACTCTGGAAAATCTATCAGCTTTAGGTTCATCTGGAATCTTGGCAGCTCATCAACTCTACGAAGAGTTGCAACAACACCAGTTAAAGAAGCAAGCTACTTTGTTTAAATCCATGTTAGTCCACCATAAAAAATGGGATTTTTTATTTTCATAATATTGGTTAATTTCCATGAGTAATCATACGGTGGCAATGCTCATTTCTTACACTTTTGAAGTAATCCTGTAGTTTTATTTTTAGATGATCATCAATACGTTGCTAAAAATCAATGGAGAGTTGCAGAACTCTCAAATTTTACTCTCCTCCTTGTTGTATGCATTGCCATTAAGCGGGGCTAAAAATAACCTCAAGATTGATGTTTTAATGTGCAAGTGTGTTTCTTGACAATCATTGATGCACAAACTTGGATTTTAGACCTACACTTTGCTTGTGGTTATGAGCGTTTTGCTGATGTGTTAAGTAATCAATCTATGGCTCCGTTTGGGGGACTTATCTTCACAGGTCAAGCGATTATGACCGCATGAACCGGACCTTAATTAAGGTCTGGTTCATGCAGTCGTAGCCGCTTGACCGGAATTAAGTCCCCCAAACAAAGCCTATATATGTTTACATTTATGTGTAGTAATATATGAAAAACCAATTCCTTCCTGCTGCCGAATAAGATTAATCATGAATTCTAATTTTGTTGATTGAATTACATCACGTAGCCGAACAACGAAATTGAAATTTCAGACCAATGTCAATTCCTATGTATATTGGTTTTTGGCAGAAAGTTAATTCTTGAAAACTAATTCCATCCAAATGAATGGACCCTTAATGCAGTCTTTGGAAACATTTGAAGATTTAATAAGTACTCTTGCTATTTTAAGTTTTATTTGTTGTTAAAAGAAGTTAATTAAATTAGTAGAGGCTAATTGATATCTAATTAGACTCAAAAATTAATTATAGCAGTCTAATGATATTATTAACCCACTACTAAAGTTTGATGATTTTTGAAATTAGTCTACTATTTAAATAAATTTAAAATAAGAAAGAATGCTCTGAGTTTATCAGAGGGGTTTTATAGGATTAAAATAATTTAAGAAAATTATGGGATATAGGTTAGGGCAATACTAACCTCGAATTTTAATTTCATAATTTTTTGTTGAGATTTAATAAATAAAGAGGTGGTTAAATATTAATGAAAATTATCGGGTGTTAATTTTTAGGATAGAATGCCCTGACGAAAAATGGAGTTAGTTTTCTCATAATGGTCCTGTTAAATCAAGATTCCTTCGATCAAATTGAGTATTTTAAGAATTTATTAAACGGCAACCATTGTGTTTAATAAATAATCCAACAAGTCTTCAACCCGAAAAGGGATTTCAAATTGGTATTCAATTAAGGAGAATGTAACTTAGATAATTATCGGGTTCGAACGACTTGAAACCAGAGGGACCATGAGATATAATTTATACTTAAAATCTGACACGGTCTTTATAACTCTTTGGAACAGAGATGTCTTCTTTGAACGGAGATGTGTCTTTGGAACGGAGACAGATCTGCAAATATAAGAACTTTAATTGCTTCGTATTTATTGTTCTTCTTAATTCTGCACATTGTATTCACTTTTTATTTCAATACTTTATTTATAACACTTTTATTTACTGTTGCAGCATGGAGACCGTGCAGTCAGGAAGTTTGTCTGGTGGTCTGGCGGCTTCTCCCAGCGGCTTGGTAGTCGGGCTGTTGCTGGTTGGTGTCTGGCGGTCTGGTGGCTTATCCCAGTGGCTTGGTAGTCGGGCTATTGCTGGTTGGTTTTGGCGGTCTAGCGGCTTATCCCATCGGCTTGGTAGTCGGGCTGTTGCTGATTGGTGTCCGAGCGGTCTGGCGGCTTGTCTATGGTGACTTAAAGATATTGTCGAGTTATCTTCTGCACATTGTAGTTGCTGTGCGGGTAGTCTAACCGCGCAAATTATGCAGCTTGTATAGATGCTTGTTCCTGTAATTATTAGTCTCACATTGTTTATTTGTAATCTCTATTCTTTCCTCCATTCTATAAAAGGGAGGTCATACCTTTGTAATAGATACTTTTTTGGACAATAAAAATTTTGTTGCTCCAAATTTTCGGTCAACTTGTTTCTTGTTCGCACATGGTATCAGAGGACTCGATCTTTTCCTCCTGATTCCGTGAGCTTTCTCTGTCCGCGCGACCTATCTGCGCGGCTTGATCCTTCTTCTCGCGACCTGTCTTCGTGACTTGTTTCTTCCGCCTGTTTGCACCCTGTTCGCGCAGTTTCCTTCTCTCCTTGTCATTGCCCCTTGTGTGCGCGACCTCTATGATTCTCTTTTCTTAAGTCGCCGCGACCTGTTCTTCTTGCCGCGACCTCTGCTTAGTCGTCGCGCACTCCCTTTCTAGATGCTCTTCTTCTTAAGTCGCTACGACCTGTTATTAAGTCTCCGTGACTTGTTCTTCTAGCCACGACTTGTTCTTCTCGCTGCTCTCTGCTCTCTTTTATGACAACCTCCGATTCTCTACCACCACTACTCACATTGCCGCTCCTCCTCCTACTCCTTTGGGCAACCTTGGTACCGTTTTCAAACTCATCGGTCCCAACTACCTTGACTGGAGTGTCTCCTTCACCTTCCTTCTCCGCTCTCAACACAAATGATATCATCTCATCAATGACCCTCCTCCGCAAGACTCCCCTCTCTTTGACGATTGGGATGTCAGCGATGCTCTTGTCCGCACATAACTGGCTTTCAGTCTCTCTGATGAATGCCTACCCGTCATTCGTCATGATGAAACGGTCAAGGCTGCTTGGCTTCATCTTGTCGCTCTCTACTCCAAGGGGGCTCAGACGTTTCGCATCTATACTCTGTATGCGGACCTCTTTGCCCAGCCCTCCATGTCTCCTGTTGCTGCTTACCAACAAGTTCAGGCTCTCGGAGCCGAAATTCTCCAGAATCGCCCCTTCTCTACGGATCTAGCTGAGTAACACAAACACTTCCAGGAGCTTCTGGTTGTGTGTTATATTCTACGAGTTCCAGAGTCTTATGAAATGATCCGTCGACAGATCCTTGGCGAGGCGGAGTCTCCCACCCTGGATGCCAATGCTGCCCGCATAGCCGTAGTTACCTCTCTGCTAAAACGTTCGATGTTATCCTCCCCTCCTCAACCGGACAACTACGCTCACCAGACTCAGCGGAGTGGCTCTAGTGGCCGCAGCCACCAATCCAGCGAACGCGGTGCTTCTCGTTTTCTCTACTCTCACTGTGGCCGCACCGACCATACGGTTGATCGCTACTGGAAGAAGCATCCTCATCTTCGACCAACTAGGGACACTTCCGCCTCCTCTTCGAAGTCGTCCGCCTTCGTGGTCATGTCTTAAGGTAATGCCCACGTCGCTGCTCAAGGTAAATGGTTGATCGACCCTGGTGTTACCAATCATATGACCGACAATCCGTAATGTTTTTCTCTCCTAGAACAGCATGATCGGTTACCCCCGGTCTTTATTGTGGACGGCTCTCCCTCACCGGTCAATGGAACAGGAGTGGTTCAAGTCACTACATCTCTTGGCTTGGCGGATACCCTCTACATGCCCAAGTTCCCTTGCAATTTGTTATCTATTTCTTCTCTTTGCAAGCAATTACAGTGCTCCATCACATTCACTTCTACTACTTGTTCTTTTCAGGATCCGGGCTCCAAATGGACGATTGCTACTAGGACAGAGAGCGGCGACCTCTACTTCCTCGATAACGTTTTCTCACTATCCGTCTTCTCCTCCTCTTCTACTGATCTTCTCCAATGGAACCTTTGTCTTGGTCATGCTCCTCCAAGACTTCTTCGTCAGCTTTTGCCCCACCTTCCTCAGCAGAGTTCTCCTCTCAACTATGATGCATGTCAGCTTGGCAAACATCATCGCTCCTCCTTCCCACTGAAGCAAGGTCGTGGGTCTTCCCAAACGTTTGATATAGTTCACTCCGACATCTGGGGTCCTGCTCCTACCCTCACCATAGGTCGGGGTAGTTCATATTTTATAACCTTTATTGATGATTTCTCTCGATGTACGTGGGTGTATCTTTTAGAGGATCGCTTTGAACTATTTTCTGTGTGGACATCATTCTATAATATGATTAAGAATTAGTTTGATATATCTATTAAAAAGTTTCGCTCTGACAATGCTAAGGAATACCTTAGTAATGATTTCTCTTCTTTTTGTATGCAACATGTTATTATTCATCAAACTAGCTGTGTCTATACCACACAGCAAAATGGGGTAGCGAAACATAAAAACCGTCATCTCCTCGATGTCTCGCACACTCTGATGACACAGATGTAAGCTCATCGCTCCTATTGGGGCTACGCTGTCCTCATCTCATGTTATCTCATTAATCGTATTCCATCCACAGTTCTCCACAGTCAAGCCCCATTCTCCATTCTATATTCGGGCAAGGATCTGTTTCCTCTCCCTCTGCGTATCTTTGGGTGCACGACTTTTGTGCACGCTCCTTCCGCCACTCATGACAAACTCGCCCCACGTGCCACTAAATGTGTATTTTTTTTGGGTTACTCTACTACTCAGAAAGGCTATTATTGTTTTGACCCCATTCTTCGCAAACAATATGTATCCGCATATGTGACCTTCGAGAATGCGTCCTATTTATCTTCTGACCCCTCTCCCTCTCCAGATATTTCTGCTCCTCCTACCGTCCCCACCACCACATCTACTCCCATCGAGCTTTCTCCACCATCATCTCAACCATCTCCTCCTTCTCTCTCTCCCTCTCCACTGTTGTTCTCTCCCCCTCTCCACGACCGTCTCTCTCCTCTCCCGAGCCAGCTCTCTCCGCCACAGATGCTCCGGTTACTAAGGAACACACTGACCTGGATCTTCTCATTGCTCTTCGCAAAGGGGTGCAGACGTGTACCCAGCACCCGCTGGCTGCTGTTATTTCCTATGATCGTCTAACTGCTTCTCACAGGGCATTTGTATTGGCTATCTCTACAACTGCCACTCCCCACACCTACCAGGAAGCTCTTGTTGTTCCTCATTGGAAGGCTGCCATGGATGAGGAAAATGCTTCCCTCACTGAAAGGGGTACCTGGACCCTTGTTCCTCCCCCTTTAGGCACTGATGTGGTTGGCTGTCGCTGGGTCTTTGTTGTAAAGTTCCGTCCATATGGCAGCGTGGATCTATACAAGGCCCGCCTGGTCTCCAAAGGCTTCACTCAGACTTATGATGTTGATTACTTTGACACCTTCTCTCCCGTTGCTCGTCTTAGCACCATTCAGGTCCTCTCCGTGGCTGTCAACAAGGATTGGCCCATTTCACAACTGGATGTCAAGAATGTCTTTCTCTATGGTGATTTTCAGGAAGATATATCCATGGAGCAACCTCCTAGGTATGTTGCTTAGGGGGAGACACGAGTATGCCGGCTGAAGAAGGCCATCTGTGGCCTAAAGCAAAGCCCTCGGGCTTGGTTTGACAAGTTTAGTAGCATTGTTACGGCCATTGGTTTTGCAAGAAGTTCTGCCGATCACTCCTTATTCATTCACAAAACCTCCTCGTGTCTTGTGATTCTTGTTATATATGTGGATGACATTCTTTTTACTGGCGATGACCAGGCTGGGGTAGCTTTGACAAAGAAACAACTCTGTCAACACGTGGTCATGAATGATATGGGCTCACCGAAATAGTTTTTGGGGATTGAAATCTCTCGGAAGCCCAACTCTTTGATCCTCTCCCAACGGAAGTATGCTCTTGATTTACTAAAGGAGGCAGGGTTGACTGGTGCTAAACCTGTCTGATGTCACATGACTACTGGAGAAGACAAAACTTGGACAGATGACTCTCCTCCTCTATCCGATACTACGAGGTATCAGCGTCTGGTGGGCAAACTCATTTATCTTACGGTGACTAGACCCTACATCTCCTATATTATAGGCAAGGTTAGCCAATTCCTGCAAACTCCTAGGGAGTGCCATCTACAGTCTGCCATGAGGATATTTGAGTATGTCAAAGCAGCACGAGAGAAAAGATTACTTTTTCCGAAGAATGGTCACTTGAGGGTTGAAGCGTACTCAGATTCGAGTTATGTTGATGATAAAGGAGACCGCAAGTCAACATCAAGCTTTTGCACATTTGTTGGAGGAAATCTAGTGAACTGGAAGAGCAAGAAACAAACTGTTGTCTCCATGTCTAGTACAGAAGCAGAATATTGTAGTATGTCATCGATCACATGTGAGTTAAAGTGGTTACGGGCTCTCATGCTTTACTTAGGAGATGTCTACAACTATCCTCTTCCTACATTCTGCGACAATAAGGCCGCGATATACATCTCCAAAAATCAAGTCTTTCATGAGAGAGCAAAACACATAGAAGTCGACTGTCATTTTATTCGAGAAGAGATTTTGAAGAAATGGATTTGTACCCTATTCGTCACTTCTGACAACGAGTTGGAAAATATCTTCACCAAGCCGGTGACCGCTTCCTTGTTTCACATTTGCGACAAGCTGGGCATGATTGATATCTATGCTTCAGCTTGAGGGGGAGTGTTGCAGCATGGAGACCGTGCGGTCTGGCGGTTTGTCTGGCGGTCTGGAGGCTTCTCCCAGCAGCTTGGTAGCCAGGCTGTTGCTGGTTGGTGTCTAGCGGTCTGGCGGCTTATCCCAGTGGCTTGGTAGTCGAGCTTTTGCTGGTTGGTGTCTGGCGGTCTGGTGGCTTATCCCAGAGGCTTGGTAGCCGGGCTGTTATTGATTGGTGTCCGAGCGGTCTGGTGACTTGTCTATGGAGACTTGAAGATATTGTTGATTTGTCTTCTGCACATTGTAGTTGTCGTGCGAGTAGTCTAACCGCGCGGCTTATGCAGCTTGTATAAATGCTTGTTCCTGTAATTATTAGTCTCATATTGCTTATTTGTAATCTCTCTTCTTTCCTTCATTTTATAAAAGGGAGGTCATACCTTTGTAATAGATACTTTTTTGGATAATAAAAATTTTGTTGCTCCAAATTTTCGGTCTACTTCTTTCTTGTTCGCACATTTACTATTGATTTAGCTTTATTGTGCATCATAGCTTATTTATAACCCCCATTTAGAGTTAGTCTAGGGATGAGAGAATACTTCGAAGTTAACCCTAAAATAATGGTTAATTCAATAAACTCTCATGCTATTAGAGCAGTGCGATTGAGTTCTAAGTCTTGGCTATTGTTCTTTTTTGCACTAGTGCTTTATAATTTAGAGTTAATCTGGAGATGAGATACTTCTTCGAGGTTAACCCTAAGCCCGAACTCGATCGACTCTCATGTTAATAAAGCGGTTCATTCGAGTTCAATGTCTTAACCTATTGTTTTATTTTCATGAATACTTTATAATTTAGAGTTAACATGGAGATGAGAGAGTCTTTCGAGGTTAATCCTAAATAAGGTCGAACTCGATCGACTCTCATGTTAGTAGAGCGGTGCATTCGAGTTTGAGATCTTGGCTATTAAATAAGGAAGAACTTTATTTTTGCACTACTGCTTATAAATTTAGTGTTAACATGGAGATGCTAGATTTCTTCAAGACTAATCATAAATAAGGCCGAGCTTGATCGACTCTCATGTTAGTAGAGCAGCGTGTTTTAGTTCAAAGTGGTGGAAACCAGCCCCGATCAGGTTGACGCAAAAGTATCCAACACCTCATCCGACTGGACCCCTATCGACCTTGAGCTTGGTTTTTTTTTGTGTGTTAATTTTGGTGTTGTTATTTCAATATGTATAAATAAATATATATATTATCCTCCCAATTTTTCAAAAGTATCAAGAATAGTGTTGAATATGTTGGGTGTGGATAATTACCATCTGAGGCAGAGAAAATCAACGGGCTCGCGCCACAAACTTATCCTCCCTCTTCTTCACAGGCATGCCCCTTCCGAAAACTCATTCACCCAGGTCTCCCCTTTCCTTTATCTATAATGACATCAAAAACCACTCATCCTTCTCAAACTTCATTTTTGAGTCTGTACACTTCACACCACCATTGAAGAAATAAACAGCCTATGTCACACCACCGATGAAAAAAATGAATGACCTAGGTCACCCATCTCCATTTCAACTTTTAGATGCTTTTCTCACTTGGGGTTGTACTTCCTCTCCTTATTATTGAAATTTTGAGTTTTTCATTCCATAACTGCTGCTTGCTCGAAGACAGGGCTTTTGACAATGACGATCAAGAAATCAAATCGGTGGTAACCCTAGTCACCGATTCAGGATTGGAGTACTTGGTTTCAGAACCAACTAAAATATGGAAGAAGGAAGTTCTCGAATTCCTTACTGGAGGGTCAGTAGATGATTCAGGTTACCGGATCAAATCAAGGGTGCATGGCACCAAGGTCAAGATTTCACCCAAATCTCTGAGAAAGGTACTTCAGCTACCTAAAGTTCAAGATGAAGAGGAAGTGACTACATCTAAGACCAGGGAAAGCACTTACCTGGTGTGGTCTAGATCCTAAGCTGAAGATAGGATCAGTATTCAACAGGAGAGGAATGAATACCCAAGGAAACTTTCTGTCAGAAATTGTGGGTAAAGTAATACTCAGTAAGACTGGAGGGCATGACAGGGTGTCAGCCTCCATGTTCAGTGTTATGACCAGAATCATTTTCAACCTCAAAACAGACTGGTCAATGGTTGTGTTTGAGAAAGTTAAGGAGAGTTTGAAGAAGCCCAATCTGGGCAGGATACTAAGTCTCTACCTGGCTGGTACAATACCAGAGGTCATGAGCAATGCTGCTGGTACTAAAATCAATCATATGAGAAGAATGGATATGAGGATCCTTTCAAGATGGGAAAGAGTGTTGTCTAAGGAAGTTCCTACTCCAGAGAAGCAGGTTTCTAAGAAGGATTCCCTCCAAAGAAGAAGAGGAAGATAGCTGCTGTGACTCAGGAGTCCTCCAGCAGCTCAGGTAGTGAAGAACATGTTGTTTTCACTCCTGATAGTCATGAGGATGTGGCTGCAGAGAAGTCACCTGCTCCTCAGGAGCCAGCTGAAATCCAGGGGGAGCTGCCTACAGCTAGTCCCATGCAAAAGGATCCAAGCCAGGGGAGCCTCCAGCTGTAGAACAACCCTCTACACTGGAGAGTGAGCAAGCTACTCTCATTATCCAAGAGGTACTTTCTGACCTCAATACTTTAGATTTTTCTATAATAGATTCTGATTTGTCTGCTGACCATCAGCAAACTCAGCAAGCAACTCAAGAACCAGATGTTGTTCTCCAAGACACATCTGCTGTAGTTGATGAACCCAGTACATCTCCTGCACAGTCACCTCCTGAATACACAATGGAAGACCTCTTTCTGAATTTAGATCAAGAGGATTTTGACATGGACAAGAATGCTGCTGCTGAAGAGAAGGGTGCTGCTGTTGAGGGGGAGAACTTGGAAGTTCAGGATGAGCCTTTGAGGCTAGACACTGAGAAGGCACTAAATGTGCAAGCTGAAAAACCATCAAGCCCTAAGGATAGGGTGAATATAGCCAGTACTTCAGAGTCTGAAGAAGATGAGGCTGAACAAGCTAAGAAGAAGTAATTCTTTGTATTCAAAAGAAGGAGTCAGAGCTACAAGAAGGCTCTACAAACTGTTGCTCAACACTCTTTAGTCCAACAAGCTCCATCAACTGATTACAGTGGCTTAATGGTAGCAATGCAAGTTAAGCTGGATGAGCACAGGAGGGCTATAGAGAAGTATATTGATGAAGGCCACAAGTCTTTACAATTTGATTTAGCTCAAGATATAAAATCAATCAGGTTTGAGATGAACCTGAACAAGAAAGAGATGAATGAATGCTTCCACAAGGGTGGAAATGCAGTGGTATTTCTGGCAACTCATCAGGAAAAGATCAAAACTCAAGTAGATGATATAGCACTAAAGCAAGGCTATGTGCTGGAGAATCAATTAAGAATGAATGATAATTTAACTGCCTCCCACAATGCTATAGTCACAGAACTAAAGAGTAAGACTGATAAACCTTCAACATCATCTACTGCTGCAAAGGCTGAATTTGATAAAGCTTTTCAAGATGAAATTGCTGCTGTCAAGACTGCAATTAAAGATTCACAGAAGGTCATTTCTGAACAGCTTACAAAGCTTAGACCTTACTTTAAGGATGGCATAAGGTATTTGGACAGTCAGATTAGATTCCAAAAAGATGATGTGAGAGACCATGTTGCTCAAGAAGTCATAAAGGGGGAGAGGGTGTTAGTCAAAGCTAGCTCTGATCATGCCAAATGGATATCTAACTCCATCAGAGCTACACTGGGCTATCCTCCCCTATGTGATGATGATAATGTAGCTGAATCTGGTATTCAAAGTGCATATCTTGGAGGTGAGCAACAGGAAGTAGCTCAGGTGATCTATCCACCTCCAGATTTTGACATGGTTCATGCAGAAGTCAGCACAATGTATAGCCCAACTGCTGGAAAGTCCAATGTTGTTCTGGAAAAGGTTGTTCAACCTATTACAGCAGCTATGCAAGAGGCTATGGACAAAGAAGAAGAGACAAGGCTGTCAAAGAAGAGGTTTAGGGAACTAGCAGAACAAAAGCCAGATTTTGAACAGTGGAGCCCTACCTCTAGAAATATCATTCTCACTGCCTGGAAAGCTGCTAAAGACAATACTACTGATAGAAACAAGTGGTTCTCAGAAGCTGAATGGAGGAAGCATGAGATCAGGCAGGAAGCCATTGTCCAGTATAGAAGGAAGGCTAAGTTAGGAAAGCTACCTCCTACAGCTGTGGAGCCTAACAAGTACTTTCCTAAGCCCTATCATTACTTTGAGAGGCAAAAAATCAAGGCTGAAGAACAAAAGAAGAAAGACTCAAAAGGCAAGAAGCCTGCTGATGCTGAGCCTGCTGCTGCTGCTGTCAAAGCTCAAGTTAAAGCTGGAAAAGGAATTGTTATCAAAGAACCTGATCAGAAATAGATTAGGAATTAAACTTGAAGCTTATTGTAATCTTTTAAATGAAAAACATTTTTGTACAACATTGAAAATGTATAAAGAACAATGTTAGAACAATATGTGATAAATATAGTATGATTGTTCTGAAATGTGTTTGTTTCTTATTTGTTCTGGAATGTTGAATGTGTATATGTGTGAAGTTTTACATGTTCATGTTAACCCTGTTGATTATAATCTGTTTTTCATCATTTTGTAATTTTTTAATTATGAATGGTGTATATCATTGACTAAGGGTTATGACTTCTCCAAATAGGGGGAGATTGTTGGGTACATTGGTCAAATGTACCTGATTTGAAGAAGCCTCACCTAACTCAATGATATACATCATAATGTATTTGATGTTTGTTTGAGTTACTTGTGCAGGTTAGGTATACACTGGACTGAAGCTAAAAGTTTCTAAGTCCATGTGTCGACACCCAGAGGGAAAGTGTCGACACTTGAGAAAGCTTGTGTCGACACCCAGACAAGAAGTGTCGACACTTGGAGTAATTGTGTCGACACCTGGGAAGAAGAGTCGACACCAGACAGAAAGTGTCGACACAAGGAGCTGTGTCGACACTCAGTGAAGAAGTATGCAGAAAAGCAGTGTCGACACTTAGCAGAAGTGTCGACACCCTGAAGAACTGTGTCTACACCAGAAAGTGTCGACACTTGGAGTTGTGTCGACACTCAGCAAAAATCTGCAGAGTCTAAGTACAAGTGTCGACACTCAACACAATGTGTCGACACTCAAACAGCAGAGTCAATATATGAAGAATGTGTCGACACTCAACACAATGTGTCGACACACACACAAAGGAGTCAACACTTGAAGTATGTGTCGACACTCAGCACAATGTGTCGACACACAACCAGAAGAGTCAACACTTGAAGAAAGTGTCGACACCCAGCACAATGTGTCGACACTTAGTTGAAGACTCTACACTTGAAGAAAGTGTCGACACAAGGAGCTGTGTCGACACTTAGCAGAGAACATAAAAGTTTACAAAATATTCTAAGTACAAGTGTCGACACTAAGGGAATGTGTCGACACTCAGCTGAAGAAACAAAATTGAAGACTTGTGTCGACACCAAGAAGCAGTGTCGACACTTGACAGTTTCAACACATGAAGATGTGTCGACACAAAGAAGATGTGTCGACACTTAGAAGAATACAGTTAAAGAATGAAGAACAAGTACTTGTGTCGACACTCAATTTCAGTGTCGACACATGCAGAAGAATCAGTGTCGAGACATACAAGGAGTTGTGTCGACACCTTGTAGACTTGTGTCGACACTTACACAACATGTGTCGACACTTGGTCTATAAGTGTCGACACTTAAGAACAGAAAGTCTCGACACTATCTGACAGTTAGAGAATTTCAAGAAGTGACTGATTGATATGACAGCTGCCGATCCAGCCGGTCTACAGCAACTGTCAGGGAAGTCAGAAATCTGTTATGAACCGGATCAGCCGGTTACCATGAAGAAGGCCTATAAATAGGCACAGACTGTTTACAGAAAGTAGTTGTTAATGCAGAAGTTGTTGAAAGGATTAATCTAAGAGAATTGTTCAAGTGGTTGCTGATCAAGCTATCCAAGTGATACAAATCAAGAAGATCTTGCTGTCCAACAGCAGATCTAAGAAGTTGGAGAGAGAGAGCTCCAATCAAGAATTCAGTCTTTGGAACTAAGGCTGAGAAGAAGGATTCAGAATCATCTGGATCTCAAGAAGCAGAGGTCAAGGATCAACTGCAGAGGATTCAGACTAATTCAGTTCTAACTCAAGAAGCTTTGAAGGAAGCTAAGTCAGTTTCGATCTAGCTGAGTTCTTCCAAGAACTCTTCAAGAAACTCTCAACTCCTCTCTTATTTTCTGAGTTGTAGAGTTAGTTATTGTAATTCAATCTTAACTTGTAGGATCCATTGGATCTGAGAGAACTGTAAGCCTATATTATAAAGGCTGAGGGTAGGGCTTGGTTGCCTGAGTGTAGGAGTTGAAGAACTCTGAGTGTAGGCCTTAATTGGCTGAGTGTAGGCCTGGGTGGCTGAGTGTAGGCCTTTGTGGCTGAGTGTAAGGCTTTGGGCCTGAGGTGTAGGAACCTAGTTGGGTTCTGAGATAGTGGAGAAGTTAGGCCGAATCTAGTACACTGCTAGATAGGCGAAGGGGGAAAGTGGATGTACCCAAAGATTGGGGAACCACTATAAATTTATGTGTCTGCTGTGCTGTGCTGTGCTGTGGATTAGCAGTTTATAATTTATTATTGCTGTTAGCTGTAGAAATCTGTGAAATAACTGTGTTGCTGCCAACAAAGTTGTAGAAAGGTTTAGGTCACCTATTCACCCCCCCCCCCCCCTCTAGGTGTTTAGGTACCATATCTTTCAAGTGGTATCAGAGCCAGGTTCCTCAAAACAAGGACTAACAGTCTAAGGAGATCCTGTTTGGCAGAAACAGTCTAAGTCAGAAAACAGATTCAAGAAATTCAAGAACTTCAAGAAACATGGGTTCTTATGAGAATCACAAAGAGTTGGGTTCCATGAAGTTACCCATATGCAGGAAGGAGATTTTTGGAATCTGGAAAGAAAGGGTTAGGCTATTTATGGAGGCCTCAGACCCAAGAATCTACATCACAGTTAAGGAAGGGCCTTATGTGCCCATGAAGATTTCAGTACTGGATGCAAATCAGAGGACTCCAAAGGATTTCTCTGAGATGACCAAGGATGAAATTGTCCTAGCCACTATGGACAAAAGGGCACAAAACATAATAGTAAGTGCCATTGATGATGCAACTTTTCAGAACCTAATTCACTGTAAAACAGCAAAAGAAATGTGGGATACCCTCATTGTCTATATGGAAGGTTCTGAAGAAGTTAGGCAAGATAGGAAGTCTTTGCTTAATCAAGAGTATGAGAGCTTTAGGCAAGGAAGAGGAGATAGCATCACTGAATGCTACAAGAAGTTCTATAGAATTGTTAATGAACTCATGTCCTATGGAAGAGAGTTCACTAACTATGAATTGAATGATAAGTTCTTGAGGTCCCTAACCAAAGATTGGGACACTAAGATCTGTGCCATCAGAGAAATGGCAAAGTTGGGAGAAATTCCTCCTCCCACACTGTTTGGCAAGTTGTTGTCTTATGAGATGCAGCTGTCAGTGAGAAAAGAGGAGGAAAAATCAACAAGGACTGAGCACAGGGAAAGGACTGTTGCCTTCAAGTCAGAAGTACCTAGAAAGGGCAGGACTAAGTCATCAACTCCTCCTCCAGAGGTAGTTGAATCAGAATCTGATGAGTCTGTTAGCACAAAGTCTACAAGCAGTGAAAGTGATGAAGACTTTGCTGCATTCACCAGACATTTTCAGAAATTCCTAAAGAAGAAACAGTGGAGGTCCAGACCTTCATTTTCCAAAGGGAAAGAAGTCCAGTATCAGGAGAAGAAGCCTTCAAAGAAGGACAAGAAAAAGACAAAGACTAGCAAGGCAACTGGGTCTAAGATAGTATGTTACTGCTGCAATAGACAGGGTCATGTTATTGCAGATTGTCCTGATAGAAGAAAAGAATCCAGTGACAAAAAGAAGACTCACTTCAAAGGAAAGAAGGAGAAGTCCTTTGTTGCAAAGAATGAGAAGACTCTTTCAGACATTTCTTCTTCAGACACTGAGACAGATGCTGAAGCCTATATAGGGCTATTTGCTGAAGAAGAAGAGGAGTTTATGCAGATCATGGAATCAATCTATGAACAAGAAGAGTGTCAGTGCCAAGGACTGATGGCATTGACTGAAAGTACCAAAATCCTGGAGCAGCCAGGACCTAGTCAGGTACAAAGTCCAACTCAAAGTTCAGATTTCAGTTCTAGTTCAGAGTCAGATTCATCTTCATCAAGTGATGGAAGTGTTTCTGAATCTGAGGGAGATATTCATCAGCTCTTACATGAATATAAAGTACTGTTGCAAGCCTATAAGAAAAGCAAGTCCCTTGCCAAAAGTCAGGCAAAGGAAATTGCTGATCTAAAGGCAGCTGCAACAGACTTTGAGAAGGAATTTGATCAAAAGCTCAATGAGGTAGCCAGGCTGAAACACATTACTGTGATTCAGATGGGAACTATCACTTATAAAAATGATCAAATTAAGTTACTGGAGATCAATCTCCAGAAGGAAAGAGAGCTAGTTGCTAGGTTTTCAAAACCTAAATCAGTGCTACCCTTGATTGATGAATTTGTTCATCATAAAGGAAAGGCTGGATTGGGTTTTATTAAACCAGCTAGGACTGTTCAGGATCAGTCCAAGTCCAAGGGCAAAGCCCCAACATTCAATAAGCCTGCTGTAGTCAAGACAGCCAAGTCTGTACCTAAGCAAAGGTACAACAAGTTTGAATGCTGGTGTTGTGGCAAGGTTGGCCACTTTGCCTTGGATTGTTGGCACAATGCCAGTGCCAAGTTGAGTAGCAAGTTACCTGGTGGAAAGCCAGCAGGTAGCTATGTCAAGTTGCAAACTAACAATCACCAAGGACCCAAGTTTACTTTGGGTTCTAAGGTTCATTAATTTGTTTTGCAGGTGAATCCAAGTGACCATACCCCAACATGGTACTTGGATAGTGGATGTTCCAGACATATGACTGGAACAAGGGGACTACTGAAGGACTACATTCCAATCAAAAATGGTCCTAAAGTGACCTTTGGTGGTTCTGAAAAAGGAATCATCAAAGGGTTTGGTAACATTTCTTCAAACCTTGTTACCATTACTCAAGTGGCTTATGTTAAAGGGTTGAAACACAACCTTATAAGCATAAGTCAGTTAAGTGATGTAGGGTATGACATCTCATTTGTTAAAAATGGTTGTCATATCAAGAGGTCAAGTGATCAAGAGATCATTTTGACAGGATATAGAAAGAGGAATGTCTACTGCTTAGACATTATGATTGAGAACAATGGTTCTCCTGTTTGTCTTGTAGCTGATGAGACAGTCTCTCATTGTGTCAAGTGGCACAAGAGGCTAGCTCATCTTAACTACAAGACTATTTGCAAACTCTTTAGCAAAGAGTTAGTGAGGAATGGTCCTCAAGTTAAGTGTGTTAAAGATGGCATTTGCTCAGCTTGTCAAAAGGGCAAGCAGACCAAATCCACCTTTAAAAGCATTGAGAACAAAGATGCTGTGAGGTGCTTATACCTCTTGCATATGGATCTCTTTGGTCCAATGCCAGTTCACAGCATAGGTAGGAAGGTCTATACCTTTGTAGTTGTTGATGACTACTCAAGGTTTTCCTGGGTGTTCTTCTTAAGGCAGAAATCTGAAACACCTAGTGTCTTCTACAGATTTGTCAAGCAAATTCAGAATGAACTAAATAGTACTGTGGTCAAAATTAGAAGTGACCATGGTACTGAGTTTCAATCTGAAAGCATGACAAAACTATGTGAAGACTTTGGGATATTTCAAGAATTCTCTTCACCAAGAACACCTCAGCAAAATGGCATTGCTGAGAGGAAGAATAGAACCTTGATAGAGGCTGGTAGAACCCTACTTAGTGATACATCACTGCCTGAGTATTTCTGGGCTGAAGCAGTTAACACTGCATGCCATGTGATAAATAGGGCTACCATCACTAAAAGGTTAAACAAGACCCCCTATGAAGTTGTGAAAGGCAGGAAACCAAATCTATCCTATTTCAGGATTTTTGGTTGCAAATGCTTCATACTTAACAATGGAAAGTCTTACCTAACTAAGTTTGCTGCCAAGTCCCAAGAGGGAGTGTTTGTTGGGTACAGCAATAATAGTAAGGCTTATAGAGTCTACAACTTGACTACACAAGTTGTAGAGGAGTCTGTGCATGTAGTTTTTGATGAGACACAACTAATTAACAATGAGTTGTCTAGCAATGTATGCAGCCCCACAGGTCTTACTAAGAAGATGGACAAGCTAGCCATAGAAGATGTACCTGCTGCAAGACAGCAAGTAAAAGGAGATGGCTTATGTCCAGGGGGAGAACTACATGTACAAGGAGCTGAAGAAGTACAAGGAACTCAGTTTGATGAAGATGCTGAAGAAGTTCAACCAGAAGTAAGGATGCCTCCAGCCAACAGGCATCTAAGAGATCATCCAGTAGAGCTGATAATTGGAGATCCAAGACAAGGTGTTCAGACAAGGAGCAGAAATCAGAATGCTGTAGTATATTCAAGTTTTCTGTCTCAAATAGAACCAAAGAAATTTGAAGAAGCTATACAAGATCCACAGTGGACTGAAGCTATGCAAGAAGAACTTAATCAGTTCAAAAGGTGCAAGGTTTGGGAGCTGGTTCCAAAGCCTAAAGACCACAATGTTATAGGAACTAAGTGGATCTACAGGAATAAGTTAGATGAACAAGGAGTCATCATTAAGAATAAAGCAAGATTGGTTGCAAAAGGATATAGGCAAGAAGAAGGTATTGATTTTGATCAAACCTTTGCCCCAGTAGCCAGACTGGAGGCCATAAGGATGTTCTTGGCCTATGCAACCTATCAAGGATTCAAGGTATACCAAATGGATGTGAAGTCAGCATTCCTAAATGGTAATCTAAAGGAAGAAGTATATGTGGAGCAGCCTTCAGGTTTTGTTGATCCTACTCTTCCACATTATGTCTATAGACTTAGGAAAGCATTGTATGGGTTAAAGCAAGCTCCTAGAGCTTGGTATAAAACCCTATCTAGTTTCCTCATTGAGAACAAGTTCACAAGGGGGAAAATAGATAAGACTCTATTCCTTAGGGAATCAAGAGGCAAAGTCATACTTGTCCAAATATATGTAGATGACATTATATTTGGGTCTACTGAAAGTAGCCTTTGCAAAAAGTTTGCAAAGCTTATGCAAAGTCAATTTGAGATGAGTAGTATGGGAGAAGTGAAGTTTTTCTTGGGTCTCCAAGTTAAACAGACTGAAAGTGGTCTATCCATATGTCAATCCAAGTTCACCCTAGAACTCATAAGGAAGTATGGTATGGATTCATCTAGTACCATGAAGACTCCAATGGGGTCAAGTATGTCTCTAAGCAAGGATGATGCAGGGAAACCTGTAGATGAAACCTTGTATAGAGGGATAGTTGGCTCCCTACTGTACTTGACTGCAAGTAGGCCTGACATTATGTATGCTACATGTGTTTGTGCCAGGTATCAAGCCTGCCCTAAAGAGTCTCACTTGACTGCAGTCAAGAGAATCTTGAGATATCTAAAGGGCACTCCCTATCTAGGCCTCTGGTACCCTAGGAATGGAGATTTTGATCTAACAGGATATTCAGATGCAGACTTTGCAGGATGCAAAGAAGATAGAAAGAGCAATACTGGATCCTGTCAATTCCTAGGTGGAAGACTCATTTCATGGAGTAGTAAGAAGCAAACCAGTGTGGCTATTTCCACAGCTGAGTCAGAATATGTAGCTGCAGGAAGTTGCTGTGCTCAACTTCTATGGATTCAACATCAGCTAGTTGACTATGGATTTCAGGTAAGTAGAACTCCACTTTTCTGTGATTCTACAAGTGCTATTTCAATAGCTAATAATCCTGTATCACATAGTAGAACTAAACATATTGAGATTAAATATCACTTTCTTAGGGAACATGTAGAAAGAAATGATATTACACTTGAGTATGTTAAAACTGATAATCAGATAGCTGACATGTTTACTAAGCCCTTAGAAGAAGCTAAGTTCAATAGGTTCAAAATTGAACTAGGTATGATAAACTTAGACTAAGTTTACAGAACTAAAAATTGGCTAAGTAAAAAGGTGTCGACACATAGACAAGTCTATGTCGACACAGAATAGTAAGTGTCGACACTTCAGGAAAATGGTGTCGACACATCTAGGAAGTTAGTGTCGACACTTCAGGAAAATGGTGTCGACACATCCAGGAAGTTGGTGTCGACACTTCAGAATGTTAGTGTCGACACATGACAAGTAGGTGTCGACACATCCCAAGTGGTGTCGACACTTAGTATTTACTCAGAATTTTTCTAAGTAAAGTCTCGACGATGTGTCGAGTTATGTTGTGTCGACACATAACCAAGTGTCGACACATAATATCTGTTGACTAAACTTGTGTCGACACATGAGTGTCGAGACATTATAAGTCAGTGTCGACACTTATTGCCAGTGTCGACACATCTTTAGTAATCCATCCCGCCTGTTCGTCTTCAAACCAGAAAGGTATAAATAGGATTCTGTCTTTGTTTGTCGACACGCTTTCAGAGTTTCGAGACCAAAACTGCTGTGTCGACATTTCTCTTTTCTCAAGACTAAATCTCTAAACCCTAATGGCTCCCAAGCTCGAGGAGAATGTTAACGAAGGCTATGAGCTCGTGCGAGGTGCTTTTGACAATGGCGATCAAGAAATCAAATCGGTGGTAACCCTAGTCACCGATTCAGGATTGGAGTACTTGGTTTCAGAACCAACTAAAATATGGAAGAAGGAAGTTCTCGAATTCCTTACTGGAGGTCAGTAGATGATTCAGGTTACCGGATCAAATCAAGGGTGCATGGCACCAAGGTCAAGATTTCACCCAAATCTCTGAGAAAGGTACTTCAGCTACCTAAAGTTCAAGATGAAGAGGAAGTGACTACATCTAAGACCAGGGAAGCACTTACCTGGTGTGGTCTAGATCCTAAGCTGAAGATAGGATCAGTATTCAACAGGAGAGGAATGAATACCCAAGGAAAATTTCTGTCAGAAATTGTGGGTAAAGTAATACTCAGTAAGACTGGAGGGCATGACAGGGTGTCAGCCTCCATGTTCAGTGTTATGACCAGAATCATTTTCAACCTCAAAACAGACTGGTCAATGGTTGTGTTTGAGAAAGTTAAGGAGAGTTTGAAGAAGCCCAATCTGGGCAGGATACTAAGTCTCTACCTGGCTGGTACAATACCAGAGGTCATGAGCAATGCTGTTGGTACTAAAATCAATCATATGAGAAGAATGGATATGAGGATCCTTTCAAGATGGGAAAGAGTGTTGTCTAAGGAAGTTCCTACTCCAGAGAAGCAGGTTTCTAAGAAGGATTCCCCTCCAAAGAAGAAGAGGAAGATAGCTGCTGTGACTCAGGAGTCCTCCAGCAGCTCAGGTAGTGAAGAACATGTTGTTTTCACTCCTGATAGTCATGAGGATGTGGCTGCAGAGAAGTCACCTGCTCCTCAGGAGCCAGCTGAAATCCAGGGGGAGCTGCCTACAGCTAGTCCCATGCAAAAGGATCCAAGCCAGGGGGAGCCTCCAGCTGTAGAACAACCCTCTACACTGGAGAGTGAGCAAGCTACTCTCATTATCCAAGAGGTACTTTCTGACCTCAATACTTTAGATTTTTCTGTAATAGATTCTGATTTGTCTGCTGACCATCAGCAAACTCAGCAAGCAACTCAAGAACCAGATGTTGTTCTCCAAGACACATCTGCTGTAGTTGATGAACCCAGTACATCTCCTGCACAGTCACCTCCTGAATACACAATGGAAGACCTCTTTCTGAATTTAGATCAAGAGGATTTTGACATGGACAAGAATGCTGCTGCTGAAGAGAAGGGTGCTGCTGTTGAGGGGGAGAACTTGGAAGTTCAGGATGAGCCTTTGAGGCTAGACACTGAGAAGGCACTAAATGTGCAAGCTGAAAAACCATCAAGCCCTAAGGATAGGGTGAATATAGCCAGTACTTCAGAGTCTGAAGAAGATGAGGCTGAACAAGCTAAGAAGAAGCAATTCTTTGTATTCAAAAGAAGGAGTCAGAGCTACAAGAAGGCTCTACAAACTGTTGCTCAACACTCTTTAGTCCAACAAGCTCCATCAACTGATTACAGTGGCTTAATGGTAGCAATGCAAGTTAAGTTGGATGAGCACAGGAGGGCTATAGAGAAGTATATTGATGAAGGCCACAAGTCTTTACAATTTGATTTAGCTCAAGATATAAAATCAATCAGGTTTGAGATGAACCTGAACAAGAAAGAGATGAATGAATGCTTCCACAAGGGTGGAAATGCAGTGGTATTTCTGGCAACTCATCAGGAAAAGATCAAAACTCAAGTAGATGATATAGCACTAAAGCAAGGCTATGTGCTGAAGAATCAATTAAGAATGAATGATAATTTAACTGCCTCCCACAATGCTATAGTCACAGAACTAAAGAGTAAGACTGATGAACCTTCAACATCATCTACTGCTGCAAAGGCTGAATTTGATAAAGCTTTTCAAGATGAAATTGCTGCTGTCAAGACTGCAATTAAAGATTCACAGAAGGTCATTTCTGAACAGCTTACAAAGCTTAGACCTTACTTTAAGGATGGCATAAGGTATTTGGACAGTCAGATTAGATTCCAAAAAGATGATGTGAGAGACCATGTTGCTCAAGAAGTCATAAAGGGGGAGAGGGTGTTAGTCAAAGCTAGCTCTGATCATGCCAAATGGATATCTAACTCCATCAGAGCTACACTGGGCTATCCTCCCCTATGTGATGATGATAATGTAGCTGAATCTGGTATTCAAAGTGCATATCTTGGAGGTGAGCAACAGGAAGTAGCTCAGGTGATCTATCCACCTCCAGATTTTGACATGGTTCATGCAGAAGTCAGCACAATGTATAACCCAACTGCTGGAAAGTCCAATGTTGTTCTGGAAAAGGTTGTTCAACCTATTACAGCAGCTATGCAAGAGGCTATGGACAAAGAAGAAGAGACAAGACTGTCAAAGAAGAGGTTTAGGGAACTAGCAGAACAAAAGCCAGATTTTGAACAGTGGAGCCCTACCTCTAGAAATATCATTCTCACTGCCTGGAAAGTTGCTAAAGACAATACTACTGATAGAAACAAGTGGTTCTCAGAAGCTGAATGGAGGAAGCATGAGATCAGGCAGGAAGCCATTGTCCAGTATAGAAGGAAGGCTAAGTTAGGAAAGCTACCTCCTACAGCTGTGGAGCATAGCAAGTACTTTCCTAAGCCCTATCATTACTTTGAGAGGCAGAAAATCAAGGCTGAAGAACAAAAGAAGAAAGACTCAAAAGGCAAGAAGCCTGCTGATGCTGAGCCTGCTGCTGCTGCTGCTGTCAAAGCTCAAGTTAAAGCTGGAAAAGGAATTGTTATCAAAGAACCTGATCAGAAATAGATTAGGAATTAAACTTGAAGCTTATTGTAATCTTTTAAATGAAACACATTTTTGTACAACATTGAAAATATATAAGGAACAATGTTAGAACAATATGTGATAAATATAGTATGATTGTTCTGAAATGTGTTTGTTTCTTATTTGTTCTGGAATGTTGAATGTGTATATGTGTGAAGTTTTACATGTTTATGTTAACCCTGTTGATTATAATCTGCTTTTCATCATTTTGTAATTTTTTAATTATGAATGGTGTATATCATTGACTAAGGGTTATGACTTCTCCAAATAGGGGGAGATTGTTGGGTACATTGGTCAAATGTACCTGATTTGAAGAAGCCTCACCTAACTCAATGATATACATCATAATGTATTTGATGTTTGTTTGAGTTACTTGTGCAGGTTAGGTATACACTGGACTGAAGCTAAAAGTTTCTAAGTCCATGTGTCGACACCCAGAGGGAAAGTGTCGACACTTGAGAAAGCTTGTGTCGACACCCAGACAAGAAGTGTCGACCCTTGGAGTAATTGTGTCGACACCTGGGAAGAAGAGTCGACACCAGACAGAAAGTGTCGACACTTGGAGCTGTGTCGACACTCAGTGAAGAAGTATGCAGAAAAGCAGTGTCGACACTTAGCAGAAGTGTCGACACCCTGAAGAACTGTGTCTACACCAGAAAGTGTCGACACTTGGAGTTGTGTCGACACTCAGCAAAAATCTGCAGAGTCTAAGTACAAGTGTCGACACTCAACACAATGTGTCGACACTCAAACAGCAGAGTCAACATATGAAGAATGTGTCGACACTCAACACAATGTGTCGACACACACACAAAGGAGTCAACACTTGAAGTATGTGTCGACACTCAGCACAATGTGTCGACACACAACCAGAATAGTCAACACTTGAAGAAAGTGTCGACACCCAGCACAATGTGTCGACACTTAGTTGAAGACTCTACACTTGAAGAAAGTGTCGACACAAGGAGCTGTGTCGACACTTAGCAGAGAACAGAAAAGTTTACAAAATATTCTAAGTACAAGTGTCGACACTAAGGGAATGTGTCGACACTCAGCTGAAGAAACAAAATTGAAGACTTGTGTCGACACCAAGAAGCAGTGTCGACACTTGACAGTTTCAACACATGAAGATGTGTCGACACAAAGAAGATGTGTCGACACTTAGAAGAATACAGTTAAAGAATGAAGAACAAGTACTTGTGTCGACACTCAATTTCAGTGTCGACACATGCAGAAGAATCAGTGTCGAGACATACAAGGAGTTGTGTCGACACCTTGTAGACTTGTGTCGACACTTACACAACATGTGTCGACACTTGGTCTATAAGTGTCGACACTTAAGAACAGAAAGTCTCGACACTATCTGACAGTTAGAGAATTTCAAGAAGTGACTGATTGATATGACAGCTGCCGATCCAGCCGGTCTACAGCAACTGTCAGGGAAGTCAGAAATCTGTTATGAACCGGATCAGCCGGTTACCATGAAGAAGGCCTATAAATAGGCACAGACTGTTTACAGAAAGTAGTTGTTAATGCAGAAGTTGTTGAAAGGATTAATCTAAGAGAATTGTTCAAGTGGTTGCTGATCAAGCTATCCAAGTGATACAAATCAAGAAGATCTTGCTGTCCAACAGCAGATCTAAGAAGTTGGAGAGAGAGAGCTCCAATCAAGAATTCAGTCTTTGGAACTAAGGCTGAGAAGAAGGATTCAGAATCATCTGGATCTCAAGAAGCAGAGGTCAAGGATCAACTGCAGAGGATTCAGACTAATTCAGTTCTAACTCAAGAAGCTTTGAAGGAAGCTAAGTCAGTTTGGATCTAGCTGAGTTCTTCCAAGAACTCTTCAAGAAACTCTCAACTCCTCTCTTATTTTCTGAGTTGTAGAGTTAGTTATTGTAATTCAATCTTAACTTGTAGGATCCATTGGATCTGAGAGAACTTGTAAGCCTATATTATAAAGGCTGAGGGTAGGGCTTGGTTGCCTGAGTGTAGGAGTTGAAGAACTCTGAGTGTAGGCCTTAATTGGCTGAGTGTAGGCCTGGGTGGCTGAGTGTAGGCCTTTGTGGCTGAGTGTAAGGCTTTGGGCCTGAGGTGTAGGAACCTAGTTGGGTTCTGAGATAGTGGAGAAGTTAGGCCGAATCTAGTACACTGCTAGATAGGCGAAGGGGGAAAGTGGATGTACCCAAAGATTGGGGAACCACTATAAATTTGTGTGTCTGCTGTGCTGTGCTGTGCTGTGGATTAGCAGTTTATAATTTATTATTGCTGTTAGCTGTAGAAATCTGTGAAATAACTGTGTTGCTGCCAACAAGTTGTAGAAAGGTTTAGGTCACCTATTCACCCCCCCCCCCCTCTAGGTGTTTAGGTACCATATCTTTCAAGTGGTATCAGAGCCAGGTTCCTCAAAACAAGGACTAACAGTCTAAGGAGATCCTGTTTGGCAGAAACAGTCTAAGTCAGAAAACAGATTCAAGAAATTCAAGAACTTCAAGAAACATGAGTTCTTATGAGAATCACAAAGAGTTGGGTTCCATGAAGTTACCCATATGCAGGAAGGAGATTTTTGGAATCTGGAAAGAAAGGGTTAGGCTATTTATGGAGGCCTCAGACCCAAGAATCTACATCACAGTTAAGGAAGGGCCTTATGTGCCCATGAAGATTTCAGTACTGGATGCAAATCAGAGGACTCCAAAGGATTTCTCTGAGATGACCAAGGATGAAATTGTCCTAGCCACTATGGACAAAAGGGCACAAAACATAATAGTAAGTGTCATTGATGATGCAACTTTTCAGAACCTAATTCACTGTAAAACAGCAAAAGAAATGTGAGATACCCTCATTGTCTATATGGAAGGTTCTGAAGAAGTTAGGCAAGATAGGAAGTCCTTGCTTAATCAAGAGTATGAGAGCTTTAGGCAAGGAAGAGGAGATAGCATCACTGAATGCTACAAGAAGTTCTATAGAATTGTTAATGAACTCATGTCCTATGGAAGAGAGTTCACTAACTATGAATTGAATGATAAGTTCTTGAGATCCCTAACCAAAGATTGGGACACTAAGATCTGTGCCATCAGAGAAATGGCAAAGTTGGGAGAAATTCCTCCTCCCACACTGTTTGGCAAGTTGTTGTCTTATGAGATGCAGCTGTCAGTGAGAAAAGAGGAGGAAAAATCAACAAGGACTGAGCACAGGGAAAGGACTGTTGCCTTCAAGTCAGAAGTACCTAGAAAGGGGAGGACTAAGTCATCAACTCCTCCTCCAGAGGTAGTTGAATCAGAATCTGATGAGTCTGTTAGCACAAAGTCTACAAGCAGTGAAAGTGATGAAGACTTTGCTGCATTCACCAGACATTTTCAGAAATTTCTAAAGAAGAAACAGTGGAGGTCCAGACCTTCATTTTCCAAATGGAAAGAAGTCCAGTATCAGGAGAAGAAGCCTCCAAAGAAGGACAAGAAAAAGACAAAGACTAGCAAGGCAACTGGGTCTAAGATAGTATGTTTACTGCTGCAATAGACAAGGTCATGTTATTGCAGATTGTCCTGATAGAAGAAAAGAATCCAGTGACAAAAAGAAGACTCACTTCAAAGGAAAGAAGGAGAAGTCCTTTGTTGCAAAGAATGAGAAGACTCTTTCAGACATTTCTTCTTCAGACACTGAGACAGATGCTGAAGCCTATATAGGGCTATCTGCTGAAGAAGAAGAGGAGTTTATGCAGATCATGGAATCAATCTATGAACAAGAAGAGTGTCAGTGCCAAAGACTGATGGCATTGACTGAAAGTACCAAAATCCTGGAGCAGCCAGGACCTAGTCAGGTACAAAGTCCAACTCAAAGTTCAGATTTCAGTTCTAGTTCAGAGTCAGATTCATCTTCATCAAGTGATGGAAGTGTTTCTGAATCTGAGGGAGATATTCATCAGCTCTTAGATGAATATAAAGTACTGTTGCAAGCCTATAAGAAAAGCAAGTCCCTTGCCAAAAGTCAGGCAAAGGAAATTGCTGATCTAAAGGCAGCTGCAACAGACTTTGAGAAGGAATTTGATCAAAAGCTCAATGAGGTAGCCAGGCTGAAACACATTACTGTGATTCAGATGGGAACTATCACTTATAAAAATGATCAAATTAAGTTACTGGAGATCAATCTCCAGAAGGAAAGAGAGCTAGTTGCTAGGTTTTCAAAACCTAAATCAGTGCTACCCTTGATTGATGAATTTGTTCATCATAAAGGAAAGGCTGGATTGGGTTTTATTAAACCAGCTAGGACTGTTCAGGATCAGTCCAAGTCCAAGGGCAAAGCCCCAATATTCAATAAGCCTGCTGTAGTCAAGACAGCCAAGTCTGTACCTAAGCAAAGGTACAACAAGTTTGAATGCTGGTGTTGTGGCAAGGTTGGCCACTTTGCCTTGGATTGTTGGCACAATGCCAGTGCCAGTTGAGTAGCAAGTTACCTGGTGGAAAGCCAGCAGGTAGCTATGTCAAGTTGCAAACTAACAATCACCAAGGACCCAAGTTTACTTTGGGTTCTAAGGTTCATTAATTTGTTTTGCAGGTGAATCCAAGTGACCATACCCCAACATGGTACTTGGATAGTGGATGTTCCAGACATATAACTGGAACAAGGGGACTACTGAAGGACTACATTCCAATCAAAAATGGTCCTAAAGTGACCTTTGGTGGTTCTGAAAAAGGAATCATCAAAGGGTTTGCTAACATTTCTTCAAACCTTGTTACCATTACTCAAGTGGCTTATGTTAAAGGGTTGAAACACAACCTTATAAGCATAAGTCAGTTAAGTGATGTAGGGTATGACATCTCATTTGTTAAAAATGGTTATCATATCAAGAGGTCAAGTGATCAAGAGATCATTTTGACAGGATATAGAAAGAGGAATGTCTACTGCTTAGACATTATGATTGAGAACAATGGTTCTCCTGTTTGTCTTGTAGCTGATGAGACAGTCTCTCATTGTGTCAAGTGGCACAAGAGGCTAGCTCATCTTAACTACAAGACTATTTGCAAACTCTTTAGCAAAGAGTTAGTGAGGAATGGTCCTCAAGTTAAGTGTGTTAAAGATGGCATTTGCTCAGCTTGTCAAAAGGGCAAGCAGACCAATCCACCTTTAAAAGCATTGAGAACAAAGATGCTGTGAGGTGCTTATACCTCTTGCATATGGATCTCTTTGGTCCAATGTCAGTTCACAGCATAGGTAGGAAGGTCTATACCTTTGTAGTTGTTGATGACTACTCAAGGTTTTCCTGGGTGTTCTTCTTAAGGCAGAAATCTGAAACACCTAGTGTCTTCTACAGATTTGTCAAGCAAATTCAGAATGAACTAAATAGTACTGTGGTCAAAATTAGAAGTGACCATGGTACTGAGTTTCAATCTGAAAGCATGACAAAACTATGTGAAGACTTTGGATATTTCAAGAATTCTCTTCACAAGAACACCTCAGCAAAATGGCATTGCTGAGAGGAAAAATAGAACCTTGATAGAGGCTGGTAGAACCCTACTTAGTGATACATCACTGCCTGAGTATTTCTGGGCTGAAGCAGTTAACACTGCATGCCATGTGATAAATAGGGCTACCATCACTAAAAGGTTAAACAAGACCCCCTATGAAGTTGTGAAAGGCAGGAAACCAAATCTATCCTATTTCAGGATTTTTGGTTGCAAATGCTTCATACTTAACAATGGAAAGTCTTACCTAACTAAGTTTGCTGCCAAGTCCCAAGAGGGAGTGTTTGTTGGGTACAGCAATAATAGTAACGCTTATAGAGTCTACAACTTGACTACACAAGTTGTAGAGGAGTCTGTGCATGTAGTTTTTGATGAGACACAACTAATTAACAATGAGTTGTCTAGCAATGTATGCAGCCCCACAGGTCTTACTAAGAAGATGGACAAGCTAGCCATAGAGGATGTACCTGCTGCAAGACAGCAAATAGAAGGAGATGGCTTATGTCCAGGGGGAGAACTACATGTACAAGGAGCTGAAGAAGTACAAGGAACTCAGTTTGATGAAGATGCTGAAGAAGTTCAACCAGAAGTAAGGATGCCTCCAGCCAACAGGCATCTAAGAGATCATCCAGTAGAGCTGATAATTGGAGATCCAAGACAAGGTGTTCAGACAAGGAGCAGAAATCAGAATGCTGTAGTATATTCAAGTTTTCTGTCTCAAATAGAACCAAAGAAATTTGAAGAAGCTATACAAGATCCACAGTGGACTGAAGCTATGCAAGAAGAACTTAATCAGTTCAAAAGGTGCAAGGTTTGGGAGCTGGTTCCAAAGCCTAAAGACCACAATGTTATAGGAACTAAGTGGATCTACAGGAATAAGTTAGATGAACAAGGAGTCATCATTAAGAATAAAGCAAGATTGGTTGCAAAAGGATATAGGCAAGAAGAAGGTATTGATTTTGATCAAACCTTTGCCCCAGTAGCCAGACTGGAGGCCATAAGGATGTTCTTGGCCTATGCAACCTATCAAGGATTCAAGGTATACCAAATGGATGTGAAGTCAGCATTCCTAAATGGTAATCTAAAGGAAGAAGTATATGTGGAGCAGCCTTCAGGTTTTGTTGATCCTACTCTTCCACATTATGTCTATAGACTTAGGAAAGCATTGTATGGGTTAAAGCAAGCTCCTAGAGCTTGGTATGAAACCCTATCTAGTTTCCTCATTGAGAACAAGTTCACAAGGGGGAAAATAGATAAGACTCTATTCCTTAGGGAATCAGAGGCAAAGTCATACTTGTCCAAATATATGTAGATGACATTATATTTGGGTCTACTGAAAGTAGCCTTTGCAAAAAGTTTGCAAAGCTTATGCAAAGTCAATTTGAGATGAGTAGTATGGGAGAACTGAAGTTTTTCTTGGGTCTCCAAGTTAAACAGACTGAAAGTGGTCTATCCATATGTCAGTCCAAGTTCACCCTAGAACTCATAAGGAAGTATGGTATGGATTCATCCAGTACCATGAAGACTCCAATGGGGTCAAGTATGTCTCTAAGCAAGGATGATGCAGGGAAACCTGTAGATGAAACCTTGTATAGAGGGATAGTTGGCTCCCTACTGTACTTGACTACAAGTAGGCCTGACATTATGTATGCTACATGTGTTTGTGCCAGGTATCAAGCCTGCCCTAAAGAGTCTCACTTGACTGCAGTCAAGAGAATCTTGAGATATCTAAAGGGCACTCCCTATCTAGGCCTCTGGTACCCTAGGAATGGAGATTTTGATCTAACAGGATATTCAGATGCAGACTTTGCAGGATGCAAAGAAGATGAAAAGAGCACTACTGGATCCTGTCAATTCCTAGGTGGAAGACTCATTTCATGGAGTAGTAAGAAGCAAACCAGTGTGGCTATTTCCACAGCTGAGTCAGAATATGTAGCTGCAGGAAGTTGCTGTGCTCAACTTCTATGGATTCAACATCAGCTAGTTGACTATGGATTTCAGGTAAGTAGAACTCCACTTTTCTGTGATTCTACAAGTGCTATTTCAATAGCTAATAATCCTGTATCACATAGTAGAACTAAACATATTGAGATTAAATATCACTTTCTTAGGGAACATGTAGAAAGAAATGATATTACACTTGAGTATGTTAAAACTGATAATCAGATAGCTGACATGTTTACTAAGCCCTTAGAAGAAGCTAAGTTCAATAGGTTCAAAATTGAACTAGGTATGATAAACTTAGACTAAGTTTACAGAACTAAAATTGGCTAAGTAAAAAGGTGTCGACACATAGACAAGTCTATGTCGACACAGAATAGTAAGTGTCGACACTTCAGGAAAATGGTGTCGACACATCTAGGAAGTTAGTGTCGACACTTCAGGAAAATGGTGTCGACACATCCAGGAAGTTGGTGTCGACACTTCAGAATGTTAGTGTCGACACATGACAAGTAGGTGTCGACACATCCCAAGTGCTGTCGACACTTAGTATTTACTCAGAATTTTCTAAGTAAAGTCTCGACGATGTGTCGAGTTATGTTGTGTCGACACATAACCAAGTGTCGACGCATAATATCTGTTGACTAAACTTGTGTCGACACATGAGTGTCGAGATATTATAAGTCAGTGTCGACACTTATTGCCAGTGTCGACACATCTTTAGTAATCCATCCCGCCTGTTCGTCTTCAAACCAGAAAGGTATAAATAGGATTCTGTCTTTATTTGTCGACACGCTTTCAGAGTTTCGAGACCAAAACTGCTGTGTCGACATTTCTCTTTTCTCAAGACTAAATCTCTAAACCCTAATGGCTCCCAAGCTCGAGGAGAATGTTAACGAAGGCTATGAGCTCGTGCGAGGTGCTTTTGACAATGACGATCAAGAAATCAAATCGGTGGTAACCCTAGTCACCGATTCAGGATTGGAGTACTTGGTTTCAGAACCAACTAAAATATGGAAGAAGGAAGTTCTCGAATTCCTTACTGGAGGGTCAGTAGATGATTCAGGTTACCGGATCAAATCAAGGGTGCATGGCACCAAGGTCAAGATTTCACCCAAATCTCTGAGAAAGGTACTTCAGCTACCTAAAGTTCAAGATGAAGAGGAAGTGACTACATCTAAGACCAGGGAAGCACTTACCTGGTGTGGTCTAGATCCTAAGCTGAAGATAGGATCAGTATTCAACAGGAGAGGAATGAATACCCAAGGAAAATTTCTGTCAGAAATTGTGGGTAAAGTAATACTCAGTAAGACTGGAGGGCATGACAGGGTGTCAGCCTCCATGTTCAGTGTTATGACCAGAATCATTTTCAACCTCAAAACAGACTGGTCAATGGTTGTGTTTGAGAAAGTTAAGAGAGTTTGAAGAAGCCCAATCTGGGCAGGATACTAAGTCTCTACCTGGCTGGTACAATACCAGAGGTCATGAGCAATGCTGCTGGTACTAAAATCAATCATATGAGAAGAATGGATATGAGGATCCTTTCAAGATGGGAAAGAGTGTTGTCTAAGGAAGTTCCTACTCCAGAGAAGCAGGTTTCTAAGAAGGATTCCCCTCCAAAGAAGAAGAGGAAGATAGCTGCTGTGACTCAGGAGTCCTCCAGCAGCTCAGGTAGTGAATAACATATTGTTTTCACTCCTGATAGTCATGAGGATGTGGCTGCAGAGAAGTCACCTGCTCCTCAGGAGCCAGCTGAAATCCAGGGGGAGCTGCCTACAGCTAGTCCCATGCAAAAGGATCCAAGCCAGGGGAGCCTCCAGCTGTAGAACAACCCTCTACACTGGAGAGTGAGCAAGCTACTCTCATTATCCAAGAGGTACTTTCTGACCTCAATACTTTAGATTTTTCTGTAATAGATTCTGATTTGTCTGCTGACCATCAGCAAACTCAGCAAGCAACTCAAGAACCAGATGTTGTTCTCCAAGACACATCTGCTGTAGTTGATGAACCCAGTACATCTCCTGCACAGTCACCTCCTGAATACACAATGGAAGACCTCTTTCTGAATTTAGATCAAGAGGATTTTGACATGGACAAGAATGCTGCTGCTGAAGAGAAGGGTGCTGCTGTTGAGGGGAGAACTTGGAAGTTCAGGATGAGCCTTTGAGGCTAGACACTGAGAAGACACTAAATGTGCAAGCTGAAAAACCATCAAGCCCTAAGGATAGGGTGAATATAGCCAGTACTTCAGAGTCTGAAGAAGATGAGGCTGAACAAGCTAAGAAGAAGCAATTCTTTGTATTCAAAAGAAGGAGTCAGAGCTACAAGAAGGCTCTACAAACTGTTGCTCAACACTCTTTAGTCCAACAAGCTCCATCAACTGATTACAGTGGCTTAATGGTAGCAATGCAAGTTAAGCTGGATGAGCACAGGAGGGCTATAGAGAAGTATATTGATGAAGGCCACAAGTCTTTACAATTTGATTTAGCTCAAGATATAAAATCAATCAGGTTTGAGATGAACCTGAACAAGAAAGAGATGAATGAATGCTTCCACAAGGGTGGAAATGCAGTGGTATTTCTGGCAACTCATCAGGAAAAGATCAAAACTCAAGTAGATGATATAGCACTAAAGCAAGGCTATGTGCTGAAGAATCAATTAAGAATGAATGATAATTTAACTGCCTCCCACAATGCTATAGTCACAGAACTAAAGAGTAAGACTGATGAACCTTCAACATCATCTACTGCTGCAAAGGCTGAATTTGATAAAGCTTTTCAAGATGAAATTGCTGCTGTCAAGACTGCAATTAAGATTCACAGAAGGTCATTTCTGAACAGCTTACAAAGCTTAGACCTTACTTAAGGATGGCATAAGGTATTTGGACAGTCAGATTAGATTCCAAAAAGATGATGTGAGAGATCATGTTGCTCAAGAAGTCATAAAGGGGGAGAGGGTGTTAGTCAAAGCTAGCTCTGATCATGCCAAATGGATATCTAACTCCATCAGAGCTACACTGGGCTATCCTCCCCTATGTGATGATGATAATGTAGCTGAATCTGGTATTCAAAGTGCATATCTTGGAGGTGAGCAACAGGAAGTAGCTCAGGTGATCTATCCACCTCCAGATTTTGACATGGTTCATGCAGAAGTCAGCACAATGTATAGCCCAACTGCTGGAAAGTCCAATATTATTCTGGAAAAGGTTGTTCAACCTATTACAGCAGCTATGCAAGAGGCTATGGACAAAGAAGAAGAGACAAGGCTGTCAAAGAAGAGGTTTAGGGAACTAGCAGAACAAAAGCCAGATTTTGAACAGTGGAGCCCTACCTCTAGAAATATCATTCTCACTGCCTGGAAAGCTGCTAAAGACAATACTACTGATAGAAACAAGTGTTCTCAGAAGCTGAATGGAGGAAGCATGAGATCAGGCAGGAAGCCATTGTCCAGTATAGAAGGAAGGCTAAGTTAGGAAAGCTACCTCCTACAGCTGTGGAGCCTAGCAAGTACTTTCCTAAGCCCTATCATTACTTTGAGAGGCAGAAAATTAAGGCTGAAGAACAAAAGAAGAAAGACTCAAAAGGCAAGAAGCCTGCTGATGCTGAGCCTGCTGCTGCTGCTGCTGTCAAAGCTCAAGTTAAAGCTGGAAAAGGAATTGTTATCAAAGAACCTGATCAGAAATAGATTAGGAATTAAACTTGAAGCTTATTGTAATCTTTTAAATGAAAAACATTTTGTACAACATTGAAAATGTATAAGGAACAATGTTAGAACAATATGTGATAAATATAGTATGATTGTTCTGAAATGTGTTTGTTTTTTTATTTATTCTGGAATGTTGAATGTGTATATGTGTGAAGTTTTACATGTTCATGTTAACCCTGTTGATTATAATCTGCTTTTCATCATTTTGTAATTTTTTAATTATGAATGGTGTATATCATTGACTAAGGGTTATGACTTCTCCAAATAGGGGGAGATTGTTGGGTACATTGGTCAAATGTACCTGATTTGAAGAAGCCTCACCTAACTCAATGATATACATCATAATGTATTTGATGTTTGTTTGAGTTACTTGTGCAGGTTAGGTATACACTGGACTGAAGCTAAAAGTTTCTAAGTCCATGTGTCGACACCCAGAGGGAAAGTGTCGACACTTGAGAAAGCTTGTGTCGACACCCAGACAAGAAGTGTCGACACTTGGAGTAATTGTGTCGACACCTGGGAAGAAGAGTCGACACCAGACAGAAAGTGTCGACACAAGGAGCTGTGTCGACACTCAGTGAAGAAGTATGCAAAAAAGCAGTGTCGACACTTAGCAGAAGTGTCGACACCCTGAAGAACTGTGTCTACACCAGAAAGTGTCGACACTTGGAGTTGTGTCGACACTCAACAAAAATCTGCAGAGTCTAAGTACAAGTGTCAACACTCAACACAATGTGTCGACACTCAAACAGCAGAGTCAACATATGAAGAATGTGTCGACACTCAACACAATGTGTCGACACACACACAAAGGAGTCAACACTTGAAGTATGTGTCGACACTCAGCACAATGTGTCGACACACAACCAGAATAGTCAACACTTGAAGAAAGTGTCGACACCCAGCACAATGTGTCGACACTTAGTTGAAGACTCTACACTTGAAGAAAGTGTCGACACAAGGAGCTGTGTCGACACTTAGCAGAGAACATAAAAGTTTACAAAATATTCTAAGTACAAGTGTCGACACTAAGGGAATGTGTCGACACTCAGCTGAAGAAACAAAATTGAAGACTTGTGTCGACACCAAGAAGCAGTGTCGACACTTGACAGTTTCAACACATGAAGATGTGTCGACACAAAGAAGATGTGTCGACACTTAGAAGAATACAGTTAAAGAATGAAGAACAAGTACTTGTGTCGACACTCAATTTCAGTGTCGACACATGCAGAAGAATCAGTGTCGAGACATACAAGGAGTTGTGTCGACACCTTGTAGACTTGTGTCGACACTTACACAACATGTGTCGACACTTGGTCTATAAGTGTCGACACTTAAGAACAGAAAGTCTCGACACTATCTGACAGTTAGAGAATTTCAAGAAGTGACTGATTGATATGACAGCTGCCGATCCAGCCGGTCTACAGCAACTGTCAGGGAAGTCAGAAATCTGTTATGAACCGGATCAGCCGGTTACCATGAAGAAGGCCTATAAATAGGCACAGACTGTTTACAGAAAGTAGTTGTTAATGCAGAAGTTGTTGAAAGGATTAATTAAGAGAATTGTTCAAGTGGTTGCTGATCAAGCTATCCAAGTGATACAAATCAAGAAGATCTTGCTGTCCAACAGCAGATCTAAGAAGTTGGAGAGAGAGAGCTCCAATCAAGAATTCAGTCTTTGGAACTAAGGCTGAGAAGAAGGATTCAGAATCATCTGGATCTCAAGAAGCAGAGGTCAAGGATCAACTGCAGAGGATTCAGACTAATTCAGTTCTAACTCAAGAAGCTTTGAAGGAAGCTAAGTCAGTTTGGATCTAGCTGAGTTCTTCCAAGAACTCTTCAAGAAACTCTCAACTCCTCTCTTATTTTCTGAGTTGTATAGTTAGTTATTGTAATTCAATCTTAACTTGTAGGATCCATTGGATCTGAGAGAACTGTAAGCCTATATTATAAAGGCTGAGGGTAGGGCTTGGTTGCCTGAGTGTAGGAGTTGAAGAACTCTGAGTGTAGGCCTTAATTGGCTGAGTGTAGGCCTGGGTGGCTGAGTGTAGGCCTTTGTGGCTGAGTGTAAGGCTTTGGGCCTGAGGTGTAGGAACCTAGTTGGGTTCTGAGATAGTGGAGAAGTTAGGCCGAATCTAGTACACTGCTAGATAGGCGAAGGGGAAAGTGGATGTACCCAAAGATTGGGGAACCACAATAAATTTGTGTGTCTGCTGTGCTGTGCTGTGCTATGGATTAGCAGTTTATAATTTATTATTGCTGTTAGCTGTAGAAATCTGTGAAATAACTGTGTTGCTGCCAACAAAGTTGTAGAAAGGTTTAGGTAACCTATTCACCCCCCCCCCCCCTCTAGGTGTTTAGGTACCATATCTTTCAGATATGTATATATATATATATGTATATGTATATATGTATATGTATATATATATGTATATGTATATATATATATGTATGTATATACACAAATATATATATATATATATATATATATATATGTATATATATATATGTATATGTATACATGTACATCTACATATACATATACATAAGTATATATACATATACATATACATATGTATAGATATACATATATATCTATATATCTATATATATACATATATATGGATAAATATATATATATGTATATATATATATGTATATTTATCCATATATATGTATATATATATGGATAAATATACACACACATATATATATGTATATATATATGTATGTATATACACAAATATATATATACATACGAGTCGCAGGCACGGGCCTCCGGCCCGATGGCTACGCGCCACAGTACCTGACCGCCGACGGCGGGCTACGCCCCCCCCCCCCCCCCACCACCCCTGCAGGCTCCGCCCGCACCCCCCCCCCCAGCGGGCTCCGCCCGCACCCCGCCCCCCGGCGGGCTCCGCCCGCCCCTGTGACAACGTGAGAATTTTTTTATAATTTAAATTTTTATATTAATTATAATTTATATATTAATAATATATTTTATATATTTTTATAATTTTAATATATTTTATATATTAATATTTTATTTTTATAAATAAAAAAAAATCCGCTCCCCCCCCATTTCCACGGGCTCCGCCTCCGCCGGCGGCGGAGCCGCCGGCTGCCTGACGGCGACCCCCAGCAGGTTCGCTGGGAGCAGGCAAACCTACCGTGGTGGTCCGGTGGCGCTCCGGCAGGGCCACCGCCGGTGGTGGCCCTGATAGTGACGCCCAGATTTGGGCCTCACGGTCAGGGCTACCGCCGGCGGTGGCCCCGCCGGAGCGCCACCGGACCACCTCCGGCAGGTTCGCCTGCTCCTGGCGAACCTGCTGGGGGTCTCCGGTCAGGCCGCCGCCGGCGGAGGCGGAAACCGTGGAAATGGGGGGGGGAGCGGATTCGGTATCGGGGTATAGGAGAGAGAAACAGTAGGTTTTTTCTGCTTTGTTTATACGCAGACCTCTTTGGATATTTGCAGGCCAGGATCCAGCGGCTTAGAAATAAGATAGTCAAATCTGACGGTCCATGTAATTAGGCTATTTTTGAACTCATGCTGTTTGCAGACCTCACTATATCTTTTTAAGATAGTATAAATATATATATGTATATGTATATATGTATATATGT